>JAVHKZ010000028.1:0-209420 GCA_035079395.1 Aspidiotus destructor
AATATTTTCTTTCTTATTACATACCCTACATCCCGTACTGTTACGACTGGCTACTGCCATCCTTACCCTGTACATAGGCATCTCTATATTGATGTACTTTAAACTCTGTACCTTCAATTCTATAACATAACGCATCTTTATTCTTCAGGATGTGTTTATTTGCAGGTACTGTACCTAGGCATAAAACGCTATTTGCATGTACTAATTATTCTATTTATGAAATTGTATGATACAAAATTTTTGAAAGAGTGAGAATAAAATGAACTACATTGAAAAAAAAAAAAAAAACTGAAATTAAACATTGGATATCACAAAATTGATTTTTCTTTCTGCGGCTTCGTCAAAGAGGCATTGAAGGAAGAATGTCTCTTGGTGGAAGAATTTGTTTGATCCAACTCGTTTGGCTCATTTTCCACTAACAAGAGCCATTTTTGGAGTTAATAGAATAGAATACATCAGTTAAGTTCATAAAACTAAAAAAATTAATTACAAAAATAATGAAAAAGACACTATATTTAATATTTTTCCACAGGAATAATATTGATTCTATTAGAAGTTGTGGGTCTATTCCTTTTTGGATAATTTGATATTGGAGAGCGTGTCAGAGTTTTAGAAAATCGGCGACGGTGGTGGAGGATGCACTTGCGGTGGAGTCTGATGCAGGAAAGGATGCGGTAAACTTGCGCGTTCGACTGAGCTCGTATTTTCGGACTTGAGCTGGTCCATCATCGATGTGACTTTTCCGCAGTTTGTTGGTAGTAACGGCTTACCCAGTGACGTAGGTGGTATTTCTATACAATTCAAGAGGAAAATTAATATGTGCTCCAATAAGCTCGTGGAGAAATAATAAGTAAAGGTACTTACGCGTTGGTCCTCCATAACCACCGGTCCTCATTAGTTTCTCGGGCGCGATTTTGTATTGTGAAGTGACTAACTTGTGGACGGCGTATAACAGCGTCTTACTTTCCTTCTTATCTTATATGATATTCTTAGAGAGGGTAAGTAACATCTATCAAGTACAGCTCAACCTGAATACATATAGATAATGACAAAATATTTAAAAATTTACCCATTAAATCCGCAAAATTTTTATCAAGACAATAGGTACCCTCAATGGAAAACCTGCAATCATAGGAATTTTGCGGATCCAGTAATTTTTTAAACATCCAGTTACAATGGTTCACTCTTTAGAGGACACTTTCATAAATATTCAATATAGATACTTAATAACTAGATGATCTTAAGGAGTGTGACTAGAAAGTGATTGCCATATTCTTATCAAAAACAACAGAAAAAAAATTAGATCCATCTACCCTATAACTCAGAAAGTTGTTTCTTCAGTTAGCTCCATCATACAGAGTGTAAGCGCATAAAGTAAAATATCTTCATAATCACTCACTAGATTTTTCATACTTGGAATATAAAATCTGATTTCCTTCCCTACAATCATAAGTAGCATTCTCATTGTACTGAACCAACCTATCATTATAAGTTAGAAGCAGTTTTCTGATGAAATAGGTAGCCTACAAATACCTCTTAAAAACAGAACACAAAATCATGAAACCTGAGTTATCTGTATAATTAGGTATAGGTACCTATGAGTAATATCATATGGGTAAAATTTCATTTTGCAATTATTTTCAAAATACGAGGAAGCTCTGCGATTTCATTATATACCGTAGCATACTTTACATGAAGCAATGATAACATTCTGTTCAAGATACTATAATAAAAAAATGCGGTTGTATTAGATACCCATTATTTAAAAGCCATAAATTTTATAATAAAAAACATAAGTATATAGGCAATCAATTAAAACGACTTGTGAAAGACAACGATATCAAACAGCCATACGTTTATTCCATAAACAATAGGAATGTGTCGATTCCGTTTTGACAAGCATTCACAACAGCTTCACCTAGAGTATTACCTTTACCGCAGACTCTCAAAAAAAGAAAATCTATTTTCAACATGACAAGGTAGATTTCACCTGCGTCGGCATGAACATCCAACAACTCAGACGAAAATTCTACACCTAATTCTTTAATAACTTCTTCAAAACAATCTATCGGATGCATATCCTTGTAAAGTCCATCCATTAAAATTTTTCATTTCGGTGAATCCGGCGACTCGATCATGCAACTCCTTCAGCATACTGACAGAACTTTTTCCTTCCGTTTTGGGCGATGATAAGAACTTGGAGCTATCGGTAAACAACCCACCAAAAGAGACTTGATCATCAATTTCTCTTACAGGCGCAGACGTCAAGGAACTCGTACCAAAATTATCGTTTGACGGTGTAGATTCCTCGAGCTTGATAAGCATCTGTAGAGCAGAATTGTGCTTCGCCTCCTTCTTAGTCTTACCAATTCCTTCGGTCTCCAAGTTGCTATACATGCAGAGAGACTTGAAGCCGGACGAATGTACAAAACCTACATATTTTGGTTCACTGACAGATGTCTCTACTCTAGCCCGACGATCATGCAACTCCTTCAGCATACTGACAGAACTTTTTCCTTCCGTTTTGGGCGATGATAAGAACTTGGAGCTATTGGTAAACAACCCACCAGAAAAGACTTGATCATCAGTTTCTCTTACAGGCGCAGACGTCACGGAACTGGTACCAAAATTATCGTTTGACGATGTAGATTCCTCGAGCTTGATAAGCATCTGTAGAGCAGAATTGTGCTTCGCCTCCTTCTTAGTCTTACCAATTCCTTCGGTCTCCAAGTTGCTATACATGCAGAGAGACTTGAAGCCGGACGAATGTACAAAACCTACATATTTTGGTTCACTGACAGATGTCTCTACTCTAGCCCGACGATCATGCAACTCCTTCAGCATACTGACAGAACTTTTTCCTTCCGTTTTGGGCGATGATAAGAACTTGGAGCTATTGGTAAACAACCCACCAGAAAAGACTTGATCATCAGTTTCTCTTACAGGCGCAGACGTCACGGAACTGGTACCAAAATTATCGTTTGACGGTGTAGATTCCTCGAGCTTGATAAGCATCTGTAGAGCAGAATTGTGCTTCGCCTCCTTCTTAGTCTTACCAATTCCTTCGGTCTCCAAGTTGCTATACATGCAGAGAGACTTGAAGCCGGACGAATGTACAAAACCTACATATTTTGGTTCACTGACAGATGTCTCTACTCTAGCCCGACGATCATGCAACTCCTTCAGCATACTGACAGAACTTTTTCCTTCCGTTTTGGGCGATGATAAGAACTTGGAGCTATTGGTAAACAACCCACCAGAAAAGACTTGATCATCAATTTCTCTTACAGGCGGAGACGTCACGGAACTGGTACCAAAATTATCGTTTGACGGTGTAGATTCCTCGAGCTTGATAAGCATCTGTAGAGCAGAATTGTGCTTCGCCTCCTTCTTAGTCTTACCAATTCCTTCGGTCTCTAAGTTGCTATACATGCAAAGAGACTTGAAGCCGGACAAATGTAATATGTGCTCGAATAAGCTCGTGGAGAAATAATAAGTAAAGGTACTTACGCGTTGGTCCTCCATGACCACCGGTCCTCATTACTTTCTCAGGCGCGATTTTATATTGTGAAGCGACTAACTTGTGGACGGCGTTGTCGTCTTTGAGAAACATTTTCATGCGTATGAAAGGTTCGCGTCCTTTTTGCGTTAACATGTGCCACGGCAGATGAAAAAAAAATAAAAGATAAAAACATGAATGATGAAAAATAAAAATGAAAATTTATAAAACAAAAAGGAATTGGAAAAACAGAAGATACTCGTACAGAAAATTTAAAAAGAGAAGGGAAAATAAAATTATATGATTAATAATAAAGTAAGAATCATAAATTTTGATCAATAGAAAAGAGAATGAAAAAGAAAAAAGAAAAAATAGTCACACTTCTTGTGTGTGAGCTGTATTTTCTGTGCTTTGCCGCAATATGCTCTCTGTATATGGCACTATCATCTTTTGGTACATTTTGTCTCTGCACAGCATCCTTCAGTATACTGTAAGCCTCATCAGCTCTGCTTGTGGAAAACTTGGTGGCGCTGCCGCTGCTACGCTTCTTGGGAGATCGGAAAAGCTACTTTCTTTTTGCATTTGCTGGTTGCGCAGCTTCTCCTTCCGTTGACAAGGCTTCGTCCACACTACCTGGGTCATCAGTATCTTCTTCATCATCACAATTGTCCACAATTATCTCCTAATTTCGTGAGCTCGTTATTTAATATTCTCTTCAGTCTGCGTGATTGAATGCAGAGAAAGAAATAATGATAATCATATACTGCATTATTTCTTTGAATCCAAATTCCAATTCAATGTTACCCGGTTTTCTTGAAGAATTTCAAGTTTTGAACTCAAGAGGGCTGACATCCATAGCGGCAATCATTTTTGCAACGTTTTTGGTTACAAAAATTCGGTCCCCTCAACAGACTTACTGACATCTAGCCGCGATCATTTACGGCATTCATTCATGTACCTACTTATCTTTCCAAACACTCGAATACACACTCTCATGTATTGCTTGGTGTCAACATTAGGATGAACACAGAATGATTGTGTATTGAATTTCGAGCTAATTTGAATTTTATCTTTTATTCTGAAATACTTTCGGCATAAATGATTATCGAAGCTTGTAGGTATTTACTGCCCTTATTTTTCCCAATCTTCAATACACATAGAAGTATCACCGGGGTACTAATTCCAGACCTATCCTATAGAATCATAAGAGGAACAAAGGAGATGGTGTGCCATCATTATCTAAGCCTATAATATTGAAAAACTATAAATGATTTAGAGCGGGTCTGCTCGTTTTGGACTATTCCAAAAAACAAAAAGAAAATGAAAAAATCAAATTAATTCTGACTTGTTCACACACTTGAGGAAATGAGGTAAACACAATGATGAGTCGCTGGTTTTCAGCCTACGCGTGAGACAGCATGCCTCTCAGTTAGGAAAATTTGTGTCACAGTGATCGCTGATGGTTGAGAACCAGGCTGAGTGGTTCAACAAGATAAAAGACTAATAATAAAACTAAAAGAAGATGGCGAATGTAATTTGTCCAACTTGAGAGTGTAGAAGAATTCTATTGTTTTTTCATCTTCCCTCAATCAGCTCCAATTCAGGCGGAAATTCTTTAAACCCTCGTATAAAATAAAAATAAAAATCGAAGAAACGAGTAGAAAAATCTTTTGTTTTTAAGAATCATAAAATTATAGAGCCCGGAATATTTCCGTATTTCTGGTATACTTTGGTTTTTGACCATCAAAGTATAGAATCTCTGGAATTCTGTCAGTAGGTACTCTAATTTGTGGGAATCTCCATCCAAGAATAGCAGGACTAAATTGTAGATGACTTTTTCATAGTAGAAACAGGACTTTTGAGTGTAGTCCACTTTGTCTACTCGGTAATGTTTATCATTATAACGAGTAAAAAATATTTGAATAAAAATTATATAGGAAGTTTTTTTTTTTTTTATATTAATTAAATTAATAAGAATTATTAATTTATTCTGACATTACATTTGTTTTTTTTTCTATTTACATTAATTAGCAAGTGACCCATTTCAGGGCATAAGCCTCCCCAATTTTTCCCCCACCTCCCTATTTCAAACCATTCTTTCTCACGTCACACCCCCTCGTTTTAATCTCATCCTCCCATCTCGTTTTCGGTCTTCCCTGTCCGCTTTTCCAACCATACGGCAGTCATTCTGTTGCTTTTTTTGCCCATCTTTCGTTTCCCCCTTTCATCAAATGTCTCGCATATTTGAATATTTTCTTTCTTATTACATACCCTACATCCCGTACTGTTACGACTGGCTACTGCCATCCTTACCCTGTACATAGGCATCTCTATATTGATGTACTTTAAACTCTGTATCTTCAATTCTATAACATAACGCATCTTTATTCTTCAGGATGTGTTTATTTGCAGGTACTGTACGTAGGCATAAAACGCTATTTGCAGGTACTTATTATTCTATTTATAAAATTGTATGATACAAAATTTTTGAAAGAGTGAGAATAAAATGAACTACATTAAAAAAAAAAAAAAAAAAAAAAAACTGAAATTAAACATTGGATATCACAAAATTGATTTTTCTTTCTGCGGCTTCGTCAAAGAGGCATTGAAGGAAGAATGTCTCTTGGTGGAAGAATTTGTTTGAGCCAACTCGTTTGGCTCATTTTCCACTAACAAGAGCCATTTTTGGAGTTAATAGAATAGAATACATCAGTTAAATTCATAAAACTAAAAAAATTAATTACAAAATAATAAAAAAGACACTATATTTAATATTTTTCCACAGGAATAATATTGACTCTATAAGAAGTTGTGGGTCTATTCCTTTTTAGATAATTTGGTATTGGGGAGCGGGTCAGCAAACGAGTTGGCGAACGAGAGGTCGACTCAAGGCTCAACCTGTAGATAATACGAATTTCCTTTTATTATTACTAGAATTTCTCACAAGCAAAAATTTTTCATTTCATGAAACTTACACCTGGGGATCGAAGCTTTTTCGTGCCCCTTTCGATAAAAACGCATTTGACATGAAGTTTTCCTCAGTTTGTGATAGGGGCAGTAAAGTTTCATATGTTTTTGGCCTGTGAACACCCGGTACACATTCATGTATGATTTTGAAACAAACTTGAAAATATGAAAACAAGAACTTACGATTGTATTGCTGATTCTTCTTCCATGTCATTATCCTTATTCTGGATAGGCGTTACAGGTACTGCTCTTGGCCTGTAAAATATCCAAGCAATTTCCATGTAGCCTCTATGATTGTAGAACGGTCTTACAAAAAATAAGCTCCATTTTTTTTTTTTTTTTTTTGTATAAACTTACGGTTGCACTGTGAAATCTATTTCAACATCATTCAGAAACGAATCTACAAGACTTTCATTTTGCAAAGTCTGTCCACTCATGATTCCCTCTTTAAGCTGATCCACCTTTAAATCTTTTCTGTATACAGATGAGCATTCATTAGTACATGTACAACCTAAAAATCTTCACAGGAGATACAATAAAATGATCATTAACTCAAATTTTACGTACGCTTTTACTTTTTTTGGGAATAATGGTGTTTTTGGTACCGACCTGAAAAATGAAATATTTTATAAATACACCTAGTTCATTACACTACACAATAGCAAGATTTTCCAGAATTTGAAAGAAAAAAATAATAAAATAAAACCCCGAAACAAAATTATTATCGAAGAATTTACTTACTTCTCTTGCTCATCCTCTTCGGCCGAGAACTTGCACCGAGCTTCCTCAGCTGCTATTACAGCTCCTTCCAAAGTATCTGAAAAATGAAACAAATAGGAACTCTCTACATGTATATCACTTCCAGTACCTCCGTAAAATTTGATTCATTAAAAAAATAAAAAAAAATAAAAAAACGAAGTTGAACGAAGAATGGAGGGAACCTGCTCAATGGGGAGATAGTTTTTCATAATGTCATTTCAGTTTGACGAGGAAGATTTCCTCAGTTAGTTTCATACAAACTAACAAAAAGTCCCATGTGTCTGGAGAGTTGGAATTTTTTAAAGTCCTGTATCATTTTGAAATTTCCTCTATAAGGTCCAATTTGTTAGATGGTTGATATTTTTTCCAGTTCCCAAAGCTATTTGTTGATCATTTCAAATTTGTCCCAGTCTAATTCTTTCATTCGAGGAAATCCGTTTTAGTCGGCCGGAACGCTGAAATTTTCAAAAAGACCCCTTTCCCAATAGAACAGGTTCCCTGTTATGTTGAAAACTCGAATTTCAAATACCTGATTCGGCAAATATATACTGCACAACATGGAAACCCCAAGAAGCCTCTGGTAGATCGACCGTTGATAATATGTGGTTCAATTGTTCTTGGGATTTCAGAATTTTCGGGTATCTGAACGTCAGGGCTAGGGTGTTGAGCCATGCATTCCGGATGATGCGGATTTGTTTGGTTCTGGTATCACTCAAAACCACCCATCTTTTTTGGGGATTTTTTTCATCGGGTAAAAAATTTAAAAATTCCATATTACCTGTAATATATGCAACGAAAAAATATTAAAAATGTGAGCAGTGATACAAGGTCATAGTACTTAACATGCGTAGCCCAAATTCAAACTACAAAGCAAATTTCTCGCAATATTCTTCCTTTGTTCACTCAAACAAAACTACATCATACATAACATGGAGGATTTTTAGTCACAATGAATAAATAAGTAAAAAATTGCTCCATTGTACTGATGCAGCAGTTTAACCAAAATCATTTTGTCGTGCTGCAAAGGCGTTGGATAGAATTTTCCAGTTATTTCTACTGCGCAAAATTGTATCTCGTAATCCGATAAAGAGCCACATTGATAAATATGCTCATCCCGAGAGTCACATGGAAATTTGAAAAAATTTTTGACTCCGGTAAACGCTCGCCCAGTTATACAAAGAGCATTTCTGTCGACTTCTTTAAATTCAGGGCCTCCGCAAAAATTTGGCCCCGGGGCCCAGAGGAACTAAATCCGGCATTGTGTACATCAATTTTTTCTATTTATTTGTTATTATTCCCAAGGTAATTATCTTAAAAATGAGTACTGCCTTCTTCTTATGGAAAATCCGAATCGAAACAAACCAATTTTGTGCTAATTAAGAGCATTCAATCACTGATGATCTTGAAACGTCGAGCTATACCTAATTGAATTTCGTCTGTGTTTGTTTCTACGAGCAAGTGCAAGAAGAACTATACTCGTATACTCGTAGGTACTCAACATCTGTAGGTAATCACTAGCTTCAGCGCGTACAGATACAGATATGAGAGCAAAATGATAGGCTACGATGCCGGTAGTAACTTACGAGACAAACAACACGATTAATGAAATCACGGGAATGCGATAGTATCACGGATGAATATCAATTCACGACATTTATATTGCGTTGTGAGCGATAGATTTGTAGGAAGACGTGACGTTTTGTTGTTAGTAATTATCTACGATCCACACTCTGAATACGTGACGAATACCAAGCGTCTAATAAGCTAAATCCTAAATTAAGCAATTATCAATGGTAACCAATGAAAGTACCTACCCAATACTTTCAAGTCAGAGTTATCGCACTAGCTGCTGAAAGTATCTAAGCCTACAAGGCTACAATGTATCATATTCATACAACACGTATGCCAATTATCTAAAAAGAACATGGCCGACTGAAAACTACAAGCAACAGAACAACAAAAATAACTGACACATTACTCACCTTTCTGATACGTACAACTGGTATTTTTGATGATGAAACGCAATAATCACTAATTAAATTCAAAAAACAATGATGTTCAAGCGATCACAAATCAAATTCAAAAGAAAACTAAATTTTTCTGTCCATACGAGTACGGAAAAGACAACTCAGTCACAGTTTCACATACACTGGATGCCGCTGTGTATGATGAGAGCATTGTTTGTGCTGACCAATCAGAGAAACTTCTCGTGAACACGTGATCATAGCAGACAATCGCGGACTTCAAATCAACTGCTTTCAGCGGCTCATTTCTAAACTCTTCTCTCTACTGATGCTGTGTCGCTGACAAGAGCGTAAGAAAATTTTCAGCCACATTGAGCGGTGTATTAATTTCTTCTGTACTTATTTTCGGTGTAGAGGAAATGTTTATTCTGAAGAAGTATTCGGCGGAAACAATATTCTGCTGTATTTTGCTATGCTGAAAGTTTGGATATCGCGGATAATGTTTCTATTTTCCGCGGCAAAACGCGGTGTACTTCACATTAATCTCTAAATCTACTGCTGATATTTTAGCGGAACTGAAAATTCCGCGGTATTCCGCTACCAAAATTAGACGGATTTTGTCAATAGGGTGGTTTGGGCGGGATTGGTGAACTCATTCAATGACAAAAGTTAGCACTGCGTCTTGATCACACATCCATAGTGAATAATTTTTTTTTTTTTTTTTTCAATCTTTATTTTGGACTACATTATTATAATATGTATTTACAAAAACTTGAATAGAATTAGAAAGAACAGGATGACCACTTGTTGGGTCCGATTAATAACGTAGTACAAATTAAGAGTCAAGGGGGTACTTGCGGTTCAACCGAATTGCACTCTCTTGAAGGGTGAAGTAGTTGGATTGCTTCAATGTTGCCGTGACAATGTAGTCTGATAGAGTGTCTATCAGCGGCAGATTTGTAAGCTTCTTGAATTGTTACAACGTTGAGGTCTGCATGGAGTTGGTCGTTGCGGATATACCACGGAGCGCGTGTAATTATACGAAGGTATTTATTTTGGAACCTTTGGATAATCTGGCAGTTCGAGGGTTTGGCAGTCCCCCACATCTCGATTCCGTACATCCATACTGGCTTTAGAATGGATGTATATATCAGTTTTATAGTGAATAATCAGTTCAAAAGCTTCAGCATTAACATCATGCAAAACTATAGGTTCTTCTTTGTTGACATTTCTCTCCTTGAACTATCCTGCAAACATTGAATAAAAATATTTTGACAATGCCATCAATAGTAATTGATGGCTCCCGAATGATCGATTCCCTATCTGGAGAGTAACGTCGGAAAATTCATTTTTGGAATAGAATTCGCCCATGACCGGAACAAGCGCCCCACAGTTGCTATATTTCACTCGATTGGCCTCATCTTCACGGACCTACATAACAAATTATAAGTGGTACAAAAGATATAAATTACTCAGAAAGTAATGACATTGAGAGTTCAGAGATACTGTATAAATAGCCTATGTTTGCCGATTCATGGAAATATATTTAGTAACGTTTTCATTTAAAATGCTGAATCCAATAATATTGTGGTAATTTCTTTTCCTGTGACGATAGTACGTGACGGCAATCACCCGCCTGAAAAGCATAGTGATCCGTCTTTGTGACCCAACTGTGACGCAAATGTGCACCGTCACAATTCCGTCACGGGACGGCATTTTCTACAATGGGTAATAAAAAAAGACGGGCAAGAAGTTCTCTTCCAATGCAAAATTCTTAAAAAGAAGTCACAAATCTTATTTTATTTATTAGACAAAGGTCATTCAAGATGAAACGCTTTTCAAATCTTATTAAGGAAGCTCTATATTATGAACATAAAATACATGAACAAACCATTATGAACAAGGGCACTCAGGAGGGAGCGCCAACAGAAGAAAAAGAGTGCAAGCACAAGACAAAAGCCAACAAAAAAGGTGAAGATGAGGAAGAGGAAGAAGAATCCCTCGCCTGAGGAGCCAGGGTCGCGATGCGGTGCTGGTTGTGGCCTCATTGACGGGCACAACACAGCGCGCGGAACTCGTGGAGAAAATGGAGCCAGGCCACTCTCAATTCGACCCCCGTACGTGCACGCTCATACGCCCTCGATTCTTTCCAAAGGCAATATCCTATTATGAATAGTCTTATTTCCTCGACAAAAACAAATACTTCAAAGTTGACAAAAATTCATTATTTCTCATATGGAGCGTTTTAATTCTTATTAATTGAAATTGGTGAGACAAATTCACAAGTATTTTGAAAATATGTAACCACAAATTTATAGGCACAGAACTCACGTCAACAGTTCTAACGATGGGGTAGAAAAAAGAAAAAAAAAAAGAATTAAGGCGAAGAAAATTTTTAGATTCAGTAGAAAAAGAGAGGGAAAAGTAATTGCTTTTTGTTCTTTGTTTTTGTTTTTCTATTCTATTCTATTTTCTTTTGAAAATATGTAACCACAAATTTATAGGCACAGAATTCACGTCAACAGTTCTGACGATGGGATAAAAAAAAGAAAAAAAAAGAATGAAGGCGAAGAAAATTTTTAGATTCAGTAGAGAAAGAGAGGGAAAAAAGATTGCTTTTTGTTCTTTGTTTTTGTTTTTCTATTCTATTTTCCACGTTGAAAGAAATACCTCAGAAACAGTTGTAAAACATTTTGAGTTTGATGAATCTTACAAAATATTCACATGAACACTGTACGATGCTCATAAAGATGAGCTTCAATTTCAGTTTCTAATTTCATTCCAAAAAAAAAAAAAAAAAAAATGCTCACCTTTGAAAAAATGAAGAAAATTGAAACGAAGTTTTTGGTTGCTCTTATTGCATGCTCCATTGGAAAATTTTTATCCCTCGCAGGAGTGCCATGATCCCCTTGGTTCAAAGAAGAAACCCCCCTAAAAATTCTATTTCTCATCGCTAAAAAATAAAAAAAAAAAATTGGGATGAAGTATGGCCCCCCCTAAAAAGTCTACGAAGAATGGTCTTCATGAAAATGGCCTCACAGCACCCCTGTCCCTCCAATTCTCACCCAGTTTTTCAAGTACTTCCACTTATTAGTTTCTGAGAACTGTTGTTCCGGAGCAATGGTTTGGTTCCCCGAAAGACAAATTTTTCAAGCACAATGTAGGATAGCTCTATTGTGCAATCAGAAAGTGCCACTTTTGTCTTGTTCAATGAATCATCCCTGAATAAGTCAACAGAAACGTGGCTGTTCCTGTTCTGTACTGAGGGATTCATGAGGAAATTGTTTCCACATCCTAACAGATTGCGGACTCGATAACAAACAAAACAGATTGTCTATGATTCTTTGTTCTGAAGTGGATGTCTGGTGCATACAAGATTGACCCTCTTGGATGTACTGAAGGGCAGCTTGATGGTACAAAAGTAAGATACTACACTTGATGAAGATGATGATTATATTTTTCATTGATATATTCTATATGTGGAAAATAATAACTTTGAAATGCAAATCAAGTGTTTGAATTTGTTTGCAAATCCGAAAATTTGATCATAAATTGATCATAAACATATGTAATACGCGCCGAGTCTTGTCAATAGGAAAAGAGGGTAAATGCCCTGAAAGATTATAATTGTTTGCATGCTTTGTACGTGAAATTACGGCACAGAGAACTATAAAGTGGTGCCCTTCCCGTATTCATCCACATGTTAGCGGGTAGAATACTCATTTTTAGAGCAGGATATGTGCTGGCCAGAAGACCTACTTTCTTGAAGTATTTTTCATGTAAGGAGAGGTAAAATTTACCCATGGATAAATTTCAATAAGATCAACCTTTAAATTAAACCAATTTTGCAAAAAATTAGATCTGGTGTCATTTTTTTTTCTGTTTCCAAATGCTGTGCCAAATTTTAAGAAATTTTACAATTCTTTCTGTGTACAATAGAAAACGAAAAAAGAAACAAAAACGCTAATAACAAAAAAAAAAAACAAAAAAAAAAGCAACCGACAACTTGGTTATTTGCCTGTTAGGTTGAGGTGTGTTCTGTGAAATTTCTGGCATAACATTTTAAAGACTCCAGTACATGCTGATAATGTATAAATAATATATGAAAAATGATGAGAAGTTTTTCGAGTTTTACTATACTACATTGGCAATGGTTACCTGTTTCTCCGTTTTTTGATGGGAGGAAAAGAAACTGAACTCTCAATGTCATTACTTTCTGAGTAATTTATATCTTTTGTACCACTTATAATTTGTTTATGTAGGTAGCAAAATGGACCGTGAAGATGAGGCCAATCGAGTGAAACATAGCAACTGTGGGGCGCTTGTTCCGGTCATGGGCGAATTCTATTCCAAAAATGAATTTTTCAACGTTACTCTAGTGTAGTTTAGTTAGTACTAGCTAGGTAACCAGTATTTTATTTTTAGTATAATTATTTTGGTAGTGATGATATCTGCGTCTCAGTTCGATTTGATTCGACGCGGCGTTTTCTGAACCAAATAGTTTACTAGTTATATTACATGCACCACCCAACCCACTTTGATGATCTTCGAGCCACGTTTCTTTGTAATACATACTTGTGGAGGAGTGAGAAATTTTAAGTCATGCTTTCACTCAATTCACATTCGCTTGCTCAGCAAACATCTTCTTGCTAATAATTGCACACCTTTTTACCTTTGCTGTTCCTGTTGTATGATACTCAAAGGAGTAACGAAAGAAACATTACAAAAACCGCAGATATGAATAAGAAGA
Source organism: Aspidiotus destructor (assembly GCA_035079395.1). NCBI lineage: Eukaryota > Metazoa > Arthropoda > Insecta > Hemiptera > Diaspididae > Aspidiotus > Aspidiotus destructor. The sequence continues at coordinate 13,940 of JAVHKZ010000028.1, forward strand.
TGCGAGATTTTCCGGTTTAACAACCATCATCGGGCAAAGATAGAAAGTGGCTTTCTATCTTTGCCCGATGATGGTTGTTAAACCGAAAGATCTCGCATCTTCTTATTCATATCTGCGGTTTTTGTAATTTTTCTTTCGTTACTCCTTTGAGTATCATACAATATGTCGAGCCTAACGTTTCGAACCGTTTTAATTCTATTTGCTGTTCCTCTTGAGGAATTATTAAACAGGAGCAAAGTCTCAGAAATTAGAACTCCCCATGCCTCAGGCTCAGTAATAAGATATCATCGTGAGCTTCACCTCTCGAAAATACCAACTTCTTTTTTCTATCAACCGTGCATCTGTGTCCAATAATTATTGTAGAAAGAAAAAAGTCTGATCTCAATGAAGTTATGAGGCAAGGTCGTTCGGATGAGTGAAACCTCCTAGAGGAATTAGATTAAATAATTATAGGCTAAATCCACCCCGAAACAATGTAAGGGCAAGTGGAATCATTTTCCTCAAATTACATCAATTTACGAACTACGAACGCTAAATGGAGCTTGTGCCGACATCACGTCGAATTTATTGAGGAGGAGCGCACATTCCTCAGAAAGAAACTATGCGGCAACATGAAGCTCGCTTCCCCGGTTACTTCGATGGATCCACCTTGTTCACATTCCAAAACGCCTTCCCGAATGTATGTGAAGATCCATCAATGTTTCGCGTCGTTTTTTTCATCGTTTAATTCGCTCATTATATTTCATGTGTTCCAGGGAAGACCTCTCGAATTAGTTTCCAGGGATTCCAAAACTGAAAAAGATTACAAAATCACTATTAAATTTGCGGGGACCGTGGAAAGATCTAATTATTTATATATTCAGATTTTCAATATCATACTAACAGAGTGTCAACATCATCTGAATTTAACATTGATGCGGCGCAACTACTACGACCCCTCAGCTAAGGTACGCATGAAAATAGGAAATCGTAGCAGTTTACCAGAAAAACTAGTACAATTTACTATTTTCATGCGTACCTCAGCTGAGGGGTCGTAGTAATTGCGCCGTATCAATGTTAAATTCAGATGATGTTGACACTCTCTTAGTATGATATTGAAAATCTGAATATATAAATAATTAGATCTTTCCACGGTCCCCGCAAATTTAATAGTGATTTTGTAATCTTTTTCAGTTCTGGGATCCCTGGAAACTAATTCGAGAGGTCTTCCCTAGAACAAATGAAATAAAATGAGCGAATTAAGCGATGAAAAAAACGACGCGAAACATTGATGGATCTTCACATACAGTCGGGCAGGCGTTTTAGAATGTGAACAATGTAGATCCATCAAACAAGTAACCGGAGAAGCGAGCTTCATGTTGCCGCAGAAGTTTCTTTCTGAGGAATGTGCGCTCCTCCTCAATAAATTCGACGTGATGTTTGCATAAGCTCCATTTAGCGTTCGTAGTTCGTAAATTGAAGTAATTTGAGGATTTCATCCATTGAAGATGCGTTATCGTCCCAAAATTTGGCAGTGATAGCTGGATCAAATGATTCAAATTTACAATGATTTCAAAGTTTTTTGTTTTCAAAAATATTACGTTAGGCGTGATCACTGAGCGATCAATTACTCCTCGAGCTGCAAATAGATATGAAGCGATGCTTTGTATTCTGGAGTTTGGACAATTTTACAATTTTAGAAGATTTGATGCAGGCATAATGGTAATGAATTTAATTTTCCGTTACAGATAGAAGAATTAGTGAAATTTACAGTTATAAAAAAGAATTCATTTTAGGTAAAACAATAACTGTGCCCCAACTGAGCACTATAAATGATTTCCTACCTCTCATGTACCTAATAACTCATAATGGCAATAAGTTTAACTCTGTGTTAGCTCTGGCAGTGATCTACTCATTCAGCTAACGTAAGTGGCAGGACAAAGCTTACCCCTCTATACTTTTTACCCCACTATAGTAAGAGGTGGGCACACGATCCGATAAAGGTGTGTGTGTCTGAGAAATACAGGAAGGTTCCTCTTCTGCTACAGATTTTCAACGAAGCTGTTTTGGGTTTATCGCCAGGTTCAGTCAGCGAATTACTTTCAAAACCAAAGCCTTGGCATATGCTGAGTATCAAAGGACGCGAACCGTTCATTCGGATGCAGTTGTGGCTATCCGACTGTCACAATATCGAGAGGCTGCAAGCGTTGAAGAGCGAACGTCGCGAACAAAATAAACGAAGACGCGGCTCCGGCCAAGATAACAGCAGTGACACCTCCTCCAACGATATGTCCAAATTCTACGCCAGCAGCGCTAATTCGCCCCCGTCCGCCGCCAAAAAGCAACGAGTATTGTTCTCCGAGGAGCAGAAAAAGGCTCTACGACTGGCGTTCGTGTTGGATCCGTACCCGAGTGTTTGACTTTTTTAAAATAATAAATTATCAATAACCAGTCAAGAGTTGAGACAGAAAATTTTTTCATTGGATATAGGTTCAAGAAAATAACGTCTCAAAACGCATGATGATAAACTTCGAAGCTTTGTGTTTCTGTTGATTACAGCCATTATTTTTAATGAAATAAACAAAAAAAAAAAAAAGTGAAAGAGGAGAAAGAAAATTTTTGAAGAAAAAAAAAAAAAAATCGACTAATGTTTGAATGATAATGATTTCTTATAATTGTTCGCGTCGTTCGTCTGCATCACGCACACGCCATTAATTATCACTTCTGACTCCTCTTGCCTGTCTGGATTCACCCTCTGAGGAGCGGCTGGTTTTCGCCTCGAACTGCGCGACACGATTATCGAAGGCGTCACCTCAGGAACTGCGTCTCTCTCGTCACCGCTATCGTCCGAATCTAAATGACTATCGTTATTCATATCGTCGTCGTCGTCATCCGAATTCATATCCCTTTTCAGGCTCAGATCCAATCCGGACAACTGCTCACTAGTAGGTATCATGTTGCGAGACATGAGCGCTGCCAGTTCTTGATTCGGTTGGAAGTACGGATTCGGGAAGGGAAGCGAGAGTGCCGAAAAGCCGAGCCTTTGACTCAACAGCAATCTGAACTGTACAGGATCAAAACCGCTGCTCTGCGGTTCGCGATTCATTTGTGGCTCGTTCGCTTGCCGGGAGTGTTGCGTTAAGCGCATTCGGTGGTTGTGAAACCAGTTGGTAATGGTGCGTGACGCTAAGCTGAGTTCGTTCGCCAAAAACTCGCTTGTCGCAACACTCGGGTACGGATCCAACGCGAACGCCAGTCGTAGAGCCTTTTTCTGCTCCTCGGAGAACAATACTCGTTGCTTTTTGGCGGCGGACGGGGGCGAATTGGCGCTGCTGGCGTAGAATTTGGACGTATCGTTGGAGGAGGTGTCACTGCTGTTATCTTGGCCGGAGCCGCGTCTTCGTTTATTTTGTTCGCGACGTTCGCTCTTCAACGCTTGCAGCCTCTCGATATTGTGACTGTCGGATAGCCACAACTGCATCCGAATGAACGGTTCGCGTCCTTTGATACTCAGCATATGCCAAGGCTTTGGTTTTGAAAGTAATTCGCTGACTGAACCTGGCGATAAACCCAAGACAGCTTCGTTGAAAATCTGTTGCAGAAGAGGAATCATTAATTAAAAAGCTCTCGTTTCTAAAGATCGAGTTAGTGATCTAATAATGCTTACCTCTTGGCCGATATTGGTTGCCAGCAAGGTTTCTTTCATCTTCGTCGTGATGGTTTGGGTATCGAGCTCCTGCGTCAAGGCGGCCATTTTGTATACGGAAGGACTAATGTGTTGACTGATATTGCGTAGGGCGTTCAAATTATGCGACGGGGACAGAACGTTGACGGGCTGATGATTGGGGGCTGAAAGATTGTACTTCTTGAAATGTTCCATCGGAGAAAGTTGATGCGAGGTTGAATTTGAGAAAATGGGCGACGGAGGTGGAGGATGCACTTGCGGTGGAGTCTGATGCAGGAAAGGATGCGGTAAACTTGCGCGTACGACTGAGTTCGTATTTTCGGACTTGAGCTGATCCATCATCGATGTGACTTTTCCGCAGTTTGTTGGTGGTAACGGCTTACCCAGTGATGTAGGTGGTATTTCTATACAATTCAAGAGGAAAATTAATATGTGCTCGAATAAGCTCGTGGAGAAATAATAAGTAAAGGTACTTACGCGTTGGTCCTCCACAATGTAAAACTTACCACAACTGTCTTTTGATATAATGGTTTTAATTAAAACGGTAGTCTTTTTGCGTTTCTAACCTAGCCTCTAATCGTAAGAGAAGTTGCTTTCTATGACTTAGTTCTTCCTCTAATTTAGCGATTTGATGAGCCGTCGTTTCCCGCAGCTTACCGAAATTCGACTGCAGCTTATGTATATCTTCTACTAATTGTGAGATCTGTAATCAGAAAAAAAAATACACTTTATAGTCGACTGATACAAGGTAGATATTTCACATCTTTCTTGAGGGATTTCCCGTGAGTATGGCCTGTATTTTGTCATACCCTAGCTCGGCCTACTCCCATGGCGTTTATGAATTCGATTGTCAATTCTGCCAAGTTTCTTATCGAGTTCAATAATTGCAGGTAAAGTTTCTAAACTTTTTTCAAAAGATGACATTTTAAAATTGAAAAAAATAAAATTTGCAAATGATGAATGAAACAAAAACAATATCACCGTTTTTTTTGTTTTAGAGGTTCCCCAATCCGGACGTACCCGGTGGTGCAAGTATATTCCCTATTCCCGGCTACTGAGTTTACAAGGTCAGTGCTCGGTAGCGGGTGGAGAGAGGATTAAGTGGTAACTTCAAAAAGTAATTATTCAAATGAACAATTGGTACAAAAATATATAAGTTCTTACAAAGATACATAATATATGTATATATATATGGTTTACAAAATGGTTCTCTGAAATGAGCGCCACATCAATTTTTTCTTCATTTCCAAGGTATAGGTAAGAGTAATATCATATGGGTAAAATTTCATTATGCAATTATTTTCAAAATACAAGGAAGCTCCGCGCTTTCATATATATCTTTGACACGTAATGCAGTACAATCATGTTCAAACAGCAATGATAACATTCTGTTCAAGATACTATAATAAAAAAATGCGGTTGTATTAGATACCCATTATTTAAAAGCCATAAATTTTATAATAAAAAACACAAGTACATAGGCAATCGATTAAAACGACTTGTGAAAGGCAACGATAACAAACAGCCATACGTTCGTTCCATAAACAATAGGAATGTGTCGATTCCGTTTTGACAAGCATTCTTAACAGCTTTACCAAGAGTATTACCTTTACCGCAGACTCTCAAAAAGTGAAAATCTATTTTCAACATAACAAGGTAGATTTCACCTGCGTGCGTCGGCATGAACATCCAACAACTCAGACGAAAATTCTACACCTAATTCTTTAATAACTTCTTCAAAACAATAATCGGGTGCATATCCTTGTAAAGTGCATCCATTAAAATTTTTCATTTCGGTGAATCCGGCGACTCCATGCCAAAATTTATATCATCATAACCAACCTGCACATCTACAGTTCGTGGAAATAAACGTTTGCCGTCTGTTGACCGACTCACATCTGAATATTTATTCATGAAAGCTTTAGCCATCTCTTCGATTTTGGGCGATGATAAGAACTTGGAGCTATTGGAAAACAACCCACCAGAAGAGACTTGATCATCAACAGGCACAGCCTTCACAGAACTGGTACCAAAATTATCGTTCGACGATGTAGATTTCTCGAGCTTGATAAGCATCTGTACAGCGGGTTTGTTCTTTGCCTCCTTCTTAGACTTACCGATTCCTTCGGTCTCCAAGTTTCTATACATGCAGAGAGACTTGAAGCCGGACGAAAGTACAAAATCTACATAATATTTTGGTTCACTGACAGTTGTCTCGACTCGATCATGCAACTCCTTCAGCATACTGATAGGACTTTTTCTTAATTCCATATTCTCACCTATCGTCTCTTCTTGAATATTCGCCTAACCTGCCATGTCCACGGAGGCCCTGGCCCGGTCTTGTTGATTGGCTTTGGGTTTGTTGCTGCTTTCTTCTGGGGTAGCGGATCTGGCAGGGTTCTGTTTGGTCCTGAAGCGGTGGGCGTGGCGCTATTGGTTGGTGCAGTTATCCTAGAGATAAGTACAGTTGGTTGTTCTTCTTCAGTGACTGAGGAGCATTGTTCATGGTCCATTAGGTCAGGTGACAGTGGTGAATCATACATATCTTGCGGGGCGTTCATCCTATGCGCAGCCGCTTGCTCCTGTGCAATAGGGTCGGTGGCATCATTGCCAAGAATGCAACTTTGGGCCCCCCCGAATCCGTGGGCCCGACGCACGGCGGCGGTGGATTTCCCAGCAGAGCTGAGGTACCACTTGGGGTATAAGTTAATGTTAGTTGCCATTTCATCTTTCTTATGGTGGTTTCATGTGCAGTTTTCCAGCTCCGCGTTGAGTGAGGTGAAAGGGTGAAGGGACATGCTTCCCGCTTAGGTTACAGGAGGGCGCGTCATTTTCCTCCCAAGCTAGTCTCTATGTGATACTGTGGCAGAGCTGCCTGTCCACTACAGTTGGATTGGGGGAGGGTAAAGGATGGGATGGAAGACAGGGAGAACATGGGAGTGTGTTGAGGAGAGGGGCATAGGCAGTTGGACTGCAGCAAGAGCCTGGAAAATGACCTGTGCTCTACGCCCAGAAGTCCTGTTTCCAGGGGAACCCGTAGGACGGAGGGGTTTTAAAATTGAAAAAAATAAAATTTGCAAATGATGAATATACTGTAATAACTCTGATGCATCTAAAAATAACTTTTGTAAAATTAAAACTTAGATGATGGAGCTGATGACCCGTTTGCGTTTGCGTAGTCGCATAGCCCCTAAATAAATAATAAAAAAAAAAACACAATAATAATAATAATGATTTTATTGATAAGATTTGCGGTCTCCTCTCGCAATTATACCGTATGGTGTAAAAGAAGGCTTTGTTGATTGGATATCGCGAAATTAGTTCATCAACACATTTCCTCTTTGCATAATCATACAGCTTGATGGTTCAACAGTTTTCAATACAAAATAGAGTCCATCCATTAAAATTTTTGATTTCGGTGAATCCAGCGACTTCTTGCCAAAATTTATATCATCATAACCAACCTGCACATCTACAGCTCGTGGAAATAAACGTTTGCCGTCTGTTGACCGACTCACATCTGAATATTTATTCATGAAAGCTTTAGTCATCTCTTTGGTTTCGGGTGATGATAAGAACTTGGAGCTCTTGGAAAACAACCCACCAAAAGAGACTTGATCATCAATTTCTCTTACAGGCGCAGACGTCACGGAACTGGTACCAAAATTATCGTTTGACGGTGTAGATTCCTCGAGCTTGATAAGCATCTGTAGAGCAGAATTGTGCTTCGCCTCCTTCTTAGTCTTACCAATTCCTTCGGTCTCCAAGTTGCTATACATGCAGAGAGACTTGAAGCCGGACGAATGTACAAAACCTACATATTTTGGTTTACTGACAGATGTCTCTACTCTAGCCCGACGATCATGCAACTCCTTCAGCATACTGACAGAACTTTTTCCTTCCGTTTTGGGCAATGATAAGAACTCGGAGCTATCGGTAAACAACCCACCAGAAGAGACTTGATCATCAATTTCTCTTACAGGCGTAGACGTCACGGAACTCGTACCAAAATTATCGTTTGACGGTGTAGAGTCCTCGAGCTTGATAAGCATCTGTAGAGCAGAATTGTGCTTCGCCTCCTTCTTAGTCTTACCAATTCCTTCGGTCTCCAAGTTGCTATACATGCAGAGAGACTTGAAGCCGAAAGTATGTACAAAATCTACATATTTTGGTTCACTGACAGATGTCTCTACTCTAGCCCGACAATCATGCAACTCCTTCAGCATACTGACAGAACTTTTTCCTTCCGTTTTGGGCGATGATAAGAACTCGGAGCTATCGGTAAACAACCCACCAGAAGAGACTTGATCATCAATTTCTCTTAGAGGTGCAGACGTCACGGAGCTGGCATGAGCTGGCACGAGCTGGCACCAAAATTATCGTTTGACGGTGTAGATTCCTCGAGCTTGATAAGCATCTGTTGAGCAGACTTGTGCTTCGCCTCCTTTTTAGACCAACCGATTCCTTCGGTCTCTAAGTTGCTATACATGCAGAAAGACTTGAAGCCGGACAAATGTAATATGTGCTCGAATAAGCTCGTGGAGGAATAATAAGTAAAGGTACTTACGCGTTGGTCCTCCATGACCACCGGTCCTCATTAGTTTCTCAGGCGCGATTTTGTATTGTGAAGCGACTAACTTGTGGACGGCGTCGTCGTCTTTGAGAAATATTTTCATGCGTATGAAAGGTTCGCGTCCTTTTTGCGTTAACATGTGCCACGGTTTCGGGCGGGCCAACAAATCGGAAACGCTTCCCTGAGACAGTCCAAGAACCGACTCGCCGAATAATCGTTGACTAATTGAAAACTGACTTAATTCAACGGTTTCTTTATAACGCGCATATATTGCAGATCATTTCTTGGGTCTCCCACAAAATTTTGGCCAATAACATGAAATTATCTTCTAAATAACCTGGCCATAATTCAAATCTATATTCCGAATATTTCTATTTTTCATTTATTTATATTAAAGTGCCTGTCGACTGCCGATTGGCCAATTACAGACAAGAACTATATAACTAATGGAAACAAAACACAAAAAAATTATCATGTAAAACAAACTAAAAAATAAAAATTGATGATAAAAAATGAAAAAAAAAAAAAAAAAAAAGAAAGAAACAAAAAATGAATAAATAAAACAATCAAACAAAATAAAACAATAATGATGGTGAATCCACCACTATACAAGATCAAAGGACATCATACGCAGTGTCCCATCTAAGAGTTTGTAAGAAATTTTGGTCTATAACATGAAATTATCTTGTGCATAACCTGGCCATAGATCCAATCTATTTATTTACATTAAAGTGCCTGTCAACTGCCGATTGGCCAATTACAGACAAGAACTATAATTATAACTATTGTATTGTGAAGCAACTAACTTGTGGATGGCGTTGTTGTCTTCGAGAAACATTTTCATGCGTATGAAAGGTTTGCGTCCTTTTTGCGTTAACATGTGCCTCGGTCTTGGGCGGGCCAACAAATCGGAAACGCTACCCTGAGACAGTCCAAGAACCGACACATCTGAATATTTCTTCATGAAAGCTTTAGCCATCTCTTCGATTTTGGGCGATGATAAGAACTTGGAGCTATTGGAAAACAACCCACCAAAAGAGACTTGATCATCAACAGGTACAGCCTTCACAGAACTGGTACCAAAATTACCGTTTGACGATGTAGATTTCTCGAGCTTGATAAGCATCTGTAGAGCGGAATTGTTCTTGCCTCCTTCTTAGACTTACCGATTCCTTCGGTCTCCGAGTTGCTATACATGCAGAGAGACTTGAAGCCGGACAAAAGTACAAAATCTACATAATATTTTGATTCACTGACAGTTGTCTCTACTCGATCATGCAACTCCTTCAGCATACTGACAGGACTTTTTCTTAATTCCATATTCTCACCTATCGTCTCTTCTTGAATATTCGCCTAACCTGCCATGTCCACGGAGGCCCTGGCTCGGCCTTGTTGATTGGCTTCGGATTTGTTGCTGCTTTCTTCTGGGGTAGCGGATCTGGCAGGGTTCTGTTTGTTCCTGAAGCGGTGGGCGTGGCGCTATTGGTTGGTGCAGTTATCCTAGAGATAAGTACAGTTTGTTGTTCTTCTTCAGTGACTGAGGAGCATTGTTCATGGTCCATTGGGTCAGGTGACAGTGGTGAATCATACATATCTTGCGTGGCGTTCATCCTTTGCGCAGCTGCTTGCTCCTGTGCAATAGGGTCGGTGGCATCATTGCCAAGAATGCAACTTTGGCCCCCCCCCCAAATCCGTGGGCCCGACGCACGGCGGCGGTGGATTTCCCAGCAGAGTAGAGGTACCACTTGGGGTATAAGTTAATGTTAGTTGCCATTTCATCTTTCTTATGGTGGTTTGATGTGCAGTTTTCCAGCTCCGCGTTGAGTGAGGTGAGTGGGTGAAGGTGCTTGCCTCCCGCTTAGGTTACAGGAGGGCGCGTGATTTTCCTCCCAAGCTAGTCTCTATGTGATACTGTGGCAGAGCTGCCTGTCCGCTACAGTTGGATTGGGGGAAGGTAAAGGATGGGATGGAAGACAGGGAGAACATGGGAGTGTGTTGAGGAGAGGGGCATAGGCAGTTGGACTGCAGCAAGAGCCTGGAAAATGACCTGTGCTCTACGCCCAGAAGTCCTGTTTCCAGGGGAACCCGTAGGACGGAGGGGTTTTAAAATTGAAAAAAATAAAATTTGCAAATGTTGAACAAAACAAAAAAAAATACCAAAATAGTGAAATTTGTGCAATGAAAAAAAAAACAGCAATAATTGCAGGTAAAGTTTCTGCACAGTTTTCAAAAGATGACATTTTAAAATTGAAAAAAATAAAATTTGCAAATGATGAATATGCTGTAATAACTCTGATGCATCTAAAAATAACTTTTGTAAAATTAAAACATAGATGAAGCTGAGGACCCGTTTGCGTTTGCGTAGTCGCATAGCCCCTAAATAAATAATAAAAAAAAAAACAATAATATAATAATGATTTTATACAATTTGTGGAAATAAACGTTTGCCGTCTGTTGACCGACTCACATCTGAATATTTCTTCATGAAAGCTTTAGCCATCTCTTTGGTTTTGGGTGATGATAAGAACTTGGAGCTCTTGGAAAACAACCCACCAAAAGAGACTTGATCATCAATTTCTCTTACAGGCGTAGACGTCACGGAACTCGTACCAAAATTATCGTTTGACGGTGTAGATTCCTCGAGCTTGATAAGCATCTGTAGAGCAGAATTGTGCTTCGCCTCCTTTTTAGACCAACCGATTCCTTCGGTCTCTAAGTTGCTATACATGCAGAGAGACTTGAAGCCGGACAAATGTAATATGTGCTCGAAGAAGCTCGTGGAGAAATAATAAGTAAAGGTACTTACGCGTTGGTCCTCCATGACCACCGGTCCTCATTAGTTTCTCAGGCGCGATTTTGTATTGTGAAGCGACTAACTTGTGGACGGCGTTGTCGTCTTTGAGAAATATTTTCATGCGTATGAAAGGTTCGCGTCCTTTTTGCGTTGACATGTGCCACAGTTTTGGGCGGGCCAACAAATCGGAAACGCTACCCTGAGACGTTCAAGAACCGACTCGCCGAATAATTGTTGACTAATTGAAAACTGACTGAATTCAATGGTTTCTTTATAACGCGCATATATTGCAGATCATTTCTTGGGTCTCCCACAAAATTTTGGCCAATAACATGAAATTATCTTCTAAATAACCTGGCCATAATTCAAATCTATATTCCGAATATTTTTATTTTTCATTTATTTATATTAAAGTGCCTGTCGACTGCCGATTGGCCAATTACAGACAAGAACTATATAACTAATGGAAACAAAAAACAAAAAAATTATCATGTAAAACAAACTAAAGAATAAAAATTGATGATAAAAAATGGAAAAAAAAAAAAAACAAAAAAAAAACAAACGAAAAATGAATAAATAAAACAATCAAACAAAATAAAACAATAATGATGGTGAATCCACCACTATACAAGATCAAAGGACATCATACGCAGTGTCCCATACAAGAGTTTGTAAGAAATTTTGGTCTATAACATGAAATTATCTTGTGTATAACCTGGCCATAGATCCAATCTATTTATTTACATTAAAGTGCCTGTCAACTGCCGATTGGCCAATTACAGACAAGAACTATAATTATAACTATTGTATTGTGAAGCAACTAACTTGTGGATGGCGTTGTTGTCTTCGAGAAACATTTTCATGCGTATGAAAGGTTTGCGTCCTTTTTGCGTTAACATGTGCCTCGGTCTTGGGCGGGCCAACAAATCGGAAACGCTACCCTGAGACAGTCCAAGAACCGACACATCTGAATATTTCTTCATGAAAGCTTTAGCCATCTCTTCGATTTTGGGCGATGATAAGAACTTGGAGCTATTGGAAAACAACCCACCAAAAGAGACTTGATCATCAACAGGTACAGCCTTCACAGAACTGGTACCAAAATTACCGTTTGACGATGTAGATTTCTCGAGCTTGATAAGCATCTGTAGAGCGGAATTGTTCTTGCCTCCTTCTTAGACTTACCGATTCCTTCGGTCTCCGAGTTGCTATACATGCAGAGAGACTTGAAGCCGGACAAAAGTACAAAATCTACATAATATTTTGATTCACTGACAGTTGTCTCTACTCGATCATGCAACTCCTTCAGCATACTGACAGGACTTTTTCTTAATTCCATATTCTCACCTATCGTCTCTTCTTGAATATTCGCCTAACCTGCCATGTCCACGGAGGCCCTGGCCCGGCCTTGTTGATTGGCTTCGGATTTGTTGCTGCTTTCTTCTGGGGTAGCGGATCTGGCAGGGTTCTGTTTGTTCCTGAAGCGGTGGGCGTGGCGCTATTGGTTGGTGCAGTTATCCTAGAGATAAGTACAGTTTGTTGTTCTTCTTCAGTGACTGAGGAGCATTGTTCATGGTCCATTGGGTCAGGTGACAGTGGTGAATCATACATATCTTGCGTGGCGTTCATCCTTTGCGCAGCTGCTTGCTCCTGTGCAATAGGGTCGGTGGCATCATTGCCAAGAATGCAACTTTGGCCCCCCCCCCGAATCCGTGGGCCCGACGCACGGCGGCGGTGGATTTCCCAGCAGAGTAGAGGTACCACTTGGGGTATAAGTTAATGTTAGTTGCCATTTCATCTTTCTTATGGTGGTTTGATGTGCAGTTTTCCAGCTCCGCGTTGAGTGAGGTGAGTGGGTGAAGGTGCTTGCCTCCCGCTTAGGTTACAGGAGGGCGCGTGATTTTCCTCCCAAGCTAGTCTCTATGTGATACTGTGGCAGAGCTGCCTGTCCGCTACAGTTGGATTGGGGGAAGGTAAAGGATGGGATGGAAGACAGGGAGAACATGGGAGTGTGTTGAGGAGAGGGGCATAGGCAGTTGGACTGCAGCAAGAGCCTGGAAAATGACCTGTGCTCTACGCCCAGAAGTCCTGTTTCCAGGGGAACCCGTAGGACGGAGGGGTTTTAAAATTGAAAAAAATAAAATTTGCAAATGTTGAACAAAACAAAAAAAAATACCAAAATAGTGAAATTTGTGCAATGAAAAAAAAAACAGCAATAATTGCAGGTAAAGTTTCTGCACAGTTTTCAAAAGATGACATTTTAAAATTGAAAAAAATAAAATTTGCAAATGATGAATATGCTGTAATAACTCTGATGCATCTAAAAATAACTTTTGTAAAATTAAAACATAGATGAAGCTGAGGACCCGTTTGCGTTTGCGTAGTCGCATAGCCCCTAAATAAATAATAAAAAAAAAAACAATAATATAATAATGATTTTATACAATTTGTGGAAATAAACGTTTGCCGTCTGTTGACCGACTCACATCTGAATATTTCTTCATGAAAGCTTTAGCCATCTCTTTGGTTTTGGGTGATGATAAGAACTTGGAGCTCTTGGAAAACAACCCACCAAAAGAGACTTGATCATCAATTTCTCTTACAGGCGTAGACGTCACGGAACTCGTACCAAAATTATCGTTTGACGGTGTAGATTCCTCGAGCTTGATAAGCATCTGTAGAGCAGAATTGTGCTTCGCCTCCTTTTTAGACCAACCGATTCCTTCGGTCTCTAAGTTGCTATACATGCAGAGAGACTTGAAGCCGGACAAATGTAATATGTGCTCGAAGAAGCTCGTGGAGAAATAATAAGTAAAGGTACTTACGCGTTGGTCCTCCATGACCACCGGTCCTCATTAGTTTCTCAGGCGCGATTTTGTATTGTGAAGCGACTAACTTGTGGACGGCGTTGTCGTCTTTGAGAAATATTTTCATGCGTATGAAAGGTTCGCGTCCTTTTTGCGTTGACATGTGCCACAGTTTTGGGCGGGCCAACAAATCGGAAACGCTACCCTGAGACGTTCAAGAACCGACTCGCCGAATAATTGTTGACTAATTGAAAACTGACTGAATTCAATGGTTTCTTTATAACGCGCATATATTGCAGATCATTTCTTGGGTCTCCCACAAAATTTTGGCCAATAACATGAAATTATCTTCTAAATAACCTGGCCATAATTCAAATCTATATTCCGAATATTTTTATTTTTCATTTATTTATATTAAAGTGCCTGTCGACTGCCGATTGGCCAATTACAGACAAGAACTATATAACTAATGGAAACAAAAAACAAAAAAATTATCATGTAAAACAAACTAAAGAATAAAAATTGATGATAAAAAATGGAAAAAAAAAAAAAACAAAAAAAAAACAAACGAAAAATGAATAAATAAAACAATCAAACAAAATAAAACAATAATGATGGTGAATCCACCACTATACAAGATCAAAGGACATCATACGCAGTGTCCCATCTAAGAGTTTGTAAGAAATTTTGGTCTATAACATGAAATTATCTTGTGTATAACCTGGCCATAGATCCAATCTATTTATTTACATTAAAGTGCCTGTCAACTGCCGATTGGCCAATTTCAGACAAGAACTATATAACTATTGTATTGTGAAGCGACTAACTTGTGGACGGCGTTGTCGTCTTTGAGAAATATTTTCATGCGTATGAAAGGTTTGCGTCCTTTTTGCGTTAACATGTGCCACGGTTTCGGGCGGGCCAACAAATCGAAAACGCTACCCTGAGACGTTCAAGAACCGACTCGCCGAATAATTGTTGACATGAAATTATCTTCTAAATAACCTGGCCATAATTCAAATCTATATTCCGAATATTTTTATTTTTCATTTATTTATATTAAAGTGCCTGTTGACTGCCGATTGGCCAATTACAGACAAGAACTAAATAACTAATGGAAACAAAACACAAAAAAATTATCATGTAAAACAAACTAAAAAATAAAAATTGATGATAAAAAATGAAAAAAAAAAAAAAAAAAAAAATGAATAAATAAAACAATTAAACAAAATAAAACAATAATGATGGTGAATCCACCATTATACAAGATCAAAGGACATCATACGCAGTGTCCCATCTAAGAGTTTGTAAGAAATTTTGGTCTATAACATGAAATTATCTTGTGTATAACCTGGCCATAGATCCAATCTATTTATTTACATTAAAGTGCCTGTCAACTGCCGATTGGCTAATTTCAGACAAGAACTATATAACTATTGTATTGTGAAGCAACTAACTTGTGGATGGCGTTGTTGTCTTTGAGAAACATTTTCATGCGTATGAAAGGTTTGCGTCCTTTTTGCGTTAACATGTGCCTCGGTTTTGGGCGGGCCAACAAATCGGAAACGCTACCCTGAGACAGTCCAAGAACCGACACATCTGAATATTTCTTCATGAAAGCATTAGCTATCTCTTCGATTTTGGGCGATGATAAGAACTTGGAGCTATTGGAAAACAACCCACCAGAAGAGCCCTGATCATCAACAGGCACAGCCTTCACAGAACTGGTACCAAAATTATCGTTTGACGATGTAGATTTCTCGAGCTTGATAAGCATCTGTAGAGCGGAATTGTTCTTGCCTCCTTCTTAGACTTACCGATTCCTTCGGTCTCCGAGTTGCTATACATGCAGAGAGACTTGAAGCCGGACAAAAGTACAAAATCTACATAATATTTTGATTCACTGATAGTTGTCTCTACTCGATCATGCAACTCCTTCAGCATACTGACAGGACTTTTTCTTAATTCCATATTCTCACCTATCGTCTCTTCTTGAATATTCGCCTAACCTGCCATGTCCACGGAGGCCTTGGCCCGGCCTTGTTGATTGGCTTTGGATTTGTTGCTGCTTTCTTCTGGGGTAGCGGATCTGGCAGGGTTCTGTTTGTTCCTGAAGCGGTGGGCGTGGCGCTATTGGTTGGTGCAGTTATCCTAGAGATAAGTACAGTTTGTTGTTCTTCTTCAGTGACTGAGGAGCATTGTTCATGGTCCATTGGGTCAGGTGACAGTGGTGAATCATACATATCTTGCGTGGCGTTCATCCTTTGCGCAGCTGCTTGCTCCTGTGCAATAGGGTCGGTGGCATCATTGCCAAGAATGCAACTTTGGCCCCCCCCCGAATCCGTGGGCCCGACGCACGGCGGCGGTGGATTTCCCAGCAGAGTAGAGGTACCACTTGGGGTATAAGTTAATGTTAGTTGCCATTTCATCTTTCTTATGGTGGTTTGATGTGCAGTTTTCCAGCTCCGCGTTGAGTGAGGTGAGTGGGTGAAGGTGCTTGCTTCCCGCTTAGGTTACAGGAGGGCGCGTCATTTTCCTCCCAAGCTAGTCTCTATGTGATACTGTGGCAGAGCTGCCTGTCCACTACAGTTGGATTGGGGGAAGGTAAAGGATGGGATGGAAGACAAGGAGAACATGGGAGTGTGTTAAGGAGAGGGGCATATGCAGTTGGATTGCTGCAAGAGCCTGGCTGCTATTAGCTGGAAAATGACCTGTGATCTACGCCCAGAAGTCCTGTTTCCAGGGGAACCCGTAGGACGGAGGGGTTTTAAAATTGAAAAAAATAAAATTTGCTAATGTTGAACAAAACAAAAAAAAATATCAAAATAGTGAAATTTGTGCAATGAAAAAAAAACAGCAATAATTGCAGGTAAAGTTTCTGCACAGTATTCAAAAGATGACATTTTAAAATTGAAAAAAATAAAATTTGCAAATGATGAATATACTGTAATAACTCTGATGCATCTAGTTTTCAATACAAAATAGATTTGTAAGACTGACGAGAAAAAAAAAAAAAAACCTATCCTAACTTATACAAATGCTAACATACAATAAATAATTAAAAATTGAACACCCTTGCGCGTGATTATATAGTTGAATAGCTCATCGATGAAAAAGAAAGAGTGGACAGTAAATAAATTGAATAGAAAACTTTTTACTCTCTAAATTAAAATTTTTCTAGGTCAAAAAGTACATAAAATGTACATAATTTCAAATCATTTTTAGTTTACAAAAATACAAAAATAAAGTTTGATAAAGTCAAAATTACGTGTTCATATATGTACTAACTTACAATGTATTTTCAATGGTTCCTAAGGTGTTCTAGTATGTGAGCGGTCACATTTGGTCACGGTCCTGGGTTGTGGGTTACACTCGATCCTAAACCAACTCGGCATATAGAGTTCAACAGGCTAAGTCGTGAGCCCCATTACCACGTCAAGGTTTCAGCTTAACTTGAAGTGGATACAGTTACGTAGCACACCCTATCAGTAAAAATGAAACATTATACCTACATTCAATGAAAACCCCGATAATGTTTGTTGTTACATCAAAAATATTCATGGTCTCTTACACGTCGCGAGTTGAACTGCGTGTCTGCGTATAGTTACGAAGCATCTCATTATTAAAATCAAAACCGTGTAACAAAATTAATCCACTCCTGAGTTTACCTGTTCTCGCTGATATTCCTATCGCTCGAGGATTTTTTGTTTTAATGAAGATGTGCAAAGGCAATTGAGTTGTCGTAATCCACCCAGAATACCAGAAAATCAGTAATTCGTGATTCCATCGGTTGGTGGTAGTCATCTTTTACGATCCATTCCACTCTTCCCTCGTCAAGACTCTCTTGTATATGTCACTGCCTTTATGGATACTCGAACATTAGTGAAACCCGCACGCTTACGCTGGCGCACTCTGGCCAGCAAACGTGTTCACGTGAAAAACAGCTCACTAATGCGTTCGAGTTTCGATAAGGGCAGTAACATATTCATATGTAATTTTTCTCTTCGTTCCCTATCATCGTTGATATTGAATTCTTTAGCACCAATGGAAGTCGGGTCCACCAGCTTTGAGAGATTGACATCGTAATTCCCAGTATACGTTCATTAAATCATTGAAATACCTAGGTGGTTAAATTGGATCAGCCCAAAACATTCCACTGAAACAGTTTCGTATCAAGAGAGAGTATTCTTGTATGTGGATACGGGGGGGGGTGGCTCCATTGAGCATACGAATCATTTTCTCTCTCTAAGTATCTCTCTCGTCAATAGACAATATCTCGTCATATAATTTACAGTTGAAGTTACCAGCAGCAGCATAACTTCTTGAACCTCAATAATATTATTTCCATTGCAAACGAGTACCTATATGTATCATGACTTTGTTATGTTTGGAGATCCAATAATAGAAAATTATCTACAATTCATAAACCTTGCCTGCTGCATACTGAGTTATAGAATAACAGCGTCTTACTTTCCTTCCTATCTTATATGATACTCTTAGAGAGGGTAAGTAACATCTATCAAGTACAGCTCAACCTGAATACATAGATAATGACAAAATATTTAAAAATGTACCCATTAAGTCCGCAAAATTTTTATCAAGACAATAGGTACCCTCAATGGAAAACCTGCAATCATAGGAATTTTGCGCATCCAGTAATTTTTTAAACATCCAGTTACAATGGTTCACACTTTGGAGGACACTTTCATAAATATTCAATATAGATAATAACTAGATGATTTTAAGGAGTGTGACTAGAAAGTGATTGCCATATTCTTATCAAAAACAACAGAAAAAAAAATTAAGATCCATCTACCCTATAACTCAGAGAGTTGTTTCTTCAGTTAGCTCCATCATACAGAGTGTAAGCGCACAAAGTAAAATATCTTCATAATCACTCACTAGATTTTTCATACTTGGAATATAAAATCCGATTTCCTTCCCTACAATCATAAGTAGCATTCTCATTATACTGAACCAACCTATCATTATAAGTTAGAAGCAGTTTTCTGGCGCGATGAAATAGGTAGCCTACAAATACCTCTCAAAAACAGAAGACAAAATCATGAAACTTTAGTTATCTGTATAATTAGGTATAGATACCTATGAGTAATATCATATGGGTAAAATTTCATTTTGCAATTATTTTTAAAATACAAAGAAGCTCTGCGATTTCATTATATACTGTAGCATACTTTACATGAAGCAATGATAACATTCTGTTCAAGATACTATAATAAAAAAATGCGGTTGTATTAGATACCCATTATTTAAAAGCCATAAATTTTATAATAAAAAACATAAGTACATAGGCAATCGATTAAAACGACTTGTGAAAGACAACGATATCAAACAGCCATACGTTTATTCCATAAACAATAGGAGTGTGTCGATTCCGTTTCGACAAGCATTCTCAACAGCTTCACCAAGAGTATTACCTTTACCGCAGACTCTCAAAAAGTGAAAATCTATTTTCAACATGACAAGGTAGACTTCACCTGCGTCGGCATGAACATCCAACAACTCAGACGAAAATTCTACACCTAATTCTTTAATAACTTCTTCAAAACAATCTATCGGGTGCATATCCTTGTAAAGTCCATCCATTAAAATTTTTGATTTCGGTGAATCCGGCGACTTCATGCCAAAATTTATATCATCATAACCAACCTGCACATCTTCAGTTCGTGGGAATAAACGTTTGCCGTCTGTTGACCGACTCACATCTGAATATTTATTCATGAAAGCTTTAGCCATCTCTTCGGTTTCGGGTGATGATAAGAACTTGGAGCTCTTGGAAAACAACCCACCAAAAGAGACTTGATCATCAATTTCTCTTACAGGCGCAGACGTCACGGAACTGGTTCCAAAATTATCGTTTGACGGTGTAGATTCATCGAGCTTGATAAGCATCTGTAGAGCAGAATTGTGCTTCGCCTCCTTCTTGGTCTTACCAATTCCTTCGGTCTCTAAGTTGCTATACATGCAGAGAGACTTGAAGCCGGACGAATGTACAAAATCTACATATTTTGGTTCACTGACAGTTGTCTCTACTCTAGCCCGACGATCATGCAACTCCTTCAGCATACTGACAGAACTTTTTCCTTCCGTTTTGGGCGATGATAAGAACTCGGAGCTATCGGTAAACAACCCACCAGAAGAGACTTGATCATCAATTTCTCTTACAGGCGCAGACGTCACGGAACTGGTACCAAAATTATCGTTTGACGGTGTAGATTCCTCGAGCTTGATAAGCATCTGTAGAGCAGAATTGTGCTTCGCCTCCTTCTTGGTCTTACCAATTCCTTCGGTCTCTAAGTTGCTATACATGCAGAGAGACTTGAAGCCGGACAAATGTACAAAATCTACATATTTTGGTTCACTGACAGTCGTCTCTACTCTAGCCCGACGATCATGCATCTCCTTCAGCGTACTGACAGGATTTTTTCCTGATTCCATATTCTCACCTGTAAGTAAAATCACTCAAACAGTGAACAAATAACTTGATACCTATAGGCTAGGCACTTTTTTACTATAGGCTTTTAAAGGAAGGTCGCCGAGAAAATCCGTATTCAGTTGCCCATTAGAATGTTCATTTTTTAGATAGGTACGATAGTTATTGGTAGACTAGTTCCACTGAATGCAAATACGCCTTGATTTACATGAGAAAATCCGACGTGTGATTCCAATTGATAACATAAATACTGATCTAAAATCTGTTTCACAACTATATTACCAACCTGGTAGGCAGCTGGTGAGGTTTACAGATCATACACATACACTGCAAAGGCTCGGAAAACCTTATTCTCCAATCTTCAGAATATTAGAGCAACGGCAATTCTAAGAGTTTTGAGTCACGAGTTAAAAACTTTTGCAAGTGAAAACGGTAAGTAGCTTATCAGCAGGCGTCTGTAACAGAAAAGACACTCCTTCTATTAGCGCGAGCTATACAAAAAAAAAACTAACGCAGGAACGTCGCTGGGCAAGGGTTGGGAAAGTCAGGGTGGGCATGGGTGCATAATTTCAAATTCGAAGGAATTACGGGGAATTTTGATCTTTCATTATTGTACCACAAACTTTCTTATGGATCAATATTTGTCTTTTTCGACTGGAAGCTGTGCTGTCTGCATGTTCTACTATTATACGACCTATACGAGGATGGGCTATTCGGTTTATTAGGGAGGGCATATAGTAGACTTTTGTGATGTCATCATTTCTGGTCATCAATCAACTTTTGACATCTTCAACCTAAGTTAAGTTGGACTGCATAGATGGAATTTGTCAAGGTTAGGATACAGGAATTTTTCAAGGCTAGATAAAGTTCACAGAGAGGCTCCATTGATGACGTCATCAATTGTGACGTCTTCAATCTAAGTTAGGTTACCCTTTCAAGGACTTTCTTTTTCGAAGGATACGCGCGTTCTTCACTCCCTTTGTTCTCCTGCCACCAAAACTTTGAAAAACAATCGGTTTTGTACTTTCAAGCGCATGTGTAATCCCAGCAATCCTGCGCTGACCTAATACGTCTACTCATCCTAAACAAGAAGGAATAAATCAAACTAGCTGTTTTCCACGGGGCCACAGAGCTTGCGGCTTCCCCGTGGCCATTACAAAGTTTCTTAATGGGCTCACTTCCATCACCAGCGTGTACCCGCTGTCCAATTCTCCGTCATCATAAATTGTCGTAACCGCGTTCTAATAAGATACAATCATTTTTTCCTTCACTGCACAAATTTCAGTAATTTAACCGAATCAAGCTTCCAAATATGTATCCGAAGATGAATGATATTACGACAAAAGCTAATTTTACCGTATTTTTTCTCTCTTCCTGGGTTTTCGAGCTCTACTACAAGCACGCAGATCCGAATCTAATCTTCTTTTCTCTTCGAATACCTATTTTACCGCTATTTTTTTTTCCTCCATTGTCATCTATCTGATGCCCCTTCTTTAATCGTTTCAAATTTTGAGTTCGCTCGCTTAATATCTTCAGCATTTTTCTTTCTTTTTCGATCGTTATTGGTCTTCTACTACGTATATAAGTTTATTTTGAATCTCGCTCCGCAATCTTCGTACCACGCGCTTCCGTATCTATTTTTTTCGCGGTTTAATTGTATTCGGAATTTTTATAGTTCCCGTAAGATTTTTAAATGGTTTTTCGTAAAACTCCCTTTTTCTGCGTTCTTTTTTCTACAAAGTACTTTTTTTTGCGGATAATTTCGAATTGTTTAATCATTACGACAATATGATTAAAGTTTCATAAATTTTTGCGGGTGAAAATTATTGTATAAAATACCCCATAAGGAAAAATTGGCGTACTTTATTGTCCGTAAGTATCCGCCAAAAGCAAAAGAAAACGAACATCAACTAGAACTGTCTCTCATGTGTCTTTCTTTCTCATTCCTCTCAAAAAGAACACTCTGAACCAAGATGGCGGCCAGAAAAAATTACGCAACATCTCGCGACCGTTAGACCCTATATTCATTACTTAGCCCAATAAAACGTAGATATAACAGAAAAATAGTCTGGAAAACCTTTTTTTTTTCCTGAAAGTGAGCGTGAGGGACACTTCTTTTTCTCATACATCCTCGAACGGGGTCGAATTACGCCTATTTATCTAGTAGCGAGACGACGCGACGTGGCGAATTCGATTTCTTCTCGTACGACATTTTCATCACATCACCCCACAGACTCTCACAAAATGTAATAATTAATCAAGAAAATATAACAAACTAAATAAGAAAGGTTGATGTAAAAAAGTTTACCTCAGATTCTTCTTCGTAGTTCCAGTCCACCATTTTTGAATACGTGTTCATCGTAGGAGTCCCTTACAAAATCGCGAGAAAACCGAAAAAGTTGAATTCGACTCGAAAGATTTACGAAATCTGATTAATTATAGCGAGAAATGGTCGCGACGAAATAAAATGCGAGAATTCAACTAATTTAACTCTTAAATCAAGAAAAGTTCAGTAAAAACTTTGGAAATTTTTAACGACGTACTCAAAACGAGTGTTCACTACATCGAAACGAACTCTGAAATGAATTCTAAAATCGTTAGAAGCAAAGACAATGGCGTAGCCAAAGAAAAGTGTCAGAGCGTAAAAATACTGAACAGAATTATCATTCGTCAATCATGGATATGTGTATCCTAATGCTGCCCGGAGCACGTCTTCCAGATGCAACCTCGTCACACTAGTCATGCAAACGCTTCAGAAAATTTTCATCGTCACGGGAAAAATGTGACGTTAAGTCACGTTGTTGTCACTCAGACATGCCTGTCGTAGTGAAATTCTTCAATATGTCCTCCACCCAAACTTCCATTTACGGCATTGCGCTATGTGTTCGTATCCTATTGGTTGATTGAAATTTCACCTCGACTACTTTTTTTTAGCTTATTGATGGTACCACAGAAGAAATTGTACGGTATGTACACTGAGAGATCATCGAAATCTTGGTCGATCGATTTTCTGGAAGATCGATAAAATGCTAATTGATCATTCAAGCATAGAGAGGTTCGCCTCAAAAAGCTCAAAAACGTATCAATGGAAGGAGAGTATCCTCATCTTAAACTGACAGATTATAGGTAACCTACATCGAAAATGGACGAGGAAAGAATAAGAAAACTTCAATATGTAGAACGAACGTTCCTATCGAATTTTATACATTCAAAAATTCTTCGACATTTCCAGAATCAGCAGGACGAGGTTTGATTTTCAAAAGTTAGAATCATTTTGAAAACTTACTTGGGTAGCAGTGGTACAGAATATCATAGATTATAGTTATTACGGACTATGATAATACATACTTACGTCGAGGTTGGTTTAGCAGGATACATTTTTTGAAAGGACAAATAGCGATTTCAGCACAGAGAAGGCTCAATCTTCCCGAATTTGAATCATGTAACGCGAGTGTTGAGAAATACAGGATATTGAAGTCTGAGTTCACAAATTTTTGTCGGTCATCACGTTTACATGGATCTAGCGTAGGAGAGATCAACTTCTAGAAATTTGAGCTACACTTAGTCGCAAAATGAGCGAAAAAAACTAAAAAGCATACGTTCAGAAGCTACTCAGAATCTACCCATCGAATTTATTGATATATTTCGCTAAGAGAATTTTCTCGCAGTTGCGTGACATACAATTATTGTAGTTCGAGCACAACGAGTCTCCATCGTGACAAATTTGAGTAACGGTGTTAGTCACAAAAAGTTGAGGAGACTTTACAGAACGAAACAAATTTGATTTCATTTTCTTCTTTCATGTTTTGTAGAATTATAGGGTGAAGAGGCTTGATTTCTCTAAATTTAAGTCATATCGTGAAATTAGTCTAGTTCAAAACCCCGGCATGAAAACATTTTTAGAGCTGAGTGCAAGGGAATCCGTACGTAGATGAAAATTGGAATTCTTCAAGGCTTGTGCCTAAATAAAAATCAGATGAAGAGTTCATTTTTTCCGGATTTCGGCCGTAACTATCGTGGGAATGAAACAAAAGGCACGACAAAATTGTACCAGATCAAGATGAAGTGCAAGAGAACAAAATTCGAATTCGATTTACTCTTATAAACTTCATAGAATCGGGGAAACGAAAGTCAATTTTTCCAAATTTTCGTCGTATCGTAAATGAACCGTATGGTAAGAGAACGGAAAAATCCTTCAAATTAGATTTTTTTGTTTCAGAAGAATCCTAACGTAATTCTTTAAACGTTGACGAGCTTTACATCATCGTAACTGGTTTGCGAAAATTAGTTGGGCAATTAAAATCCGATATTTAAGACTTTATAGTTGGATTGAAATTGGTACTGCTGCGCATCAAATTAATACCAAGGGCGAAAAATTACCACTTTAATTCGACTAATTTACAGCTTATCCAAATGGTTAATTATTTGCAATGATATCGATTACAGACTTATGTATTAGTGACTCAAGTTTTCTCAATTGAGTCAGTTAGCCGATTATATTATCATCTAGATCAATAGTGAATTATTCAGGATGAGGATAGAAGAATTTGACGCAAGATTTTCAGGATAATTATCTCGTATGCTAAATTCAGAGCAGGAATACGAGGTGCGATTGGACTGCTTGGGCAAAGGTTGGCGAGTAATTTGAACAATCAAGATCAATCTCAAATTGTCACCGCACATTTGAAGGTGACCAAATCGAATTATCAGAGGACACACAATTTCTAGCAGGGAGAATGATATTGCTCGCAGTTTCGATGGAACCAAAAAGAAAGGTACACTGGACGTCTCAACTTTTCTTTTTTCGTTATGCAAGCTGCTCTGCTAAGATCGTCTTTGATCAACGACGATCCATCCTCAAACATTTATACACCCAAGAAAAACTATAGGCACTGACGATGAACTTTACTTGGGTACCGGTAGTTCATTTTTTCAAAATCAAAAATGAGTCATTTCAGAATAACAATCTATCGGAAGCAATTAATTATAAAAAGAAATTGATGCAAATCTCATCACCATAGATGAAGAGTTGAAGATTATCAAAAATCTAAAGTGCCGAAAGGGAGTCATGGATTATGCTTTCTGTATCGATTATTTGTTTGAGACAGTGAAATCGTTCGGAAATCGTCCATGAATGATGAGAGGAGAAAGCTGCCGTTTCAATTTATAGCACTGCGAATAAGCAACGTTCTAGAATTTTAGCATCAGCAAGCATTCAGAGTTAAAATTTACGAAGGTGATGACCTATTTCATTTATTAAACTATTTCTTTCTCGAACTACCTATATAAAGGTGAAGTGTCACGATAATTGACGAGGGTACAATACGTACGAAGAACGTACCCATCGAATCTCATACTTATTCAAAAATTTTTATGACGCCAAGGAGAAGAAAAATTTAGATAAAATTTTTTTCTGATAAAAGAAGAGTTGATGATAATTAGAGAACTAGGTAATTCTTGCATTTCAAGTGATTTGCAAATGTGAGATCCTTGAAGGGTCATTTTAAAATTCAATCAGTGTTTCGAAAGAGAGGATTTTCACATGAATTTTTTCAAGAGTTTGTGCACCACCCATGAAGCAAGTCAAAAATCATCTAAAACTTATACTCTTCTTTGAGCAATAATTAACAGTAACCGACCTATTTTTCGCGATCTAAATAGAAGAAAACAAAAATAATAAAATTGTCAAAGAAGGAGAAAAAAAAAGATTTTCGGCAAGAAAACGGATGATTTCTGGCATTTTATAGAGATTTCTTCCAATCATGATGACTTTGCCTTATATGTTTTATCATACTATATCTATCTTTATGCAAATAATTTATTCTGCGGCACTGCCGTCGATATCTAAATAATTACGCGAAATAAAGAAAGGAAAGTGGTCGACGTATGATAGTCCTATTGCCTCATCCCGGAGGCGTAGGTAGTTCTAAGCGTGAACAATAATTTAGTGTCAAAATGAATCCTTATTACCTACCAATCATTTTGAATGTATTAAAAATGGCCCAACACCTTCACACACGTAACAACGAATCACCTTTCCCTTTCACTACTAGTGCGCGTCGCAGAGCCTATGTTATAACATTCTTTTTTTTCTCCCTCTCTCTCTGTTTAGCGGGAGTTGCACTGTCAAGGTGTCAACATCACCAACCTCCATGTTGTATAACGCGACATGTTCTAATCCCTGCGCAGTAGGTAGGGTATAGATATAATTCTAAACTAACGATATTATTTAAGGAATATAATATAGATAACTCTATACTTTTTGACGTTCTTTATATAATTCTCGCATTTAAAAACAGAATCATTCTCTAGATCCATTCACTTTGATTTTCGTCTGCCTAAACTATATATTTTTGACCATGTTGGATCCTCTTCTTCAATAGTTCGATCTACAATAATGAAAAATCAACAGAAATTACAATCAGAATCTTTTTTTTTTTTAATCATCTAATGTCGTTTGAATCCAATTAACTACGAGTATGACTTAAAACAGACTGAATTCAGCGGTTTCCTTATAACGCGCATATATTGCAGATCATACTTATCTTGGGTCTGCCATAAATACAGGAGAGAATACTTTGTTCCAATTTAAGGAAAATGAAGGAAATTTGGAAATAATGAAAAAACGCACTTTCTGCTCCTTCTTCAGGGAAGTTCAATCCTGTGACCTCAATTTCTCGTATTTTAATTAAATTTGTTGCCCGTTGAAAATAGTATTCTCTAATCTCTAATATTTATTCACGTATGCGTCTTTGGAATATGAATTCTCAGCCTTATTCATATTCATCACACCAAGTCTAATAGGTACAACGTATGGTCTTTTTTTTTTTTTTTTTTTTTTTTTTTTTTTTTTTTCTAAGAAATAACGTGAAGAATATGGATCCAGTCAGTTTTACCTACTTTTTGACAAGAGGGAGACTTGCCTAGGTTGGGTTTGAGTCCTAAAGTCATACTTAGGGCTGCTGATTGACATATCAAGTGCTGCTGCGCTCTTGTTCTAGAATTATTATGGTCCATGGCCAATCGCTTTGTGATCTTGGATTGTCGTTCAAGCAATTTAGTTCACCCAAAGTTCATTGCGTCGCTTTTTTGTGTAGGGTACCGGACTTTACTTTTAGGTACTCTGAATTGTAGAAGAAAATTATGAAACTTACAGTTCTTCTATGATTCAATATGACGAATAATCTTGAAAACCAAATTCTTTTCATTTATACTTACTGCGTTTTCCATCTGTTTGGCCACTCCAGTGACCTTCACGTGCTTTAGATACTCGAAGAAATGAAATTAATTATGATTTACCAAAAAAAAAAAATCGTTGATTTGTGATCTATTAAATATTGATTTTTTGAAACTGTATTGTGTTTCTCTCTCTGCATTCTAGAAAAAAAAAATTAAAAAAGTTGCTTTACTTTTTTTTTTTTTTTTTTTGTCTTTTTCTAATAAAAAATAAGGTCTCATATAAACTTTTCAAAATTCAGAGGAAGTTAAAAACTAGTCAAGAAAATTTGGCAGAAATAAACTTTTGGCTTCCAGAGGTGTGCCTAACCCTGGCTGAATTTTGCTTTCAGCTTTTGGCTTTCAACTGGCTGCAATACACTGCTATTTGCCATCCAGAATACTCTTTCCTTAGGAACCTACTTTTTTTTATAAAAAGTTAGAGGTTGGAATATGTCTTTGTATTACAGCGTGGATGATGAACTCATACCAAAATCAAATCGCTAGTTTTAATTTTAATGTAATAGAGAGTGTTGATTTGGGGAGCCAATTCCAATACTCTGAACATTTTTGATTGATTGAAGTAAAACCTACCTGCAGAACATTATTGTTATATAGCTTTGTCTGACGATCTTTCCTCTTCTTTAATTTCTTGTATCTTGTTGGTATAAAAGTTTTTAAAGTGAACAGGTAGCCTAGGTATCTTATACAGTATTGTATGAAATTAAGAAAGCGGCAAATATTTAAAATATTTTATTTAACTATGGAAAACAATGATATGAAGAAAAATACTCTCACAATATTATTATATACAACACAATTAAAGTTTACACAGAAATAATTCTTTTTTTTTTTCTTTGTTTTCTCATATTTCAATTCATAGATACTCATAATAACGCTAAAGGAAAAATATGTAAAACGTTCTACAGAATTGCGTCTGTTTAAAAAATTATGCATATTTCAAAATATAAAACGTTCATTTGTAACTTTTTTTTCATATTCACTAACTGCGGTACAATTGTACACTATTTTGACTTTTTTAAAATAATAAATTACCTATCAATAACCAGTCAAGAGTTGAGACAGAAAATTTTTTCATTGGATATAGGTTCAAGAAAATAACGTCTCAAAACGCATGATGATGAACTTCAAAGCTTTGTGTTTCTGTTGATTACAGCCATTATTTTTAATGAAATAAACAAAAAAAAAAGTGACAGAGAAGAAAGAAAATTTTTGAAGAAAGAAAAAAAAAATCGACTAATGTTTGAAAGATAATGATTTCTTATAATTGTTCGCGTCGTTTGGCTGCATCACGCACACGCCATTAATTATCACTTCTGACTCTTCTTGCCAGTCTGGATTCTCCCACTGAGGAGCAGAGGAAAATTAATATGTCCTCGAATAAGCTTGTGGAGAAATAATAAGTAAAGGTACTTACGCGTTGGTCCTCCATAACCACCCGTCCTCATTAGTTCCTCAGGCACGAATTTTGTATTGTGAAGCGACTAACTTGTGGACGGCGTTATTGTCTTCGAGAAACATTTTCATGCGTATGAAAGTTTTGCGTCCTTTTGGCGTCAACATGTGCCAAGGTTTTGGGCGGGCCAACAAATCGGAAACGCTACTCTGAGACAGTCCAAGAACCGACTCGCCGAATAATCGTTGACTAATTGAAAACTGACTGAATTCAACAGTTTCTTTATAACGCGCGTATATTGCAGATCATATCTTGGGTCTGCCACAAAATTTTGGCCAATAACATGAAATTAACTTCTAAATAACCTGGCCATAATTCAAATCTATATTCCGAATATTTTTATTTTTCATTTATTTATATTAAAGTGCCTGTCGACTGCCGAATGGCCAATTACAGACAAGAACTATATAACTAATGGAAACAAAAAAACAAAAAAATTATCAAGTAAAACAAACTAAAAAATAAAAATTGATGATAAAAAATGAAGAAAAAAAAAAAAAAAAACAAAAAAACAAAAAATGAATAAATAAAACAATCAAACAAAATAAAACAATAATGATGGTGAATCCACCACTATACAAGATCAAAGGACATCATACGCAGTGTCCCATCTAAGAGTTTGTAAGAAATTTTGGTCTATAACATGAAATTATCTTGTGTATAACCTGGCCATAGATCCAATCTATTTATTTACATTAAAGTGCCTGTCAACTGCCGATTGGCCAATTACAGACAAGAACTATATAACTATTGTATTGTGAAGCAACTAACTTGTGGATGGCGTTGTTGTCATCGAGAAACATTTTCATGTGTATGAAAGGTTTGCGTCCTTTTTGCGTTAACATGTGCCTCGGTTTTGGGCGGGCCAACAAATCGGAAACGCTACCCTGAGACAGTCCAAGAACCGACTCGCCAAATAATTGTTGACTAATTGAAAACTGACTGAATTTAACGGTTTCCAGATCATATCTTGGGTCTGCCACAAAATTTTGGCCAATAACATGAAATTATCTTCTATATAACCTGGCCATAATTCAAATCTATATTCTGGATATTTTTATTTTTCATTTATTTACATACAAGTGCCTGTCAACTGCCGATTGGCCAATTACAGACGAGAACTATATAACTAATGGAAACAAAAAACAAAAAATTATCCAGTAAAACAAACAAAAGAATAAAAATTAATAACAAAGAATGGAAAGAAAAAAAAATAAACAAAAAATAAACAAATGATTTGGGAGGAATAATGAATCTTATGTCTGTATTCAGCTTGAAAGGCAAATCAAGTGTTCAAATTTGTTTAAAAATCCAAAAACTTTTATAAAAAACAAAATACACATAGAATCTTGTCAATGGGAAAGAAGAGTAAATGTCCTGAAATATTATAATTTTGTTTGGGCTATGTCTAGGGGAAATTGCAGAGAAGTATGAACCTGACAAGCAAAATGAGGTCACGACAGGGAAAGCGTGTGACCAGGGCCGTCTTACTTGTGTTACCGTAAAATTTGACCTGTTTGTGTTGGGAGTTAGCCAATAAGAATGCAGGAAACATAAGACAAATGTGAGCATCCAGCGGGTAAATTATAGGTAACTTTATGGGAATTACTTTGTAGCCTGTGATCACAGACACTGTTGGGTCACAGTTGGGAAGAATGGGAGTCACATTCAAGAATTAATATCTACTCTTTTGTGACTGTTTTGTGACCGCAACATTTGATTTGTGACTATGAAATCACCTGTCTATGACTTTCTTGTGACTACTGCCACCTATGTGTGACTATTACTGGTACCCACTTGTGATTGCTCTTTACTACCTAATTGTGCCCCTATAGTGGCGGTATTGTGATCATCACTGTATGCCCCTTCCAGCCACAATAAGAGGGATAGCATTTTCCCTGGAGCCCAGACTTCTTCAGCCCCAACAAGAGGGAGGGAGATCAGATGCCATTTGCCCCGTCCTGCATTTTTTCTCTCAGCAAGGCTGGCCCCTTCCTACAAATTGAGGAGGATTAAACTCCCGCTGAATGAAAAGGGTAAAAGCTTACCGGTACAATAATATAATTTGTTTACATACACATTATTGGAAAAATATCAAGTTCATCTAGCACAATATATTAAATCATAGGAGCAGAGTCAAATTTGTTGTCAATAATTTATATATCAATTCTATTTTTGTAAGTTTTCAGTCCCCTCATTCAGCGACGGTTTAATCTTCTTCAGCTTGGATGGAGGGCCAAATCATCTATGAACACAAAATTGTTTTCAAGTTAAAATTAGTATAATATTATATTAAAAAATTAAAATATAATACAAAGACTAAAAACAAAAAATAATAATGTAAATAGACAAATTCTTCGCTAATACATTAAATAACTTCATGAGATAACTAGAAAGCTGAGAACAAGGGATGACACGACCATATTGGCCATCTTTATGTTATAAAAGCTTCAAGAAACCCTCCCCGCACTCTAAGACTGAAATCAGCGATGAAATCTACAACTTACTCCTCATCTTCCTGAGAGGATAAGCGACAAGAATTGAAGACAGTTTTGCACATAGGAGCTTCATCAATACTTTTGTATATTACATCAATGGTGAAACTGAGGGTGACAAGACGTGGTGACTTTGAAAATAATCTACTCGAATCATAATGGGCACAGTATGACAACCAAAGGCGCTTTTGTTCATTAAATTTCAATGTGTTTATAATTCAGTCAAATTTTTGAATTATCCTATTTAAACCTTAATAAATAATCAAAAGCAGTACAACGTCACATTTTCACCTTCGGTATACTGGGATCTTCAAACGTTGTGATCTAAAGGAAAGGAAAGAACAATTGCAACATAACTAACTCAATTCAAGTGAAAATAATTACATATGATGATGAATGACTTGAGAGCACCGGATTCCTTAACAAAGTTGAATGAGGAAAGCAGGAACCCTGTTCTGTGGGAGAGATTTGGTTTTTATTTTGAGAATTGGATCAAAAATTGGAATTTTTTTCCATGAGATTTCTCTCAAAAGTCAAAATTTATCCAAGTGCTCCAGAGCCGAATTAGATTACAGTAGGTCAGTTTCCGCCAAAGAGCAAAACACCAAATTTTTCCAACAGAGGGCCCCACAGAACTGGTTCCCTGTTAGAAGATGAAATTTTCAGGAGATTGATTTAATGAATCTTGACTTTGTGGTCAGAGATTTTGCCTCCATTTGAAAAGTTACATGAAGGTGAGGGTAATATTTAGAATAACAGAAAGCCTAAAATTTATAATAATTGGTAAGGTTTAATGAAGGAAAATTATGTCCCCAACTTCTATCATTTCATAAAGGGTAAAGGGAAATTACACACAGGTCTAAATATTTTGCTTCATTTGGAATTGGGGTTCATTTACTTTCCTGTCACGTTTTTCTATTTGTCCTTCTTTTCACAGACTATGAGAAAATTAGGGTAACTTACTGCGCCATAGGCCATCATTTCCTCTTGACTAGACATTAAACTGAAAGTCTCTGGAGTGGTAACATCTATAAAAAAAAACAATAGAAAAAAAAAATAATGATTGGAAGTCAGACAAATGTACATCTCCTGACATATTTCTTACCATAGGCAATATTCTCCTCTTGACTAGACATAAAACTAAAAGTCGTTGGAGCGGTAACATCTATAAAAAAAAAAAAAAAAAAAACAATAGAAAAAAAATAATAATGATTGAAAGTCAGACAAATGTACATCTCTGGACATATTTCTTATCATAGGCGATAGTCTCCTCTTGACTAGATATTAAACTGAGAGTCGCTGGAGTGGTAAAATCTATAAAAAAAAACAATAGAAAAAAAAATGATTGAAAGTCAGACAAATGTACATCTCCTGACATATTTCTTACCATAGGCGATAGTCTCCTCTTGACTAGATATTAAACTGAGAGTCGTTGGAGTGGTAAAATCTATTAAAAAAAAAAAACAATAGAAAAAAAAAAAAAATGATTGAAAGTCAGACAAATGTACATCTCTGGACATATTTCTTATCATAGGCGATAGTCTCCTCTTGACTAGATATTAAACTGAGAGTCGTTGGAGTGGTGAAATCTATTAAAAAAAAACAATAGAAAAAAAAAAATGATTGAAAGTCAGACAAATGTACATCTCCTGACATATTTCTTACCATAGGCGATAGTTTCCTCTTGACTAGACATTTAACTGAAAGTCGTTGGAGTGGTAACATCTATATAAAAAAAAAAAAAACAATATAAAAAAAAATGATGATTGAAAGTCAGACAAATGTACATCTCTTGACATATTTCTTACCATAGGCGATAGTCTCCTCTTGACTAGATATTAAACTGAGAGTCGCTGGAGTGGTAAAATCTATAAAAAAAAAAAATGGAAAAAAAATAGAAAAAAAAAAATAATGATTGAAAGTCAGACAAATGTACATCTCCTGACATATTTCTTACCATAGGCGATAGTTTCCTCTTGACTAGACATTAAACTGAAAGTCGTTGGAGTGGTAACCTCTATATAAAAAAAAAAAAAAAAATAGAAAAAAAGAAATAGTGATTGAAAGTCAGACAAATGTACATCTCTGGACATATTTCTTACCATAGGCGATAGTTTCCTCTTGACTAGACATTAAACTGAAAGTCGTTGGAGTGGTAACATCTAAATAAAAAAAAAAATAATGATTGAAAGTCAGACAAATGTACATCTCTTGACATATTTCTTACCATAGGCGATAGTTTCCTCTTGACTAGACATTAAACTGAAAGTGGCTGGAGTGGTAACATCTATATAAAAAAAAAAACAATAGAAAAAAAAAATAATGATTGAAAGTCAGACAAAATAATGTACATCTCTTGACATATTTCTTACCATAGGCGATAGTTTCCTCTTGACTAGACATTAAACTGAAAGTCGTTGGAGTGGTAATATCTATATAAAAAAAAAATATATATTAAAAAAAAAATAGTGATTGAAAGTCAGACAAATGTACATCTCTGGACATATTTCTTATCATAGGCGGTAGTCTCCTCTTGACTAGATATTAAACTGAAAGTCGCTGGAGTGGTAAAATCTATAAAAAAAAAATGATTGAAAGTCAGACAAATGTACATCTCCTGACATATTTCTTACCATAGGCGATAGTTTCCTCTTGACTAGACATTAAGTGGTAACATCTATATAAAAAAAAAATATAATGATTGAAAGTCAGACAAATGTACATCTCTTGACATATTTCTTACCATAGGCGATAGTTTCCTCTTGACTAGACATTAAACTGAAAGTCGTTGGAGTGGTAATATCTATATAAAAAAAAACAATAGAAAAAAAAAAATAATAATGATTGAAAGTCAGACAAATGTACATCTCTGGACATATTTCTTATCATAGGCGATAGTTTCCTCTTGACTAGACATTAAACTGAAAGTGGCTGGAGTGGTAACATCTATAAAAAAAAAAAAAAAAACAATAGAAAAAAAATAAAAAACATCTATTTTCTGAAAGATGAAAGAAACTGTATGTCCTGTAGATTGAACGTTATAATTAGTCACAGCTTTCTTCTGTGTAAATTATTAGGTGCTTCGGTTGGTATAAATTTTTTACCTCTGGGATATAGACGCTCAAGTATAGACAATCTTCTGATCCAAACACAGCATCAGATTTTGATTAGTAAGAATCCACTCGTATTACCTCTGCTACCGAAGAAGGCAAAAATAAAAAGAAATACAGAATAAATAAAAATAAATACAAAATACAGAAATACAGAAATACAAAAAAAAAAAACCAAAAGGGAACGAAAACAAAAAATCTAATAAATACAATTGTGACAGAGTCAATTACTTGAGCATATCAATCATTAGTCTTGATTGATTTCTCCTAATTTAGGCATGTCCATACTTCGCATGACGTAAAATTCCTTATTCGAAGACGCAATAGGCTAAAGAACTATTACCTAAAATGAGACTATCAAATTTCCAGGCAAGTCTGGTAGGAAACGGAAAGTATTATTCTTCTTCTTCTCAAGTGAAGGTCGAAATACAATCAGGGTACAGATTTCAAACTGTGTTGTTGCTCGTAAAATTTTCAAACATTCGAACATTTCTTCCATGTCTTGTCGTTTGTATCCGGCTAATTGACCTATTTTCCGAGCTTCTCATTCAGGATCTAGTTGTATTGTCCATGGAGAAGAGCATTCCCGTTTTGTAGAATGGCTCTCTTGAATAAGCATGGTGGAAGAAGATATAATTTAAAAGTTTTTTCCTTAAATTATTATTGTGATTAGTCACCTAGGTTTTCTTGACGTGATTCATGTCTTTCCTGAAGGCCTCGCTCTGTCTCATGCAGTACTATACTTCAATACAAACTTCATAATAGACCAGGAAGCTAGTTCAACTTACAATATACTAGACTTATACTGGGCTGAACACGGAAGCGAGTGAGCGGAGGCTTGATATACAGCATAATAGACATGAAATATGATCTTTACTTTTTGCTCAATGATTCTTTTTTCCTCAATTTATGGTTTGAATTTTATGATAATAAGCTACATATCCGAAAAAAAGGGTTGGGATTATTCCTTTCGAAAGAGGTGACAACATTTGAAGATGAGCAGATATTCCTCCAGCACTCTCACCAAACAAGGTGATATTCTGAGGGTCGCCTCCAAAGCAGGAGATATTTTCCCTGACCCATTCTATAGCGAGCAGCTGATCCCTTAATCCAGCGTTACCGCAGCAGTTTTCCGTACCAGTGTTTAGAAAGCCTATATTCGTTGAAGAATCAAATATTTTACAGTGTGTTTCATTTTTAAGTCAACTCAAAAACAGAAATAAGGTAAGACGTAAGTGGACAATCCTTCTGGGATTCTTACCGAAAATGTGGAGTCTGTAGCTCAGAGTTACGAGTATGATGACATGGTTCACAAAAAAATCAACACCGTAATAATTTCCGGATCCACCGTGAAATCCTTCTCCAGGTATCCAAATTATCACAGCTTTCTTCGTTACCGAACTGCACGGTACCTATAGATTGAACGTTATAATTAGTCACAGCTTTCTTCTGCGTAAATTATTAGGTGCTGCGGTTGGTATAAATTTTTTACCTTTGGGATATAGACGCTCAAGTATAGACAATCTTCTGATCCAAACACAGCATCAGATTTTGATTAGTAAGAATCCACTCGTATTACCACTGCTACCGAAGAAGGCAAAAATAAAAAGAAATACAGAATAAATAAAAATAAATACAAAATACAGAAATACAAAAAAAAACCAAAAGGGAACGAAAACAAAAAATTAAATAAATACAATAGTGACTGAGTCAATTACTTGAGCATATCAATCATTAGTCTTGATTGATTTCTCCTAATTTAGGCATGTCCATACTTCGCATGACGTAAAATTCGTTATTCGAAGACGCAATAGGAAGTTCTCTTCTCAAATTATTATTGTGATCATTCACCTACAAGCTCTATTTCAGGTTTTTCGACGTGTTTCATGTCTTTTCTGAAAGTCTCGCTCTGGTTCAAGCCGTAAAATACTTCAATACAAACCTCATTTTAGACCGGGAAGCTAGTTCATTTTACAATATGCTACACTTAAATGGGGATGAGTGAGCAGAGACCTGATATACAGCATATGAAATATAATCTTCATCTTTCGCTCAAAGGATGTTTTTTTATGATAATAAGCTATGCGTATCCAAAACTCCAAAAGAGTTGTTGAGATTATGCCTTTCGAAAGAGGTGATAACATTTGAAGATGAGCAGATATTCCTTCAGCACTCTCACCAAACAAGGTGATATTCTGAGGGTCGCCTCCAAAGCAGGAGATATTTTCCCTGACCCATTCTATAGCGAGTAGCTGATCCCTTAATCCCGCGTTACCGCAGCAGTTTTCCGTACCAGTGTTTAGAAAGCCTATATTCATTGAAGAATCAAATATTTTACAGTGTGTTTCATTTTTAAGTCAACTCAAAAACAGAAATAAGGTAAGACGTAAGTGGACAATCCTTCTGGGATTCTTACCGAAATGTGGAGTCTGTAGCTCAGAGTTACGAGTACCTATGATGACATGGTTCATAAAAAAAATCAACACCGTAATAATTTCCGGATCCACCGTGAAATCCTTCTCCAGGTATCCAAATTATCACAGCTTTCTTGGTTACCGAACTGCACGGTACCTGTAGATTGAACGTTATAATTAGTCACAGCTTTCTTCTGCGTAAATTATTAGGTGCTTCGGTTGGTATAAATTTTTTACATCTGAGATATAGACGCTCAAGTATAGACAATCTTCTGATCCAAACACATCATCAGATTTCGAATCAATCTGCAAACACAGCTTCCTTTCCTCGGATGCATCGAGGATGCCGTCCCATCGATCTATTGGTACGGGTGCCTACGCAGAAATAAAAATAATGTTGTTGCAGGTATTCGTTAAAAATATTCTTAAAGGAACTGAGGCAGAAGTCCGCATAGAATATTGAATAATTCATCGATGATCGGGTGAAAAATTCAGGTGAGCGCTTCTAAGAGCGCTAACTTGAAAAAAAACCAGTAACGTAGATATCGTTTAATCGTCTTATCCGGGCCCATAAAACGAAACATCAAATTAAAATCAACATAACAAAGATTGCTACGAGATGAAACTCGGTTTTTCTTCAATGGCTA
The DNA here is from genome assembly GCA_035079395.1 of Aspidiotus destructor. Taxonomy (NCBI): domain Eukaryota; kingdom Metazoa; phylum Arthropoda; class Insecta; order Hemiptera; family Diaspididae; genus Aspidiotus; species Aspidiotus destructor. Next base: position 51,590 of record JAVHKZ010000028.1, read on the forward strand.
AATTTGAGTATTTTGATAAATATTCATTCTAGTGCTCTCAAAGATAATTTCACGACCTCGAATTTTTCATTCCTTTTCTCTCACTGACTATTCATATCGTCATCTTGCGACGATTCAAAAATTAAATTTACCATGAATCGAAGATGTTCAACTGGTGGTTTGGCGTACGGTATACCGAGAAAAGCATAATACGGAGTTCCTGATGTGAAATGTGATTCTTTTAAAATGCCTTGGAGTTTGCCCTGTTTCATTTTTAAAATCATGGTGGAACCAACAAAGTATCTTCAGAATTATTAAAATTATAAATTATCAATAGCAATTGTCGCGTCGCGATGGTTCATTTGCGGAATTGACAAACAATATGGAAACTTATGAGATTAAAGTTCGTTACGAAAGCAGTGCGATAACGTCATTGCAAGCGCACTAAAAACTGTCGAGACAGTGTGAACCACGATAAAAAAAAAAAAAAAAAAAAAAAAAGAAAAGCGGTCGCATATACGAATAAACGGGAAAATTATCTCTACAGCCACTAACTTTTCTACAGACTAGGGTCGAAACAAGTCAAAACTTTTTTAATGGAATTGATAAAAAATATCAAGAAGATTTTCCGAATAAAAAATCCATATCTGTGAATATCATTTTTTCAAAATTTTTACAAAGCGTAAGTAAGTATGTTTCCCAGACTGCGTCTTACTTTTCAGTGTTCACATCACGTGCCTCATTCATGATGATCTGATTGGTTGAGTAAATATTATGATCGTGGTGACGTAGGTACATAAAACGTCATTTTTTGTTTTCCAGGTGTTTCTGACTTACGCAAGAAGAGGGCGATTAAAATGAATACTTACCTTATAATGATATGAAGGGAGGAGAGAAAATTTTTTAAATGCGGGAATTTAATTAATTCGGAATTCTCGTGTCATTCACGTAGATAGGATGTCGACATTCATTTCTCAAATAGAAAAACACAGGTGGCGAAGGCACATCTCAAGATCTTTTTTATTTTTCGAAAGACGTAGAAATGTTAGAAAATCAGGACACGTTCTCAAGGGAAAATTTTGAAAATGGTTAACTACCTATACTTGTCATCCGTATATCTTGGTTTTGGTAAAGTCCTGTATTGATATTATTTTTCAGAGGAATTGATTGAATCAGTATGAATTTATTTCTTAAATAAATATTTTATTTTTTAATTGTTTCTCAACAAAATTATAATATCTTTATATATTTATAAGATTATTAAATAATCGATAAAATTAGAAATATTGATTGAATTTGCGCGCTTCAGACAGCTGTAAGAAGGAAACGTGAAAGTTTCCAGTCGGGTGGAACGAGCCGGTATCATCTTTCATTAGTGCTTCAATCCGTCAATCAATTCAGAGAATTCCTTGTATCCTGAAGACTCATCAACTTTCGTACGTAACACAGCAATCAAAGAACTTGGAGACCGCCGTCGATTCGGAGAAGGAACGAAAAAATTTGTTGAAGGGCTCGTTGTCTCAAGGAAACCAGACAAACAATTATGCATTACGACGCTGCTCACGTTCAACCTCAAAATTTTCACTTCGCTGCTTACTTTAAAACGCTTTTGGCGCCGATTTCATCTTGTCGTACCCATCGGACGAAGATGTTCATCCATTTCCAATGATTTTATGACACGATTCCGAACGAGTGCATACATCTGAAAGAAACTTCATAATTCTTCCAATCGATATCAAACGGTACAAAAAGAGCTCTTCATCTGTAACTCTGCAGACTCACGAACAGAGTTCACATCATCACAGATCTCGAGTTGATTTCTAAAACCTGCAATTTTGAAGTCAATATTCGGCCCATGAATACGACGAGCTCACCAATTTAGATGGTTCATTCAAATGCAGTGAGCAACTTTTGGAGATGATATTAAGAGTCTCTCTTTTGAAAATTTACTTCGTCGATCGAGAGAATACATTATTTCCAATCCATCGCCGTTCATTAGATCCTTGTCTCTGGCGAAACGTCATTCTATATTCCGTCACCAGATCACAGCTGGTTTTGGGGCAATTTCCGTCCAGTTTCCGGGCGCTACACACGAAAAAATAGTAAGCAAAGTGGGAGATCGTCTGCAAACGCTTATTGACGTGATGTTGTAATATCGTTGTCTTGCTGAAACGCCTACCGGAATTCTTTTTCATCCACTACTATCTCTACGCAATGGATAATTCGCATTCAAGATTTTCCAGGACTTCGTTGACACCGTCACCCTTTTCAACGCCAATGGAAAATTCGAGTACCTCACCGCTCGTCCGAAAACACAGCCGGAATTCAAAAGAAAGATGAAAACAGTCGCTCTTCAACAGAACGCACCAATTCGTTATTCAGAATTAATTTTTTTTCTCTCTCTCTATGTATGTTTTATATCGTGTTGTAACTTATTATCCGAATCTTGATTTTTGTCATGGATGCACCTGTCTTGTATATACATTCAAGTACCAATTGAACAAACCCACTCTAATCTTCAGGTCTTAGTTGCTTTGAAACTTCATCAGATTATAAAAATAAATCCAATTTCATGTTCGGTTTCTATAATAAAGCGTATCCATTTTCACAAAGAAATTACTTTTTTGTTACTTCCTCTCATATACACATGTCACATACTATATATTTTATAATGAAAGTCAATCAATTCCTCTGACCATATTTGGCTAGCTATTTCTACTATACCGTAAAAATTGTATTCTTTTTCTAAATTTTGTACATTACCAATTAATAAGCTTCAATTCATATGTAATAAAAAGAAAAGAATCCAGAATGAATTCTGAGAGAAATGTAAATATATAAAATTAATTTGATTTAAGCTCGCGACAAGTTTGTTGGAGACCGCTACGTCGGAATTCAAATATTTTTGTGTTGTAAATATTAAAATAAAAGAACTCTGTATACAGCAGAAAACGGCCTATTTATTTCTTTTAAAAACTTATACTCTGTCTTCGGCATCTTATATCAATGTCATCACGTCCACCATTCATGTCTATAGCTCGTCGTAGTTGGACAGTGAGCAACGTTCATTCATGAATTCAGGACATGCAGGGTTCAGAAAATAGGTACGGTACAGCACGCAATGAAGATGAAGGATACAATGTGATTAAATATTTCAAGTAGGTATATTATAGAGTTCTGTGTCCAGAAACGGATAAATTCAGGGTTTTTTATGTCATCATAAATTAGATTCAAGCTATTCGAGATGACGAAAGAAAAAAAAAAAGAATTCTGATCGTAATTTCTGTCGATTCTGGCTTACCATCATACATTGTACTATTGAAGGGGAACGTCGATAACGTATAGTCGAAAACATATAGCTTAAGCAGACGAAGACATTAGATCTACAAAACAGTGCTGTATTTTTCATGAAGAACTTGTATTTATTCCTCAAATAATATCAATATCTCAAAATTATAGGTCCACTCTGCGTGAAATCGAACATGTCGCGTCGTACATTAATTTCGTTTGAGAACGAGATTGGTCCGTGTAGCAGTGTAGACACCTTGGTAATGCGCTGTAAAGAGAGAGAGGGAAAAGGAAATGGTATACGTAACATACGAAAGTGAGTGGTGTGAACAGGTAGTGAAAGGAAAATGCGATTCGTTGTCACCATGTAGAGCTGATGGGTCTTCTTGAAAGCATTTAAAAGTGGAGCGCCGGTACAGCTGTTGCAGGTAAGTTCGTTCATCCGCCATAGAAAAGCAGCAAAGAATCATTGGAACATTCGACAAGCTTCTATAAATCAATGAAGCTAGATTTTCTGGCCAACGTAAATACACTGGAGGTCGCATGTCAGCTGGATATGCGCCGGCCACTAATGAAAACTATGCGACGCAGATGTGAATAACTGAAATCGCGTGATGCTTGGTATGGGTTTTCGGTCTTAATCAAGGCAACGACTGTTGCTATTTCTATAATGCTACGCTGGGACAAAAATACCCTTCTCCCTATAATCAAGCAATATTGTGTTCCTCTATTTCTACCATTCACTTTGACGAATAGGCAGCCTGCGCTCTATGCACAGCTAACACTTGACAATGCGCTACGGCCGGCCATGGCTAGACGCGCACATTATTTTTGGGATACCAAGCAGTTCGCCTCCACGTGGTGTATCCTGGATAATGCTAAAGGAACTGCAGTAGGTGTAGGGCTGTAGATCACACATGCAAGTAGCACCTTAATACCCTCGTCAAAAATCCTAAAAGTCCACTTTCATATAAGAAAATTGAAAAGAAAAAAAAATAATCAGAGTACACTGTGTGACTCACAACGAAGTAGCACCTGCGGAAAGTAAAAATCTTCGCATACCGAGAGTCATCATGTACCGCAATTACCTTGAAACTGAATTCCTCAAAAAGGGAGGAAGACTCGTTACTAGCGAGACTTCTTTGACGAGTTCAAATTCGGATCGCTCAGAGCAGTATCACGCTAGCGTCAAGCCTTCCTCCCTTGCCATACCATACAGTTTATAGATAGGATAGTTCCGAACTCACCATACAGCGTAAAAATCGTAATTTTTTAGGTCGTCACAATGTCGTCAGGTATTTATTTGAAATCTTGATTGAAATAAGAGAACGTAAAAATAATATTTAAAACAAATTTTTGGTGGAAAGTTCTTTGGAATCTATTGAAAAATCCTACAGAATTTCTTTCTTTCATCGTTTTTATAGGTAGCGATGTTCGCTATCCTGCTCAGATAAGAGAGACATAAAATTTATAGAGAAAGAAATAGTTAGTTCGAGATAGAGATGGTTAGAGCGGAGAATGATCCGAAAGAGGAAGAGAAAAAAGTTTAAGCTGAGTGAGAGAGAGAGAAAGTGTCAAACTTGCGGCTTCCGCGACGAGCTGCGGGAAAGGGTCTAGAGAAGTACCGGGTCAGCCGGAATTATAGAGTGCTAGGTCCAAGGGTTTCCGAAGTTGGAAGTTGTTCAAGCGGAAAAGATGCTCATTACCGCAATTGCCTGCGAAGAATAGCGAGAAAATAAGACGATAGGAGAAGCCGGGAAAGAAAATACAAGAAGATAGAATGTATTGGAAAGCGATTAAGCGAGGATGAGTAAAGGAAAAGCCAGAATGAAGCAGAACTTGAATTTAGGGCCTGGATATGTGAAAAGTCATTTCATGACGTCGTCGAGGAGATCATATGAAGCCATTCCATAAGAGAGCAACGTGAGATAATGGTACGAGATGACAGTTTGTCCGGGATAACGAACAAAGGCGAGAACAAAATTAGAAAGAATAGTCGATGCCCGAGAAAAACTATTCATTCAAAAATATAGGAATAAATACTGAGAGTCGTGAGTGCAGCAACTTTACGAACAAGACGCAAGTTTTCTATTAAAACGAGTTTGTAACTTTCTCTCTTTCCCATCAGGATATGAATAGCCGAATTCGGAAAAATTTGGCCAAAATAGACCAAACAATCAGAAAAAACGAGTATAAGTGGAACTCGGAAAATTTCTATATTTTCGACTACTCATATTTACGTCTAAATGAATATTCAGTTTGTAGAAAAAATTCTGGTGCTACTTGCGTGCGTGCTCTCTATGTGTGGAGGTGTCGCGTGTTCTACAAAGACTAAGGGCTAGTTTTACAACGAGTTAGCGTCATGTGACGGAATAAACTCTCGGATTAACAAATAATCCCTCGAGATTCGAAGAAAGAACCCGGGACCCGGGGTTATCGAATAACTCGGTATTGTAAAACCAGCCATACGTGTGGTTCTAGTCTACTAGTATCGGCGCTCTACCTGTCCACCACAACAGAGGGAGCGAAGGAAGATTTTCGCAGGTACAGATTACTGCTGTTTCGTGGTTGTGTGACGGGACAAAGCTACCCTCATTCTTCTCTCTAAGAGCGAGGGTAGGCCAGCGTACCGAAGCTTGATTGCTGAAGTGTACTGACATGAGCACCTGAAACACTATACTTACCCGATCACTAGCGATCATACCCGAACATCTTAACGTTTCTGGTGAGTGAAGAAGAAGAGAAGAGTTTTGCTGCACATCTCTCAATAGGTTTACCGAAATGTCGCACTCTATGTGGTAGAGCGACAAACGTCAGTAAAGCGCGTACACTATGATAAAAGCAAAAGTTTAGCTTAGGGTAGGACGTATAGGAAAGCTATTGACTTCTGAGCGATATATGCATTAGTACTTAGTAATACTTAAAAAGATGATGACTTTCCCAGACAATCGGTTATCAAAATAAGGTTTCCCGATCGCCTCTCGTAACGTAGTCAATTAAAGAGCCAATTCGCACGCGTGTATGGGTGAATTCTGAAAAGATACTTGTCAATACACTTATACATACATTGATTTCGACGATAGAAAAAATTCCAAATAGCTAATTATCGTTCAGTGGATTAATGAGCGCGATTATGACAAAATACCGCGTACTAGTTTGCCACTTCGCGGGAACAGAGCGGTTATACTGTCTTTTAACGAGTAGCATTCCGTAAAAATAACTTACAGAACAGAATCGGTTTAAGTATAAGTGAATCGCGCACTCGTTTATCGCTTAATTACCTCTCCTTTTCCGTAATTCATTATTAAGTGCCGCAACCACAATCACTGTATGTGTACTCTGGAGGATGCAGGGCTTGAAATCCGCAAATGAGAGCGCATAATGCTTCGAAATTGAATGAAAAAAAAGAAAGTAACTCGCGTGCAATGGTTGATCGATTTTTTTTTTGTCGAGGAACGTATGACTGAAAATTGGAGTCGCGTATTTGCGGTCTATTATCCGGGTGCAGAAGAGCAATAGAGGGTGAGGTAAAGGAGTCGAAGGGTGAATAAATTCACAAATGTTGAACTTAGTATATCGAAGTACAGCCAAATCAATATAGAATTACTTGAGAGAGTTCCGAATAGAGGAAGCAGAACTTGCTTTTGGGGTGCCTGACATCCGTAAACGCAGTTTTCTACTGGTGAGATACTAGTAGAATCTAATGATATTCGTGTAGTAAACATAGCTACAGAAAGATAAACGTCCATTGAGTATTCAGTGAATTCATTGACCTTATTCATGCCTCTCATTCAGCTCTTATAATTCCGAACGATTTAGTCGATTGAAGTGCCGTAAGTTGAAAAAATTTGAGAAATTTTCGAGAGTGGGTCCATTTTGCTCTAGTTCTCGTCCCGTTAGAATTTGAAATTCGGAGTTTTGTTACACAATACGGACGTGATATAAATAAAGAAGGAGGAGAGCATCTATTGAACACCTATTCAGTAATTTCTCTAAGCGCTCTGAACGAAGCTGTCAAAAGAAGAGGGGTAAGAAACGAAACATTGAAGAAGTCCTCGACTATGTACAATATTGAATGGCAACGATATAGACAGATTCTAAACTTTAACTTTGACGAAGATGATAGTCCCATTCCCCGATCTACCGAATTGAACTTCTTTCTTTCAACGTATACATATGTCTCTTTTATTAGGCCCCTTATAATTTCACTATCAAACGACGAGTTAATTGACTGAATTGCATTAAGTTGAAAAAAGAAACTGAAATTTTTGAATTTGAGACTACTCGTTTTTAAAGAAGAGGTCTCGTACCGTGTAAATTTGAAAATCGAAAGTTCTGTTTTAAACAAGACGGATACGATAAACGAAGAAGGAGAAGAAGAGTTTTTTATTTTTATTCAGTGATAGCGAGGTTTCTATGAGCTCGTAGGAAAGAAATATGAAATAACGAAAAATGCTTGCAGTTTCTGCTTCTTTGAGGAGCTTTGCGAAACTCTTGCGTGTGTCTTCTCTTCATAACTGCAGTACAATTTGAGATTGATGATATCCAAGACAACGAGCCGAGGAAAGTTATCATATATGCTAAAAAGTCGAATAAAATGGAATTACAGCCCGATTTCACATTTTTTGCTACGATTTTCATCTGAGAATTATCTGTTGATCTTTATGAATTTTGGCTAGAAGCTTACATGCTTTGGAATTATTCGCTAATATTCACGCGAGTGAATGTAAGCATGGTGTTAAAACGTTTTCGCATACAGAGTAAGGTACGGATTCACACGTAAATTATTTAAAACCCCGCTTTTCTAGGTTCGTGGTTTGGATTCACGTTCTTCTCTCTTCTCACTTTGCAAATGCTGATCGAAGAGCTGAGAGAGTGTTTATATCGTAAAATCGATAGAATTCTTGTGTTATTGTCGTGAGCTGTTACAGATTCCTGGCAGTCGTTTGAATTTTTAAGCAATGAAATTGTCATAAGCTTTCATTGTAATTATGGAACTATCGGACTCTAAAATCTGGAGGGAGTACCAGGAGTGCTCATTCCTCAGAAGAAAATAATGTAAATACGCAAAGTCGAAGCAAATTTTAAGAGCTGTATTCTTCTAAGGCTCTCCGACTTGAAACTATACGGCCGGAATTTTCCTTCTAATTATCTCTTCATCCAAATAACAAAGCTCTAATCATAGAAGAAAAACGCCATATTTTTCGCGCGTCATGATCGCGTAAAAAGAAGTCATTTAAGATCAGTCCGCATCCGATCTCGTGCCGTAATACACTTACAGCTCGAAAAATCTACGTTTGTAATGAAATTTGCTTTGAAATTTCAAGAACCAGTTTATCGCGCCATACATTGATCAAACAATGAACGAGTTTACACAACAACATTCATGTAATATTTTAACGCCAAGTGTTGCCACTTCGTGCGATAGAGACTCGAAAGCAGGTAAAAAGTTTGAGATTTTTCAAGGGCTCTGCGGGTAATGGTCCTTTCGCTATTGTGAGTCAATCATACCTGCTGATCTATGGCACCTGCCACGATCCTTACTATAATACGTTGACGAACCTATACTTAGCTGTTATACCCCAATGTCTTTTTTATTATTTAGGCTTTTTCAATCATTTTTGTGTAGCTTCGGTGTTCTACGACTGAGCAAAGTCAACTACGAAGGTAAATTGGATTCTTAGGCGTCAGACGAGTTTAATTGTCTTTTAATTAAGCCAACGTTTATTTAGCATAATATGAACACCTACGTGTGCGATATGCTTTTTCCCGAAATCTTTGGGCTTCGACGATATACCTTCCTTGTAAGAATGCCTTTCTGAAGTAATTTCGTATGAGATAATGAGTAGAAAATATTCGATGGAATCATCAGACTTATAGGTTACAATGTTCGTGTAATATCATCATATTTATACTTTATGTAACTCGGAACTCGCCTATCTATAGGCTGTATGTGTTTTCATTTTATTATCAATTTCTTCGTATGCATTTAGTGTTGCGCTATAACGATTAGGCATAGCATATTTCATCGGATGATGGGAACAGCAATGCATTCGACAGAAAAAGGTAGGGGAATATTCGTAGGAGAACGAAATTCTAGCGCGCGGGAAAAGCAACGACGGTTCAACGCCACTGATTCGACGGATTAAATGGGATTTGGAGAGGGAGAATTAAGAATCCTTACGACGATTGCGGACAATCTCGTACATGAAGAAGTCACTCGTAATATTATCGTCGTACACCTCGGTAGCGAGATCGTATTGTCCGTATCGATTTTGATTTTAATGGAATTCTTGTGAAACTTCCACCGCTTTGTTCGCCGTTTTCGTATTTCCGAATTGGTCGGGTAATTTTCGCAAAACTATCGAACGATCCTTACGAAATTTCTATCGAATCGGTAAGTAGATTTCTATATATTTAAATCGGAGCTCTTCGAGCGAAATCGAAACAAACGAAATTTTTTTTTTCTCCAATTACATGTGTATTGAATGAATGTGCTCGATGAGTAGAATCTGAGGGGGGAAAAAGAAAACAATGAATGCGAGATTCAGGGAGGGACGATAATTTGAAAATCGTAGCTGTTACTGACTTACAAGGTCAATTTTCTTCAAACTCGAATGCTTTGAAACTATACGAAAGTATCGTTTGCTTCGATTTTGCCGAAAGCGGTCCGTATTAAATTTGTAGCTCGTATTTAGGATTGCTTTTACGACATATCTTTGGCCCTTAATTTTGTTTCGCTGTTTTGTCTGTGAGCGATTATTTCAAATATTAACCGTCAAATAATTAATCGTTGATAGGAATGCATTTCCGTTCGCATTGATCGTTTACGCACACGCGTTGCGCAGATCCCTTGCGCAAACCGCCATTTAATCGCTGAAAGGTTGTTCGTTACTCAACATCGGCGGATTTTTTCGTGAACGCCTGTATTTATCACGTACGAATAGACTCTTCGGTAATCGAATTGTTCATAGTTGATTTCGTCGTCACGCTTACATTGCGCACCGTTTCGTTCTTCGGGAAGTTGATCGTTATACCTGATCGTCGTGCACATCGCTAGCGAAATCTTGTCGTCCGTATCGTTTTTGATTTTAACGAAATTTTTGTGAGACTTCTGCCGCTTTGTTCGGGTATTAAAGCTGTTATTTTCGTATTTCGATTTTTAATTGGAATCGGTCGGATAATCTACTCCAGTTTTTCGCGAAATAATGGCGCGGTCATTGCGGAATTTCCTTCGAATCGGTAAGTAGACTCCTATATATTTGAATCGGAACCCTTCGAGTGAAATCGAATCAATCAAATTTTTTTTATAGAGTAATGTACATATCAAAGGAGTGTGCTCGATGAGTAGAATCTCAGAGAGGGGAACAGAAAATAACGAATGTGAGATTCAGGGCGTGGTGATAATTTCAAAATCGTGGATATCACTGATTTACAAGGTTGATTTTCTTCAAACTCGAATGTTTTGAAAGTACGAAAGTATCGCTTGCTTCGATTTCACTCAAAGCGGTCCGTATTATACTTGTAGCTTGTGTCAAGCATTTCATTTACGATATATCTTCTGCCCAAAATTCTTTCTGTGAGCAATTATTTGACGGTTGTAAGGAATGTATTTCCGTTTGCGTGGTCGTTTACACTTGGGCGTTGTGGTTGCTGATAATATACGCAGACCCCTTGCGCCAACCGTCATATTGATCTCTCACAGATTGTTTGTTACGCGTACATCAAAGAAATGTTTCGTGACGTACTCACAGTAACCAGTATTTATCATGTAGATACGGATTTCTCGGCTATTACATAATTGTACGGTCGTTTAAATCCTTGCTCGTCCGCTTATCTTATTTATTCTGTTTGCTATATGTTCACGCGTATACTTTGTTTTTCGAAATGACCGTAGGAATGAGAACGGAGGGGTGACGTAAGCAATTCGTGTTATTCGACTCGCAACTGTGATGAACACTTCGGGAGCGTTTTTTCTTTTTTATTTCTTCGATTAAGTAGAAAATTTACGTGATCGGATTCGCAAGCTGAGCAGTTATGACGCGCTTCTTCAGCCCAATTACTGTACTAGGGTATAAATTTTTTATTCATTTGAAAGATACGATGCAATCTTAACGCGTCTGGTTAAATAATCACTCTTAATTATAGGTAAAAAGATAGAAATAAAAAATTGAAGTTAATGAATAAATAAAGAATAAATGAAGAAATAATAAAGAGAGGGTAAGAATCAGAGACATTTTATCTGCTCTAGGAACGCCCTTCACGTGAACAACGCGATCTCGTCTCGATCTGTATAAACGGCTTTCGTCATTACTCAACTTGAAAATTCCATCGCTAACGTTCAGTATTTTTGGCGTGGTTTTTGAAAAGTGAGGAAGAGACATCGTTGTGATGATCATTACGTGAGAGACAGCATGCTTTGAGAAAAAAGAGAGTAGAGAGGATACTATGTGAAGACTTTTTGTACATCGAGTTATTCATAACTGACGATGCAATTCAGCCACAGGCTTTGATGAGGTTTCTCCCTCTCGAACGGAAAAAAAGTTGTGTTTCGTTATTTCAGTAGTCGTTTGCTGCAAACACGATACCATATTTCTATATCACGTTCCCTTCACGTCATCTTTTCGTGGGATCGTCGCAAAAATGCAGAATCTAATATCTAAATCCTACCTCCATATCTCATTTCATTTCGCGTTAATCCGGTCGTATAAGTCTAAACGGCAGAATTAATGGAAATTCTGGTACTCTATCGTGTTCACCGGGAAGCAGGGATGCGAAGCTGTTGCGAAGACTTGAACTTTGATGTAGGCTCACTAGTTGCTGGACGAAATTGAAAAACCAGATCACAGCTTTCTGCTCATTTTGACAGATCTGATAAAATATAGTTTTCGGCTTACGAAATAACAACTCCGGAGTAGAATAATGCGGCTCCGGAACAGAAGTAGGCTTCCGGAGCGGAATGAATGATTACGGCTCCGGAGAACAAGAAATCCTCTCTGAAGTCAAGCAATTTAGAGTTCGCTTAATGACTGGCTATTAGCTCAAAGAAAATCTGTAACAACTTAGGCTTCATTTGCTTATAAGCTGTTCAAAAGCAGCTTACGCTTCAGCTTAGGCGATTAAGCGTTCGAACTTTCCATCCCTGCCGAAAAATGCGCCGAATTTTTGGGCAACAAGTGGCAGGAATTAGTACTAACTCACTTATGTTACTTGAATTAGATAGTTGGTGGTGGGGATTAGTGCTGACTCGAACGTAACGTCAATGAGAACATTGACGAGCAACAGTGCATAATGTATTTTTAACAAAGTTTTCGGTAGGGAAAGAAAATACTGTATTTCGTTCAACAGGTTCCCTTAGTAGACATGGACCTAATATAGTTCCCTCTCTTTCTTCGTTTTCCGATCAGCGCACAATTCAGCCAGTCATGAGGGACGCGAATTCACTGCGCGTTACCTTAAAGTCGTATTTATCTACCATTCATTGCGCCAAGTCAAATACATGAGGTATATTTATCTCAAAAAGATACTTGCCGACGGAAAGAAAATGTATTTTCCCTTTAATTTAATAGAGGAACTATTTTTTCTTAAATCGGTGATAATTACTATGCTCATTGAGAACCGACCACGTTGCCTCGTACAATCGCGTAGCGTGACGAGAATATTTTTAACTTGGGAGGAAGTCTTAATAATCGCTGGATAATTTTGAAAGTAATACTTCTTGGGGACTAATAAATAGCCCGCAATACAATTAATTAGTGCACGGAATATAATTAATGGGAAATAACGGAATGAAATATACCAAAGAGACGGTATATGTAACTGAAATGCACGGAATAGATGTACGGCAATTAAAAATTGTTTGAACGAAATTTATACACGTGCACTGATAGAAAATTTCGCTAATCATTACGATAAAACTTCGCTAAAATGGTGACAATACCGATTTTTGGTAATGATTCCTGTACTCAGCCAGTATAGAATACTAAAAGAGTGAACGTCGGTCCCTTACATTGTATTCATCATTGCTACAATTCACAAATCTCACTCCTATACACTTGTTAAGCATTGTCAAGTACTAACGTACTGAACACCTAATTTTGTAGTAATCATTCCCAAAAATCTATGAACAGTTACGTCTCGTGCGACCGCGCAGTGTACCTAATTTTGTATTAGTCATTCCTAAAAGTTTGGGAACGGTTACATCTCGTGCTTACTGATGTATAGTGAAAGTGTAAGATAATGTACCATGATATTTTGTTAATGACTGATAAATATTGCAGTATTCTTGTCCTAAAAGCTATCAAGGGTTCCAACAGAAATTTAGGAATCAGTACCGCAGTTTTAGTAAATGTTAGAAATAAATTATTGTTGTCCCGGTTTGTAGGATAGTAATATATACATACGTATAAGGGGATAACTGTTGATAGATTTTTCAGGACTCATTCCTAAACTGTCAGTAGCAGCTACCACAAGTTCTCCGCCATCATGTAGTTGGATTGCTGTTTCGTTGTTCCTGCCAAAATTTGATCACATAACCGCGTATTATCGGCTTTTGTTTCATATTAAGCTGCTGTTTTATCGTTGTAGATCGTACATTGGAACCAAAGAGACAACGCAACCGCCAATAATCAGGTATTGTAGTGTAGGTGTATTAGGTAGATGAGCTCGGTTCTCTTGTGTACTCTTGGCTGCAACAAGTGCTCAACGAAAAATGTAACACGATTAGTGAGAGAGAGAGATGTCTCACGTCCGTAAAGCAGCACAAAAAATCACGTATTTTCTTCCTCTCTTCTTTTTTGTTCACCTTGCGCTACAGTCAGTATGACACAAGTGAGTTCACTGGTAAACGGTTATACATAGTGGTTCGCACATGCAAAGTAGTGGACACACGAAGATATATCATCCTATAGTAGGCGCCGTTAATATTTGAATTGTGCATAAGTAAATTGAAATACAAGTGATGCGTGATGAGAGAAATATACCTGATTATTGGCGGTTGCGTTGTCTTCTTTGGTTCCAATGTACGGTCTACAACGACAAAACAGCAGCTTAATATGAAACAACAAGCCGATGTTACGCGGTTGTGTGATCAAATTTTGACGGGAACAACAAAACAACAATCCAGAGACAGTAAAAGGCCCCAAAATGAGACGAATGAACGGTGATTTAACACGATTTAATTCGAAATAAATGAAAATATATGCTGTTGACAGTCTTGACACTGAATTATTTTACTCATCAATTTTTCTGCACTCACACTTCCACAGTTCCACACGTAGCACTGGACTGAATTTGGACTGATCAATTGAAACAGTTCTCGCATTATGTTGCACCTTGCGGCTCGCACGTGCCTTGTACCAATTGCGCAGGCACTGGCAACTAAATTTTTGCGAATGATTGGCAAAAACGCAGCAATCATTGATAGAACTTTGGTATTGCTTCCTTCACAATATAATTTCTAATGCCGCAGATGAGTTACTATTTGGTGCTATAGGGGGAGCAATCGCAACTCAATTTTTGGGAATGATTACCAAAAATGAAGCAATCAATAATTCAAATTTGGTGTTGCTTCCTTCAGGATATTAATTTCTAATTGCTGCAGGTTGTTTACTAATCAGTGGTACATTATCACTCATCATTAATAAAGGGAGCGGTATAATGATTCCTAAAGTGTGTCTCTGGCAACTACTAACTTTCAGCAGAAATCATCACTGCCCCAAGCCATAGATAATATCTAAAAGATACTAATATTTAATATTAATTCTCTATTAAATACCTGAATGATGGTAGCAGTTCTTGCATCTATATTGTAATGATAAATAAAATAGTGTAATAAAAGGCAGTGCAGCAATTGGACGATATTGATATATAAATGTTTTGCGTTACCAAAAGAAATGTCCAACTGTTTGACATCATTGTAGGATACACTACAATGTATAGAATCATAATTGTTAATGTATAAAGGTAGTAATGAATGACATTTTTATTGGAACAAACACTTTTTCTGTACTACTCACTATCATCATTTTTAGTATTCAATGCTACTAAGAATGAGTACTACACATGTGGTACTCATTACTATAATTCAAGTACTCCTTCACACTTTTTCAATTTTAATCACTGTTTTTTAAATTATACGTCACTAAAATGATTGAAAGCATCATTTTTGGTAATGATTAATGGAAATTAAGTCATGTTGTGCTGAAAAATGGTACTCCATAGGAAAATTGAAGGTGTCATTACTGTTCTGGAAAAAACTTTTCTACCAGTGTGAGATTGGATTTTTTAAAAATAATTTTTATAGATGGAAGAATGGATGACCAAAATTCTTCAATAGTATTTCTAAATCAAGTACCTTTTAATTTCTTTCAGTCGTTTGTGAAGAAGGCGTTGCCCCCTTACTTTTTGTCTTGGGGTTCCGTTAGGACAAAAACGTAAGCGTGGTCGGCCTGCCAGTGGCGTATTTACAGGGGGGGTTTCTAGGTCCAGACCCCCTCACCCCTCAGAGGGATACATTGGGGGCATACATTTGTCAAGTCTGAAATTGTGAATTACAAAAAACTTTTTCCTAAGTGGTACTTTTTGTTCAATGCTGAATGCATTTTATCTTTTTGTCGTACTATTTTCATTTCACATATTTTTAATTTATTACATATTTCGGGCTCCGTTTATTCCTTTGTTCCAAACAATTATTAATGCGTTCATTTGTTTCTTAATTCCTTAATTCATTTTATATACCGTGCGGCTTACGCTTTTCTGTTTGATACTATAATATACCGTTCAAATATTACATTTTCTGTGCAAAGTCGATTTCTCCTTCTGTGCTGATAAATCATACCCATACTTCTTCTATCGAAATCTTGTAAAATTCTCTTTCTGACGGGTGGAATTTCGAGAAGATTGATCGAATCAATTTTGAGTTGTTGATCATCGAGAAAAACGAATTTTACGGAGCCTCTTTCGGACGTTTTGTACGCCAGGACGATACCTTCACTCATCTTAGTGTGCGTGTGTGTGTACAATTTACAGAAACAAGGCCTTCGTCTGTGTGTGTGATGCGTGTGGCAGGCTGTGAGAACAAGCAAACGTAAATACCGTATTTCTTCGAAAATAAGACGCACCCAGTTTTTTGGACAAGAGTTTCAGGTTTTATTATTTTTTTTCGATTATAAGACGCAGATAGAATAGCAGTTGTTTATTTACTAGGTACGGTATATAAAATATAAAATGTAATAAAATGTAACGATTTTATGACTCATCGTCGCTTTTGGACTCTTCAAATTCTGAGGTGTATTCAGAGGGTGAGTCTTTGTGATAGTTTGTGCGTCAAGTACCTACGTATTTTTATTTCAATCACGATTAAACAAGAAAAAAAAGTCAAATACCTCGCTTATAAGACGCACCCTGTTTTTGAGCTTCAGAAAAAAGGAAAAAAGGGGCGTCTTATATTCGAAAGTATTTAATATAAAATATGTTCGAGGAAAAGAGAAAAAGAAAAATTAGAACTATGTAATGACAAGACGCAGTTTCAGAAGAATTGAATTCATGTACACATTTTTTTTCATCTTACTTCGGTTTCTTCACTCCTCCATCTACATTATTCGCCCCACTGGAAGTGTCAGCTTGATATCAGGAACTGAAATTGGAAAAAAACTACGACGTTGCAGTCTCATGATACACAACCAGGGACCACCAGTATTTCTCCACGCGTCCGTTTCTGGTGACGTACAAAAATATGACAGATCTCAGAAAGTATCCGAATTTCCACCCTATAGTATACTTGGGTAGATCATCATTCCTAAATGTAAATATAAATACCAAATAATAATTACATGTTGTATAAAATATAAAAAATTGGCAGGAAAAGATCGAAGGATTGAATTACAGGCTGGTACAAACAGAACAATCCCACAAATGAATAGAAGTCAACAGATATCGAAAGGAATAAAATGAGAAAGAAAAACAAGTTCTCGTATAATGTACCCACGTAACAATGCAATGAAGAAAGTTTTGACGAGATTTCTGAGACATCGGTTAGATGAATTGACAAAAAACATTAGCATTGATACAAATGTTGCGCTTGCAAAATATAAGAATTATTCCAATCAGAATAAAGTATGAAAATAAGAGAAAAGTATCGAGAATATTTAGACAAAGATGAATTTATTCACAAACATATTTGATTTTTTTGCGACTAAAAAGCTTTTGGCTCGATAAACAATTTTTCGTACGTTCTTCTTTTTTTTTGAGCATTCTAAAGGTTTTAATTTGTTACAAAACAAATTATATAGCATTAACCAGTTAACAACTTTCCAATCAAAATATGCGATGAAATAATAAAAAGGAGTGTTATTCAAGTTGAATCAATTGATACTTTCACTGAGCTCGGAGAAAGGTTTTTTTTCTTAATAATACGAGAAAGACAAACGAACCAGACTCAATCGTAGAAATTATTGAATAAGAGAAGAGTTTCATTCATTGTTACTGTCGAATCAAACTTTAAAATTTTTTCTTTTCTCTAATTAAAATATATAATTAATACCAGGCAAAAAGTGAAAAAGTAATATTTAAGAAGTAGAAATCTTATGGTAGATTATTTAGAATTCTAAGAAATAGTATTGGGAGTAGAATGTATTAAACTCGCTATTTTCACGATTTCTTAATTTCTTGACAAAATGGAAGCGGCGCCTCCTTACGTGCGCATATAGAATAAAAAAAAAAAAAAGTTTCTCTGGTTTATCCTAGTAAAAATATTTCTTTGCGGGATTTTTGAAGTTTCTTCAGGTATACGCGTCATCTTCCTTCGTCAATGAATCGATAAACTTTTACTTTCTCAAATATGTATTAGCGAGTATTATTTCCGTTACAAATCGGTGTTCAAAACTGAATTCTTTTCTATGCAAACTCAAAATTACTAAATAAAAAAAAAGCGAAAATTCTCTCGCGACTACTGTCCTCGAGGGAAATTGAGTAAAATTTGGCTTAGAGTGGGTACTCGGCTAGAATTGTCATTCCTCGCGAGTCTATATTTCACCAATAGTAAAATCGTCAATGGATAAATACTAGAAATTTGGGTAGAGTTCAAAACGTATTTCTGCAATGGAGACTGACCTGAGAGTAAACTTTCATGAATAATTGTTCAATATTTTGCTTCATCGACGGCTAAAAATGAGCACGAAACGTACATTGATTAAAAATAAATTGATTTTAAAAGAACTAATTTCTATTTTAGTTTGGACCATTGTCTTTCGTTGTCAAAATGAACATAAAACTTATCCAACGGCTCAAGATCCCGTTTCCATTCATTGATTATTGCGAACGTAATTGCCAATAATTATTGGAAATATACTGTAAAAAAATGTAACTAAGATGTATGAATGTGTAATTACAGTATAGAAGATAAATTGTAATACTGAGAACAGAAAAAAATTGAATTGAAACACTACCAGACTGACTACTCATTTTACTGGCATTTGAAATTCAAATAGTTAAATTAAGCAGATGCTTACGTGTAATGTAACAGCAACTTTATGGTAAAGAGAAGAGGAATTTGCAGTCAAGTTGTGAAAATCAAGAAACATATGATCTTCACTTGTGGCTGTTCTTAACCGTGTAATGAATACCTCCATACTTTTCCACTGCCTTGGCAAACTGAACGAATAATTCTCACCATCCAGAAAATACATGTTTTTATCTAGGAACCACCTAAGAATTATGAACTTCAGAAATTCTATTTTATTTGTAAAATTTGTTGGTAGCATGAGAGCTTGCTAGATCAAAGGCTTAATTGCTGAAAGTGGAATAGCTGCGAAAAAATAATTACATCAAGTCACTGAAGTATATTGGGTTATCGTCTCAAACTATACTCAACCTCATACCGCGTATCATTAATGATTGTATTCAGCGCGATCACAACACTCTCTTCTGTTATTGTCTTCAAATCCAAACTGAGAGCAACTACTTCGCGGATTAGACTATTGATATTTTTCGCTGATCGCCATACAAAGGAATACCGATCACTGGCTTGCCAGTCATTATCGCTTCGTCGGTTTCACTTCGACCGCTGTAACTCATGAAAGCTTTGACTTTCTCTTGTTCAAGAAATGAAGATTTCACGGGGTAAGCCAGACCAAGAAGGTGGTATAGGTTTGAGCCCTGGGCAGGCTTACTAGGATTTTAGCAGTCTAAACTAGAATATTATAATAGATGTAATTCTGAGCTATATATGCTAGAAGGAGGAAGGCCTTGAAAACTTCCGATTTCCGAGTTATATATGGTCTTCAAGTCCCTAAAGCGGGTCGTGGATCTTGACGTTACAGAGGTCAATGGTTGAATACGTACTTTGAATGTCCCGCTCAGGAAGGTAACTTGACGGAACAACATTTTCTGGGAGATTTCCAATCAATTCTTCACTCTCCCATATAACTCTTTGCGGTATCCTGGCGAATGCATTCAAGAATGCTTCTTTTTGTTCTAATACAAGCGAGTTTCCTTGGATTACAGAATCGAATGTAAACAGGCTGACGCCATGACTTGCTTCATCAATAAACTTTTGTACATCCTGGAAAATGATACGCGTTAAGTTCGTCATATTTCAACATTTTATACAGCTTTAGTTGAGCAAATCTCGGTCGATAAAAGAAAAAAGTCAGAGGCTTTGTTGTGATACATTTGTATCTGCGCACAATAACACATACGCCCGTACCCCCTCCGCGCCTTCATTAAATACGACCCTGAGACAGAGTGAGATTCAAAGTTTCATGAACCCACTTTTTCGTTTAAGAGTTAGACTGAATAATTTTATTCTTACTTCCGGTAATTTTTCTGCCGCTTGAGTGATGCGAATTCCTTCAATCTCTACAGCGTTCGAAGTTGGAGAACGAGGCAATATATCTGCTTGACTTCTGTAGAAGATCAGTGATATGTCCTTGTCCGAGTGTCTCCGATAGAATTGGTTTAGTCCTTGGTGGACTTTCATTCGGTAAAGCGGGACCACCATCGATTCGTACCAATTAGTAAGTACTAATTCATGTTCGAAAAGCAAACTCATTCTCGCTTCAGATAATATGTTATAAAGGCTCGTTGACACTCCTTCGGACATATATGCCATTTCCCACATATTCAATGCTATACCGCTCCTATAAGGGGGACGCGGCTAATTTCTCAGCTATTGATATACATAACAGGCGTACGTGAATAAAATTTCGACGAACATAACGTCGTGAAGTTTCACATGTCATCAGAATACGAATTGACGTGTGAAAGATTTTCTATTGCGTTATCGCGGTCTAAAGGAAAGGAGTTTATCATTGTGACGTCATGTCCAGCCTTGTGCAGACTATTCATCATGACGTTGTTGTACGAAAAGTGATTTTGTCCGGTAATTGCGAATGAGCTGTATTTGAGAGGCAGACAGCTGCGACGAAGAGGGCCTAAAAAAATTAATGCAATTATTTTAGTACACAATCATAATGTGTGCAGCAGTTTCTCATTGGCCAGTTAGTAAAGGTGTGCAAAGAAGGTGAATATACAATTTAGCTAGACCACTTGCCGAAGTGAAGAAAATTGCCAGTTATGAAAAAACCTAAGGATTCCCTTTCCTCGTAGTCAAAGGTTACTATAAAACATATCGCAATGATTTTGTATTCTTAATAACATTGTAATCTTGAATTTCTCAAGACTTTGGAAATTTCGTCTCCACCATATGGAAGAGGGTTTTTGGATTCAACATCATTGATTACTTCTTTGAGCCAAGCTTCCCTCTATTGACACCAGCAGCGACTTAAGTCCAAGTAGGTGGGGTTCCAAATTTTGAAAAGTCTCTATCATTCGAGGGATACCGAGTATTAACCCGAAATTCGAATTCTCCGAACAATCGTTTGTGTAAATTACTCAGCGAAATTAAGAAGTCGGCCCTCTTTGAAGACAGGTTTTTGTTCGTCAAAATCAACATTATACAGCTAATGAAAGAGACCTGATCGTTGTAACTATCGTTTGAGAAATTTTGACATGTTTCATATGCTCTGGGCTCATCCTTATGGGAATTTTTCACTGTGGCGGTGATTCTCAAATCTGCGAGGCTGAGCCCCCCCCCCCCATCTGTAGTTTCTTGCTTATTCTAATACATAAAATGAAATGCCGACGGCTAGATTTATACTAGGCTAAGAAAACGCTGAGAGCCATTATGAAGCTCTACTCGTTTTCAAAGAAAATTCATCAAAGAGGTCTCGTACCGTGTAAATTTGAAACTCGGAAGTTCTGTTACACAAGACGGATATGATAAACGAAGAAGGAAGAAGAAGGGTTTTTCATTTCTGTTCAGTCTTCGCGAGTTTTCTATGAGCTCTTCAGGGAAGAAATATGAAACAACGAAAAATGCTTGGAGTTTCTGCTTCTTTCAGGAGTTTTGCGAAACTCTTGCATGTGTCCTCCCTACATATATGCCAGCAATTAATTCTTCAAAAGACGAAAAAGAGTTTGAGGTTATCCTTTGTAATTATGGGACTTACGGACGGCAAAATCTAGAGGGAATACCACGAGTGTTCACTCCTCACAAGAAGCTAATGCGATACGCGGAGTCGAAGCAAATTTTGTGAGCTGTATTCTCCTAAGCCCCTCCCGTCTGAAACTACAGAATTTTTCTTCTACTGTAATTATCTCTTTATCCTAATAGCAATGCTCTAGTCAGCATAGCAGAGAAACGCCATATTCTTCGCGCGTAATAATCGCGTTAAACGAAGTAATTTAAGAGGAAAAGATTTTTTTCGGTCCGCACCCGATCTTGTGCCGTAATACACTTTCAGCTCGAAAAATTTACGTTCGTCTTGAAAATTAGTTCATCGTGCCACACTTTGAGCGAACAGTAAACGAGTTTACACAACAACATTCATATAATATTTTGGCACCATTTTTAAAGCAGTGTTGCCACTTCGTGCGCTAAAAATAATTTGTAGTGTTCGAGACTCAAAAGCAGGTAAAAAGTCTGAGGTTTTCAAGGGCTCTGCGGGTGATGGTCCTTTCGCTATTGTGAGTCAATTGTACCTGCTGATCTATGGCATCTGCCACGAACCTTACTATAGATTGACGAACCTTAATTTAGCTATTATCCCCACTCTCTTCTCATTATTCACGCTTTTTCAATCATTTTTATGTAGTTTCAAAGTCCTACAACTGAGCAAGTCAACTACGAAGGTAAACTGAGTAGACGAATTTAATGGTTTTTTAATCGCTGGGAAGGTGAATTAGGTGTTCAGCCGACAGACAAGTTTAATTGTCTTTTGATTAAGCCAACGTTTATTTAGCGTACGTGTACGATACATCTTTTTCTCCAAATCTTTGAGCCTCGACGATATCTTTTCAGAAACGATGCCTTTCGTAAGTAATTTCGTATGAGATAATGAGTGTAAAATATTTCGGAAACAACAGGCTTTGGTTACAGAACCGATATTAAGTACAATGTTCGTGTAATATCATTATATACTTTGTAATTCGTAGCTCGCGTATCTACAGGGTGTATGTGTTTTTATTTCATTATCATTTTTTGCATTAAGTGTTGCGCTAGAACGATTAGGCATAGCGATAGCATATTTCATCGGATGGTGTAAGTAGCAATGCCTTGGACAGAAAAAGGTAGGGGAATATTCGTAGGAGAACGAAATTGTAGCGCGCAGGAAAAGCAACGACGATTTTACGCTACCGAATCGACGGAGAAGGGGAAGTAAGGAAGCGAAGTCAATTTCGTTACGACCATTATTAGGCGCGTAGTCTCGTACACGAAGAAGTCAATCGTAATCGTCGAACACCACCTCGTATCGATTTTGATTTTAACGGAATTCTGTCGCTTCGTTCGCCGTTTTCATATTTCCGAATTCTTTGTGTATTTTTTGCGAAACAATTCAACGATCATTACGAAATTTCCATCGAATTAGTAAGCAGATTTCTATTTTATTTAAATCGGAGTCCTTCGAGCGAAATTGAAACAAACGAAATTTTTCTTTCTCGATATACTTGTGTACTGGAGGAATGTGCTCAATGAGTGGAATCTGAGGGGAAAAAAGAAAACAACGAATGCGAGATTAAGGGAGTGATGATATTTTGAAAATCGTAGTTGTTACTGACTTACGAGGCCGATTTTCTTCAAGATTGGAATGCTTCAAAACTACGAAAGTATCGCTTGCTTTAATTTCGTTAACTTCTTAGCTCGTACGTCGGATCATTTCTACAACATATCTTTGGTTCTTAATTTCGTTGCGCTGATTTGTCTGTGAGCGGTTATTTCAAATATTAACGATCAAATAATCGTTTATTAACGATCAAATAATCGTTGATAGGAATGCATTTCCGTTCGCGTTGACCGTTTACGCGCGTTCATGTCATTAATATAGTATGCGCAGATCCCTTGCGCAAACCGCCATTTAATCGCTTACAGGTTGTTCGTAACTTGTACATCGGAGAAATTTATCCTGTCCTACACGCATAGAAACCGGTATATATCACGTACGTATGGACTCTTCGGTGATTAAATTGTTCTAAGTTCATTTTTCACTTCAGGAAGTTAATCGTTGTCTGATCGTCGTACACTTCGCTAGCGATATCGTGTCGTTCGTATCGTTTTTGAATTCAACGGAATTTTTGGAAGTCTTCTGTCGCTTTGTTCGGTCATTAAAGCTGTTATTTTCGAACTTCGGTTTTTTATTAGAATCGGTCGGTTAATCTACTCTTGTTTTTCTCGAAACAATTGCGCGGTCATTGCGAAATTTCCTTCGAATCGGTAAGTAGACTCCTATATACAGTATTTGAATCGGAATCCTTCGAGCGAAATCGAAACAATCAAATTTTTATTTGAGTGACGTATACATATCAAAGGAGTGGGCTCGATGAAAAGAATCTGAAGTAAAAAAACAGAAAATAACGAATATGAGATTCAGGGAGTGATGATAATTTAGAAATCGTAGATGTCACAGACATACAAGGTTGATTTTTTTTCAAGTTTGATTGTTTTGAAACTACGAAAGTATCCCTTGCTTTGATTTCGCCTAAAGCGGTCCGTATTATACTTGTAGATCGTGTTCAGCATTTTATTTATGATATATCTTCTGCCGTAAATTCTGTCTGAGCAATTAGTTGACGGTTGTTAGGAATGCATTTTTGGTCGTGTTGGTCGTTTACGCATACGTGTCGTTGGTTATAATATACGCAGACCCCTTGAGCCAAGCGCCATTTTGATCGCTCACACGTTGTTCGTTACGCGTATATCGAAGAAATTTTTCGTGACGTCGGTATAAAAACCAGTATTAATCACTTAGATACAGACTTTTCGGCTATTAATTGTACGGTCGTTCAAATTCTTGCTCGTCCGCTTATCTTATTCATTCTGTTCACTGTACGTTCTGTTCACGTATACCTTGTTTCTGGAAATGACCGTTGAAATATGAACGGAGGGGTGACGTAAGCATTTCGCGTTATTCGACTCGCAACTGTGATGAACACTTCGGGGTCGTTTTTTTTTTCTCTCCGATTAGAAAACCAATCCGATCGGTATCGAGAGCTCAGCAGTTATAACGCGCTTATTGAGCCCAATTACTGTAATAGGGTAAGAATTAGAGACATATTATTTGGTCTACGGACGCCCTGTATACGTGAACAACGCGATTTCGTCTCGATCGAATCGATTTATCGGTCGCGATATAAGTCTAAGTGGCAGAATATTATGGAAAATTGTGGTTCACCGGAAAGTAGGGATGAAAAGCGGTTGCGAGAGACTTGAACTTTGATGTAGGCTCAAATGTTGCTGGACGAAATTGAAAAACCGGATCACAGCTTTTTGCTCATTTTAACAGATGTGATGAAATATAGCTTTCGGCTTACGAAAAAACAATTCCGGAGTAGGATAATGCGGCTTTGGAACAAAAGTACGGTTTTGGAGTAGAACGAATGATTACAGCTCTGGGGAACAAGAAATCCTCTCTGAAGTCAAGCAATTTAGAGTTCGCTTACTGACTGGCTTTTAGCTGAGAGAAAATCGGTAACAACTTGGGCTTTAGTTGCTTGTAAGCTGTTCAAAAAGCAGCTTAGACGATTAAGCGTTTGAGCTTTCCGTCCCTGCCGAAAAATGCGCTGAACTTTTGGGCAACAAGTGGCAGGAATTAGTTCTAAATCACCAATGTTACTTGAATTAGATAGTAGAACTGGTGGTGGTGATTAGAGATGACTTTAACGTAACGTCAATGAGAAGATTTACGAGTAACAGCGCTCAAAAAATTTAATTCTCACGAAGTTTTCAGTATTAATCGTTCAGTGTATGTTGTCTTAATCTCTTCATTTAAAAGTAAGCGGAAACACCACCCCGTTGTTTATTTCCCCACCCACTTATTTCAAACGAAGGCTCAATGTCCATACAATGCGCTACCAGTAAACTCATTTCACTTGAATAACAACGCTTAAAAAGCGCACTGAAAAAAAGAAAGAGAAGAAAAGAAAATATTTCGTTCAGCAGGTTACCTTCATAGACATGGACCAATTATAGTTCCCTCTCTCTCTACATTTTCGGATCAGCGCACATTTCAGCCAGTCACGAGAAACACGAATTCTACCTTAAAATCGTATTTTTCTACCGTCCATTGCGCGAAGTCTAATATGTACATTAGATTTATCTCAAAAAGATACTTGCTGACGGAAAGAGAATTGATTTTCTCTTTAGTTTAAAGGAGGACTTGTTTTTCTCAAATTACGAGTGATAATGACCATGCTCATTGAACACCGACCACGTCGTACGAACGCGTAGCGTGACGAGAATATTTTCAACTTAGAAGGAAATCTTAATAATCGCTGGATAATTTCGAAAGTAATATTTCTTCTGTCGAAATCTTGTAAAATTCTCTTTCTGACGGGTGGAAATTCGAGAAAATTGATCGAATCAATTTTCAGTGGTTGATCATTGAGGAAAACGAATTTTACGGAGCCATTTTAGGACGTTTTGTATACGCCAGGACGATACGTTCACTCATCGTAGTGTGCGTATGTGTACAATCTACAGAAACAAGGCCTTAGTCTCTGTGTGTGTGATGGGTGTGGCTGTATGTGAGAAGAAGCCAAAGTAAATATACGCGTCATCTTTCTTCGTCAATAAATCGACAAACTTTTACTTTCTGAAATATGTATTAGGAACTATCTTTAAAATGAACGCATTTCTCAAAAATCGAAAACGATTATAGGATTCACGAAACCTTTGTTCAATAATTTTATCCTGATGCAATTTTTGAAAAAAAAAAAAAATCTTTCTCCAAGTTAATTCGAGTAATTGGCGGATTTTCTAAGAGTTGCAGGGCTCGGCTATTGGTATGCCGGTGAATACGCTTTTCATCGGAGGTTGTAAGATTCCTTGATGACTTTTTTAACGGTGGGCCGACCCATTGAGGTCCTTGTGGATGCAATCATTTCTCACGTATCAGGCGGCTCCGGTGATTTTCTTTAGTATTACCTTTTGCATTCGTTGAGGGTGGTGTCTGCTGCGCATCCCCCGATTGGTGCTCCGTACGACCAAACTGGTCTAATTACTGTGATATAGAGGAGTCTTTTGTTATTCAGTGAAAGTTTGTTCCTTGATCAAAATAGCCAGAAGAGTGATCGTAGTTGAGCTTTGACTTGTTCACATTTTTTGAGTATGTGTGTTTTCCGCATATAAATTTTGAGACTATATGTATGCCAAGATATTTGGCATGGCTCATTGTGGGTATTTCTTCTCCATTGACGTATGTAGGGGCCAACGAGTGCGGCCTAAGCGCGAAGTTGACTTTGAAAAATTTTCTGGTGTTCATCTGTATTTTCCATTCGTTGGTCTATGTGATGATCTCGTTGACACTTCTTTGCAGACTATCATTGGAAGCTTTATAGTCGATGTTTGAGACGAGGGTTGCAGTATCGTCTGCGAAAGTTGCATTAGGATTTTCCTTCGTGATAGGTATGTCAGCAGTATATAGTACATAAACCAGCGGTCCGAGCACACTCCCCGGCGGTACTCCAGCAGATGTTGTCTTAATACTTGAGGTTGCTTTACCGTAATGGACACGGAACTAACGTTCTTGGAGATATGATTCCAAGAGCCGCGAATAGTGTGCAGGAAGGTATTCACTGATTTTATGCACCAGCCCCTGGGTCCACACATGGTCAAACGCATAGCTGGGCCATATATTCTTATATCTCAGGATATACTTACAATTATTCTCGCATTCACAGGGTTGGCTCTGGGACTTATCTAAGTATGTGTAGGACTCTTCCTTCATCATAGCGAAATATCTTTTGACGGATTTATTATTATACAAATGCGGATGACAGCGGGTGGCTCGCAATCCAGACGGAAATATATGCACTTCCGCGATACCTTGGACCTTAATAAATTGAAATTTGCGGACATTTGATTGGCCGTCCGCCGACGGTACGATTCCTACTCTCAATGTAATTTGTGCCATAGCCGGGACTCCCCTGAAATGAAAAAAAAAAAGGTGCTCAATTTAATTGTAATTTTACAAAAACGGTCGTTGGCAAGTTTTTTATGCTCCAGTTGGAGTTCATGTAGGGAATTTGTACGCCAATCTTTGAACGTAAAAGGCTCTGAATCGTCCAAGTAGGAATGCACAGACGCGCTCTTGCATCGGAGACTTTCCATCTTTTTATTGTTGTTTTCGGGTTTTAGGATGTTTCATCGAGGGATAGTTCACCGGGGGATGGTTCACCGACTGTTTCTCACCGAGGCACACATTCACCGAAACAAAATTTGGAGTACAGTTTATTAAAAATACAAGTTGAGCGAAAAAAAAAACAAAAAGACAAAATTAAAATGATTTAGAACTTTATATAGACATGTAGCCCTACAAGTGTGATTAAAAAGCGATATTATGGGCTATACCACGCAAATATTCTATGCAGACGATATCATTTTCGTATATTTCATATTCAGCAGTAAGAGATTTCAGACGCCTATCAATCTGAACGTATTTCCTCTTCTTGGGAGGAGGGGCGTGGCCAGCGATGAACTGTTCCACCACGATGGCCTTTTTAGATTGGCTGCGTTGAAAGTTCCGAATACAGCGCCACAAATTTTCATGGTGACCTGTGGTCAATATGCTTCGAAAGCAAGGTGCCACCCCTCTACCCCGTTATTCGTTCGCGGGAGGTCATGCAAAACGCTATCGTAACAGTTCCAAAGCTAAATTGGAAAAATCGGAGCCCGACGACCGTCTCTCGTCTTCCTGCCTACCCACGTATCCTTCCCATAATCAAGGATAGGATTTGCTTCCTCTGGAATCACTTCCTGGGCAACCAAAGAATCGTATGTGGCGGTAACCTCATTCGATGGTACAAATGCCAGAGCCGTTATGCGTCGCATTTTCAGCGCAAAATCCGCAATGCGTTTGTATCTTTTTTGCAGCCCATGTTCCTGAATTTTCCGGAATACGCAATGAGCGAAATGGAAGTAGGAGCCATGCATTTCAACGGCAGGAAAAAATTTTTTGCAGGCTTTCTTTGGTTGTGGTTTCTATACTCAAAAATTTTTCTCATTTTTCGAGTCGGTGAAAAAATTTATTCTCGGTGAAACGTCCTTCCGGTGAATGCGTAACTCGGTGAAAAACTGTCGGAGAACCATCCCTCGGTGAACATGTCGGGCACCTTGTTTTCGCGAGCAGAAAGCCGCGAATAAAGAATCCAAGTATAAGATTTTACTCTTTCATAAAAAATCTGAGCAGTCTTGGAAAACCTTGTACGTGGTAGTACTGGAATTATATGATTTTAAAAAATACAACCAGTACCACCCTCAATTCATCGCATCAGAACAAGATTACATAAGAAGCGTTGTATCGGGATTACATCTCTGTTGTTGGATACGGCTGTCCATTTTGTAGACTGAATTTTTCGTCGTTGGAAGATTTGATTAGAGTTACACCCGATCTTTTCTTGAATTGGGTCTTTTCTTGAATCGGATTAATTACAATTACAGTTATAAAAGTTACAATAGTAATGATAATAGATTTCAAGACCTGGACCGTCCATATTTGGACGGATTGGAGAATAGGACTTCTTATTCAAACTACAGGAGGCCAGAGCCCTGTGCGTGCAACTTCTCAGATAATGATGACGCTGATAATGACATACGCCTTCGTATGATTTATATTTTATGGCAGAAGGTTTTACTCGTTAAAATAGAGTTTATAATAGATCACCGAAATATTATTAATTACCTAAGTGTATTATCTTTGATTAGTTGCTTTCATTGAGGTTTTTTGGGGACTATTATTCATAAAATCCGACAAGTTTTCCATCTTTTTATTGTTGTTTTGCCTCAGAAATGAATCAGGGGTCTAGTACAGTATTTATAGAAGAAATCAGCCCTCAAAGATGCGATGCCCAATAAACTAAGCACTTTTTAGAGGTTTGGAAGAATTACAAGGTGCTGTCCAAGAGAATAGATATAAAAACATATTCAACCCTTTGCTCAAGTCAGAAGTCTGCAAAACCCTTTTGAAAAAGGCCGATTAAAGATTTAAGAATTTTAAATTCAATTAGGTAGAGTCGTTGTTTTCTACGAACTTGCGGCGACCGCGCAGCTATTGAGAAATGATTTTTGCTACTAGGAGCGGGATGCGTAACATCAATCTCTAAGAACATTACCGGCCTACTACGAGTTAATATAGCAGGTTTCAAAGGACTACCAATTACGAGACCTCGAGCAAAACCTGGAGAATGTTATTCTATGAATGAAGCAAATGAAATTTTTGGGTGCAGGTCACTGCTTCTCTCTGGCAAGTAACCCAGCTCAAGACATTGATAATGATTAATGATCTCACAAACAACTCCCTGTACTTATATTTAGAGGACTTGATATGATGTCAGCCGTTAATGCAAACCCTCGACTGTTTCCTACTTCAGAATCTCACGTGCCTGGAACAACTGATTCAACATTTAATTAAAATAGATACAATACCGCATGACATATGTGCATTGTTGACCAATTTTAATGAGTGCTACCGATGTAAAAATTATGATAGTAAAAGATACAAAATTTGATTTGGTGATGACCTGTGCTTACAAAATTCACTGGGGTACTCTAATAAAAACTCTAGTTCTGTCTAGTTAATTTGTCAGTACCTATTACAAGGCTTATTCATAAAGGGGCTCACACAATATTTCCTTTCAGGGTTAACTCGCAGAAACATTTTCAGCCACAGTTGAACTACTTCAAGGATTCCCAGTGACCTACTGATTTCTGAAACTCTTATGATCATCTACTTTCTCTACCATTTTATGGTTAGATCATCGTTGTCATGCGCCACTAGCCGAGCAGTCTGTTACTCTGAATGGCTCGAACGGTGGTCTCACTCAGTACAGTTTTTTAAAATTGGAACTAAAAATTCAGCCACTGTTAAAACACGTTAGGATTACCAGTAATCCACTGATTTCTCAAATACTAATTCTACTGATCAGCTGCCTTCTCTACCAACATTCGTTTTTTTAAGGTTCAATCACCGTTGTCATGCACCACTAGCCGAGGAGTCTATTACTCTGAATGGCTCGAACGGTGATCTCACTAAGTACGGGATTTACAAAATGAAAACAAAAAATCCAAGATTTTCAGCCAGTGTTGAACTGTTTCAAGAATTCTCACTGGTCCACTCATCTTATAAAGTTATAATGGATTTGTGGGAGTTTACTAGGACCCTTTATTATATAACCTACTTCTAAGATTATGCTTGCAGCAGTGAAAACACTATTAGTTTGGCTGAAGTTGAGAAATTCCCCTCCAGGAGCAATGTGGTACAACAATATGTCCTTGCAAGACAGATTTTACAACTCATTTTGTATCTTTGTAAGAATGTTCAGAAAATAGAGAGACACACCAGATGAGCTTCTTCACACACTGGCCAACATATCAAATGATCCTCTCAGACCTGATTTGTTATTATTCAATCATTTTTCGTTACAATCAATAAGTATAATTATCCTCTGATCAATAAGAGAGAGTTCCAATACACTTTT
Organism: Aspidiotus destructor; assembly: GCA_035079395.1. NCBI lineage: Eukaryota > Metazoa > Arthropoda > Insecta > Hemiptera > Diaspididae > Aspidiotus > Aspidiotus destructor. The sequence goes on from JAVHKZ010000028.1 coordinate 82,886, forward strand.
GAATTACCGATTACGGTACATAATTTCAGTGACTAAAGAAGAGAAGGACCCTCAATGAACATGAAAAATGTTGAATCAATCTATGGCTCAGAAGATTTCTGTAAAGATGTGAGATGTGACTTGTTTTGTTTTTTTTTTAATGAAATATTTTTATTGGTCTTGTGAAAATGGAATCTCCATTCTTACCTTCTCACAAAATAGCTCCATATAGGATTATTGATATAGCCTAAGCAGGAGGTAAGCAAACTGATCAAGGTGAGGGCTAAATACACGGTCGCCAAAATATAAGTAGGACGAACTAATTTATTTGAAGGGTATATGTCTGTCTGTCGACATTTCTTAGACTATGAAGAAATTAGATAATTTTACTATTTGAAACACTTACATCTGATATGCTGCTGTTGCGTTTTCCTCATTGACCAACTGTTGTTCGGCATCATCGTCATTCGCGTTGTCTTTGTGGGTCGACTCAAGGCTCAACCTGTAGATAAGACGAATTTCCTTTCATTATTACTAGAATTTCTCACAAGCAAAAATTTTTCATTTCATAAAACTTACACTTGGGGATCGAAGCTTTTTCGCGCCCCTTTTGATAAAAACGCATTTGACATATGAAGATTTCCTCAGTTTGTGATAGGGGCAGTAAAGTTTCATATGTTTTTGGCCTGTGAACACCCCGGTACACATTCATGTATGATTTTGAAACAAACTTGAAAAGATGAAAACAAGAACTTACGATTGTATTGCTGATTCTTCTTCCATGTCATTATCATTATTCTGGATAGGCGTTACAGGTACTGCTCTTGACCTGTAAAATATCCAAGCAATATCCATGTAGCCTCTATGATTGTAGAACGGTCTTACAAAAAATAAGCTCCATTTTTTTTTTTTTTTTTTTGTATAAACTTACGGTTGCACTGTGAAATCTATTTCAACATCATTCAGAAACGAATCTACAAGACTTTCATTTTGCAAAGTCTGTCCACTCATGATTCCCTCTTTATGCTGATCCACCTTTAAATCTTTTCTGTATACAGATGAGCATTCATTAGTACAACCTAAAAATCTTCACAGGAGATACAATAAAATGATCATTAACTCAAATTTTACGTACGCTTTTCCTTTTTTTGGGAATAATGGTGTTTTTGGTACCGACCTGAAAAATGAAATATCAATTTTATAAATACACCTAGTTCATTACACTACACAATAGCAAAATTTTCCAAAATTTGAAGGGGAAAAAAAATAAATGAAACCCCAAAACAAGATTATTATCGAAGTTTGTGGCTGGTCTCTGCGGAAGAAATTATTTTTGTTACGTGCTTGCGTACAAACTCGTCCATTTCAAAAATTTTATTGATCAACTTTTCTTATCAGGTTTGAATTTCTAAAGTTGATTTTATTGGTATGAGAAGCCTACATACCCGTCATGATTCCTTTTGCGCGATGATGTCTGACAAATAGAGTCTGTTGTCGTTGCTTTTCTATTCCTAAGAGTCGAATAAACCAATTTAGACACAAAATTAAAAATCACACTGATATTGGTTGACACTAATTTACTTACTTCTCTTGCTCATCCTCTTCGGCCGAGGACTTGCACCGAGCTTCCTCAGCTGCTATTACAGCTCGGTCCAAAGTATCTGAAAATGAAACAAATAGGAACTCTCTACATGTATATCACTTCCAGTACCTCAGTAAAATTTGATTCATTAAAAAAAAAAAAAAAAAAAAAAAAAAAACTGTTTCATACAAACTAACAAAAAGTCCCACGTGTCTGGAGAGTTGGAATTTTTTAAAGTCCTGTATCATTTTGAAATTTCCTCTATAAGGTCCAATTTGTTAGATGGTTGATATTTTTTCCAGTTCCCAAAGCTATTTGTTGATCATTTCAAATTTGTCCCGGTCTAATTCTTTCATTCGAGGAAATCCGTTTTAGTCGGCCGGAACGCTGAAATTTTCAAAAAGACCCCTTTCCCAATAGAACAGGTTCCCTGTTATGTTGAAAACTCGAATTTCAAATACCTGATTCGGCAAATATATACTGCACAACATGGAAACCCCAAGAAGCCTCTGGTAGATCGACCGTTGATAGTATGTGGTTCAATTGTTCTTGGGATTTCAGAATTTTCGGGTATCTGAACGTCAGGGCTAGGATGTTGAGCCATGCATTCCGGATGATGCAGATTTGTTTGGTTCTGGTATCACTCAAAACCACCCATGTTTTTTGGGGATTTTTTTCACCGGGTAAAAAATTAAAAAATTCCATATTACCTGTAATATATGCAACGAAAAAATATTAAAAATGTGAGCAGTGATACAAGGTCATAGTACTTAATTTGCGTAGCCCAAATTCAAACTACAAAGCAAATTTCTCGCAATATTCTTCCCTTGTTCACTCAAACAAAACTACATCATACATAACATGGAGGATTTTTAGTCACAATGAATAAATAAGTAAAAAATTGCTCCATTGTACTGATGCAGCAGTTTAACCAAAATTATTTTGTCGTGCTGCAAAGGCGTTGGATAGAATTTTCCAGTTATTTCTACTGCGCAAAATTGTATCTCGTAATTTGATAAAGAGCCACATTGATAAATATGCACATCCCGAGAGTCACATGGAAATTTGAAAAAATTTTTGACTCCGGTAAACGCTCGCCCAGTTATACACAGAGCATTTCTGTCGACTTCTTTAAATTCAGGGCCTCCGCAAAAATTTGGCCCCGGGGCCCAGAGGAACTAAATCCGGCACTGATTTGAATAAGTAGATCACTAATTTTTTTAATACCAATTTGTAAAATAATTCGAACAAACTTGAACTGGAGGAGGCAGATATTTAATCTATTCTATACAGATATTAATTATTTTAGATTATTTATGTATTGAAAAAAAAAAAGAACTATCAAGTACTTGCTTAAGCGGTCTCTGAATCGATTATGGCCAGTTTTACCAAAGTGCTAGTCGTCGATGTAGTGCTAATCCAAGTTCAAGTCGCCAAAATTGCGCGCTTTATTGGCCAAATTTGGGCTTAACCTGTCACATGACTTGGAGCGTCGTTATAAGACTGGCTCTAGTTTACTCATGAGACAAATATTGTCGGTTCTTAGGAATTGAAGGGCAAATGTAAGAAATTTTGTTTTGGGTTCATTGTATTTTTGCTCAGTATTATGAGATTAAATATTTATATGTTACCAGTTTTGTAAAAAAATTCCTCATTGTAGCCCATTTTCGGTACACAAATAGGAGAATCAATGAGGAGGTCTCATATTCAGCATTCGTCAAAGAACTGAAAAGAAAGTTGAAAAGTGGACTGATAGCCGACTTTGCATTCATGGCCAGTTTTACCAAAGTGCAAGTCGTCGATTTAGTGCTAATCCAAGCTAAAGTAGCCAAAATTGCGCGCTTTATTGGCTAAATTTGGGTTTAACCTGTCATGTGACTTTGAGCGTCATTGTAAGACTGGCCTTTATAGAACATCACTTTAGTCTACTCATGAAACATTATATTTTCGGTTCTTGGGTATTGAAGGGCTAATGTAAAAAATTCTGTTTTGGATCATTGTATTTTTTGCTCAGTATTGCGAGATGATATAGTTGTATGTTACCAGTCTGGTAACAAGTTTTTGCATTGTAGTCCATTTTCTGTACACAAATAGTACAATTAATGAGGAGATCTCATATTCAGAATACGCCAGAGATTTGAAAAGAAAGTTGAAAAATAAAAAAATAAAGAACTATCAAGTACTAGTTCAAGAGATCCCGAAACTAATGTCGGTTCTTAAGTATGTCTAGAACAAGAATTGTCATCGACACCCTTTTTTCGGGAAAAATGTAGTGCGTAGTAAATTTATTAAAATACAAATCTAAGGAATTTTGTATTGAATGATTGTATTTTTTTGTCCTTTATTGTTAGATGAAATTCTCAATACTTCTACTTTATTCGCATGTGGCTTTATTTTGAGTCAATCAATGCAGACAGTGCAGATTGTAGAAATTTTTACTCCCTTGTGAAAAAATTACTTACATCAGCCTAAACAACTTGTATTAATTGATATAAATTTATTTCGATATAGATAATGGGTATGACTCCAATGAAAATTATGTCAAGTTTGCAAAGTGTAACCCTTGGGCAAAAATTACAGCGCAGTCGCATGCAATCTGCAAAGGTTTCTTTAGAAGATTGATAGGTGGCAAGAGCGTTGTTTGTAAAAGAGAAAATTGAAAATTACCTTACTTAAAAAAAAAAAACATAACAAATCCATAGTATGAATTTCCAAATCACAGGAGAAAATAGGAATCAATTTTACTAACCCCCATTTTATCATATTCAAACAAATAAAGTGAAATGATTATGGATTCAGAATTTAGAGGTTTCCGCAGTAAGCTGGAGATTTCCCCTAATTTAGGCATAACGTAAACTTCGTTATTCGAAGACGGAACAGGCTGAAAAACTATTACCTAAAATGAGACGAGATGAAATGGATCTGTTGGCATATGAGAAATGAAGGGCGGAATCAATATACATATAACATCAGAAAGAAACGCATTATTTCTCGTAAAATTAGCAATATCCAACTTTAAGAGCACATTTTTTTTTACAAGCTTGTGTATTTTAGGTGCAAGGTCTGTGTCTAGAGTTGACTCTCGACCTTGGATGACGGTATAATCTTTCACTATCCCCATTTTGAAAAAATGGCCCGCTTCTTTTAATGGCTAAAGTATTTCATATGCTAAGTCTCTGTGTAGATTTGACTCTCAACCTTGGGTGACGGTATACTCTTTGAGGGTAAGGCAGAAAGGAGGGTGGGCTAAATATTGAATCCACAAAATATGTTTCGTAGAATTTTTAGTGTCTATACAATTCCTTTTTCAATTCTTTATGCTTACTATTCATTTAGTAAAATTGAAAATATTCTCTATATTGTACAATAAAGAGACCTGGCCACAAAAGTGACTTGGAAATCACCTCCTTTTCATTATTTTTCAATTTCCGCGGTGCTGCGATATGTCTTAATTGACTATGTAATGGATCGTGGAAAGCAGGTGAATATAGAGCCACAGATTCGATAATTCCTCGAATCATTTTTCTTATTTGCCTCTAATTCGGCCACAATATTTTGGGCTATAAAATTTTTAAATGTTTTGAATTTCACAATTTATTGCCAAATAAAAATAAATATAAAATTGGGAGAATATGTTGCTTCTTGGGATTACAGAAAATTTTTAGGAATTTTTCTATTTTTGACCTCATAAAAAAAGAAGTTCTTTTTAAAATGCCGGCCTTGGGCACAAATTACGGCACAGTCACTGGCAATGCCTGCAAAGGCTTCTTTAAAAAATTAAAAGGTAAGAAGAGCGGAAGTTCTGTTGCTCAATGAGCATACTTAATATAATATTATATCTAGCGTTCTAAATAATTTTCCTTTTTGGAAATAATTCCCTTGATTTGGTGCATCAGAATGAGTAGTACTCACATTTAGAATCTTATTTCATCATTGATTTTTATTTAACAAAACAATGCAGTTAAACAAATGTGATTTGTATCAAGATGACCAATAAATTGGAATGCCTAGACCAGCTGGTCAATTACTACTGAAAAATTCTTCATCGCCATATTTTCTGGCTTCAAACGGGAATTGAGTGGGTGATTTTTCTCGAATAAAGCCCGGGAATGCGGAGGGCTTCAGGGTTTTCTCTGTTGAAGCCCTTTGAGAACGGAAACCCGACGGGCTGCAACTGGTTAAAAAGCGGGAGTGAGGGGTTCAAAGGGGTAGTTATTCTCATTCTTGACATGTTTCATGTCTGTGCTCTAAGCCCTACCCTGATCTTCTGTCACATCTTCTAGATGTATCTATATATATATATTTTTTCATGTAGCAGCCATTATTCGATCCAAATTCATCGTCCAATTCTGCTAACTCGGCCACCTTTCCTTCAATCTCACAATGAGAATGGTGAGTCGACGATTTTCTGCTGAAGAGTATTTTAGACTAACTGCTTTTTGGATGCTAGGCTATGAGAACTACGAGAGCCATTATGAAGCTATTAGCTTGTGACTTCATAAGTTGGTAACGTCCCCTGTCTGATCAGTTTGAAATATTCTAAATTAGCCTAAAATACTCTAAAGTATACTAATACTAGACCAAGAAGTGGGACAAACGAGCGGAGTGAGGAAATTTTGGAAATTTTTAAACGATGAAAGTTTCAGACGACTGGGGAAAAGACATGAAACATGATCCTTATATTTTTGACAGTGCCAAGAAATCCTTCCTTTTTTTTTCTCATTACCGTAGTCGATGTATTTGACCGTCGGCGGTGACAAGTTTATCAATTCCGCTCTCCAACTAATACAAAAAATGACGTATTGTCTTTAGAAATTTGAATCTATACAAATTGCAAAAAAAAAAATCTTTTACTAACCCCATCTCATCATATTCAACCAAATAAAGTGAACCGACTTTGGGCTCAGAACTCAGAGGTTTTCGCGGTAAGCTGGAAATTTCCCCTAATTTAGGCATGTCCCTACTTCTCATCACGTAAAATTCGTTATTCGAAGACGTAATAGGCTGAATAACTGCCACCTAAAACGAGACGAAACCAAGACTCTCATAATTCAACACTTTTTTTGGAAAATCGATTCCAAAGGTACAAGACTTACATCCAAACATTCTTCCGAAACGACTACCCACGCTTTTCCTTTTTGTTAATAGTTCAAACTACACGCGTAGGAATCTAGCATGAATCATAACTGCGCCACAATTGTAATTAAATTCAATTGTTCAGTTAAGAGTTTTTCGCAAAATGGTTGACGGGTGTGACGGAAACTAAATAACTTATACATATTGTAAATGGTAGTTCATAGACATATCTATAACATAAATAAGCACAGGAATCTATGACGTACCCAGTTTCGGCAAAATTTGTCCACAAAGTGCACAGGAATTCAGTCCTCTCTTGATCTTTCTCAATTGTCTCCAATCCAATCACTACTTTATGAAAAAAAAATGCCCTAGTACAACTTAGTGCGGGTAGAGCCGGAAATTTTCTACGCTGTACTGTTTTCCTTGCACAAATAGAATCTCTTCAATCGTAATTCCCTAGTTCTTCAAATTTTACCCCTAGTACAACTTAGAAAATTTCCGGCTTTACCCGCACAAAGCGGGTAGAGCCGGAAATTTTCTACGTTGTACTGTTTTCCTTGCACAAATAAAATCTTTTCAATCGTAATTCCCTAGTTCTTCAAATTTTACAGCTTCTATAATGAAGAAAAAAATCTTTGTACATCAGAGTAGAATTCCATAATATGGAGATGAAAACCTCATAATTTGGAGATGAAAACCGTAGTATTGAATCATTTTTGACCTTTGATACAGGTACGGAAAAGTTCTCCAGAAAGTTGACGGATTCTCAAATCGAGTGTCTCGTTGTACCCAAACAAGTGTATGTGTGGTGGGCCATTGGAGTTATCTAAGAAGTCGACAGCTTACAAAAAGTTTTCCGATGTGCAAATCAGTGTAAAACTAGAAAAATAATGAAAACAATATTTCAATATTTCTTTCACTTTAAAAATGCATTATTTTATTATTTTTGAGATCAAAGGACTCAAAAAGTTGTATACAGTACACTACTTATTACTCACGTCGGCTGTTTCTTGATACCTTGGTTCATTATCATTGTGATAGAAATTTTGAATATCCTTCAGTAACTTGATTTGTTGGAATCTGTCGAGTGTGAAATAGTTTGTGATTGCCATGGAAGGGTCTTGTGGAATTAAATTCAAATACTTTGGCGCGGGAGCTGTAAAAATCGCCAACAGCAAATTTCACTTCCAAATTCAGTTATGCAAGGAACTGCCTTCAGAGCATGATGAAGTGGGTCCTCCGGATTCTTGATTCTACGTGGACTTTTCATAATCGTGAAGAAAGGGTTTAATATGGAGAGAGACTTTTGAGAATGGACATTATGAACTACACAATTATTTTAAAAACAGTTTTGCATTAAGGATAATAAGTACACAGGCAAAAGAATGTTATAGAGAGAAGTCGGGGGATATGTTTATTATGTTGTGAAAACCCGCTCCACCCTCGTTGAAACTCATTCAAAAAAGTTGAGTTTTAGATTTTCTCTGTTTCTTTTTTTCAATTTCATTCCAGAAGTTTTGTCGGGGTCGTTTGAGGTAGACATTTTTCCTAGTCTTTATTGTTGCTTAAAATATTGAGAACCATTGAGACAACTAACGAGATCTTGGTTTTTTGATTATTTTTATATTTTCCTTTCATGATATTTTCGTCAAGGTAGAAATCAATGGCTCTCCCATATTGATTTCAGCGACTTGAAATTGACAGCTGATGGGCAAATTATCAAGATACCGTAATTATTTTTATATAATTCTCTGGTCATAGAACCCATTTCAATTTCCACAATGTTACCGGTCAATTCAGGTGGACTTTGTTCCAGGCTACCTTACTGTTTTTCAAGCATACACGCATTCAAACGTGTTGATTAGAATGCCTTCTATAGTATTTTAGTGAGATTTCAGTCAATCACTGGTGGTTTCCGCTTGTGCATAGGAAAATCGCGGATAATAATTTCCGGATCCACCATGAAATCCTTCTTTATTGATAATCGAACATTAGTGGAACCTCGAAATGTACGTCCAAAATGAAAATATCGAATAAACAATAATGAGAAAGTACAATTAAAAAAAAAAAAAAAAAAAAAAGGAAAAAAATGGAAGTCTGAGTGAGATAGACAATCTTCTGATCGAAACACATCAGATTTTGGATCAATCTGTGAACACGGGTTTCTTTCCTTTGATGCATCGAGGACACCGTCCCATCGATCTATTGGTACGGGTGCCTAGGCAGAAATAAAAATAATAATGTTGTAGATAGGTACTTGTTTAAAATATTCTTGAAGGAACTGAGGCAGAAGTTCTTATAGAATATTGAATAATTGACCAATCATTAGGTGAAAAATTCAGATAGCTGTGACAGCTTCTTTATCATCATTTTTTGTGACAATTCAAAAATTGAATTTTCCATAAATCGAAGATGTTCAATTGGTGGTTTGGCGTACAGTATACTGAGCAAAGCATAGTACAGAGTTCCAGATGTGAAATTTGATTCTTGTAGAATTCCTTGGAGTTTGCCCTGTTTCACTCCTAAAATTATGGTGGAACCAACAAAGTATCTCCAGAATAATTAAAATTATACTTATTAATAGCAATCGTCGAGTACTCGAGTTTCTTTTGTTTTAGGAGGGGGTGTGAGACAGAAAAGTGTTTAAGAAAAGCAAGCAAAATTTGACATAATAAGCGTTATACCTGACTACCAGCTGCCTAAAGGTAAACGATGGAGATTCTCTGGAAGGTTGATGGAGGCGACATGTGCATTCAAGTCTTTTATTGTAGAGAATACTGTAAGATTGTAGAATCGTGACAAATCTGGCGATGCTGTGTTTCCACAGAGTCGAAACAAAAGTCGAGTTCCCAAAGGAAAGGCAGGTCAGCTGACCACCATCTTTCCAGCATACAAGGCAGCGTAAACACTTCTTGTCGCAGTGCTTGTTGACGAAGTGCCGCCTGACACTTTCTATCAATGTGAACCCCTCTGGGCACTCTGGACAGCGATGAGGCCGCACGTCGCTGTGTACGGAGTTGTAATGCCTCTGTAAATTGAAAGCGTTGTTCAAAGTTTTATTACATATGTCGCATATGTAGCGCAAACTTATTGAACGTAGCCGGTTCTGGATGATTTGACCACATTGGTCACACACCACGAGCGCCGGCGGCCTCTCAACATCAACTGCGACTCGGTTTTTGCATTTCCTGCAAATCACTTGCTTCTTATTCGCGTTCGATCTGGAATCAAAAAAAAGTTGGAGGACAGCTTGAACTTGTAAAAATCCAATTGTATTACCTCTGCTACCGAAAAAGGCAAAAATAAAAATAAATACAAAATAAATACAAAATAAATACAAAATAAATACAAAATACAGAAATACAAAAAAAAAAACAAAAGAGATTGGAAACAAAAAATTGAATAAATTACAATAGTGACACTTGTCGCAGTGCTTGTTGACGAAGTGCCGCCTGACACTTTCTATCAATGTGAACCCCTCTGGGCACTCTGGACAGCGATGAGGCCGCACGTCGCTGTGTACGGAGTTGTAATGCCTCTGTAAATTGAAAGCGGAGTTGTAATGCCTCTGTAAATTGAAAGCGTTGTTCAGAGTTTTATTACATATTTCGCATATGTAGCGCAAACTTATTGAACGTAGCCGGTTCTGGATGATTTGACCACATTGGTCACACACCACGAGCGCCGGCGGCCTCTCAACATCAACTGCGACTCGGTTTTTGCATTTCCTGCAAATCACTTGCTTCTTATTCGCGTTCGATCTGGAATCAAAAAAAAGTTGGAGGACAGCTTGAACTTGTAAAAATCCAATTGTATTACCTCTGCTACCGAAAAAGGCAAAAATAAAAATAAATACAAAATAAATACAAAATAAATACAAAATAAATACAAAATACAGAAATACAAAAAAAAAACAAAAGAGATTGGAAACAAAAAATTGAATAAATTACGATAGTGACACTTGTCGCAGTGCTTGTTGACGAAGTGCCGCCTGACACTTTCTATCAATGTGAACCCCTCTGGGCACTCTGGACAGCGATGAGGCCGCACGTCGCTGTGTACGGAGTTGTAATGCCTCTGTAAATTGAAAGCGTTGTTCAGAGTTTTATTACATATTTCGCATATGTAGCGCAAACTTATTGAACGTAGCCGGTTCTGGATGATTTGACCACATTGGTCACACACCACGAGCGCCGGCGGCCTCTCAACATCAACTGCGACTCGGTTTTTGCATTTCCTGCAAATTACTTGCTTCTTATTCGCGTTTGATCTGGAATCAAAAAAATAAGCGTCTAGTTACTTCAAAATTTAATTTTTGTTTTTTTACTGGATAAATTTGGTCCTCCAAAAGAATTGACTGATACATACCGTCTAAGATTGTTGATTCCGTAACAGGTAATTGGTGAATGTACTTCGGTACTGAAAAGTTGGAGGACAGCTTGAACTTGCAAAAATCCAATTGTATTACCTCTGCTACCAAAAAGGGCAAAAATACAAAATAAGTACAAAATAAATACAAAATAAATACAAAATAAATACAAAATAAATACAAAATGAATACAAAATACAGAAATCCAAAAAAAAACAAAAGAGATTGGAAACAAAAAATTAAATAAATACGATAGTGACACTTGTTGCAGTGCTTGTTGACGAAGTGCCGCCTGACACTTTCTATCAATGTGAACCCCTCTGGGCACTCTGGACAGCAATGAGGCCGCACGTCGCTGTGTACGGAGTTGTAATGCCTCTGTAAATTGAAAGCGTTGTTCAAAGTTTTATTACATATGTCGCATATGTAGCGCAAACTTATTGAATGTAGCCGGTTCCGGATGATGTGACCACATTGGTCACACACCACAAGCGCTGGCGGCCTCTCAACATCAACTGCGACTCGGTTTTTGCATTTCCTGCAAATTACTTGCTTCTTATTCGCGTTTGATCTGGAATCAAGAAAATAAGCGTCTAGTTACTTCAAAATTTAATTTTTGTTTTTTTACTGAATAAAGTTGGTCCTCCAAAAGAATTGACTGATACATACCGTCTAAGATTGTTGATTCTGTAACAGGTAATTGGTGAATGTACTTCGGTACTGAAAAGTTGGAGGACAGCTTGAACTTGCAAAAATCCAATTGTATTACCTCTGCTACCAAAAAAAGCAAAAATAAAAATAAATATAAAATAAATACAAAATAAATACAATATAAATACAAAATAAATACAAAATACAGAAATACAAAAAAAAAAAAACAAAAGAGATTGGAAACAAAAAATTAAATAAATACGATAGTGACACTTGTTGCAGTGCTTGTTGACGAAGTGCCGCCTGACACTTTCTATCAATGTGAACCCCTCTGGGCACTCTGGACAGCGATGAGGCCGCACGTCGCTGTGTACGGAGTTGTAATGCCTCTGTAAATTGAAAGCGTTGTTCAAAGTTTTATTACATAAATTATGTCGCATATGTAGCGCAAACTTATTGAACGTAGCCGGTTCTGGATGATTTGACCACATTGGTCACACACCACGAGCGCCGGCGGCCTCTCAACATCAACTGCGACTCGGTTTTTGCATTTCCTGCAAATCACTTGCTTCTTATTCGCGTTCGATCTGGAATCGAAAAAAAGTTGAAGGACAGCTTGAACTTGTAAAAATCCAATTGTATTCCCTCTGCTACCGAAAAAGGCAAAAATAAAAATAAATACAAAATAAATACAAAATAAATACAAAATAAATACAAAATAAATACAAAATAAATACAAAATAAATACAAAATAAATACAAAATGAATACAAAATACTGAAATACAAAAAAAAAAACAAAAGAGATTGGAAACAAAAAATTAAATAAATAAGATAGTGACACTTGTTGCAGTGCTTGTTGACGAAGTGCCGCCTGACACTTTCTATCAATGTGAACCCCTCTGGGCACTCTGGACAGCAATGAGGCCGCACGTCGCTGTGTACGGAGTTGTAATGCCTCTGTAAATTGAAAGCGTTGTTCAAAGTTTTATTACATATGTTGCATATGTAGCGCAAACTTATTGAACGTAGCCGGTTCTGGATGATTTGACCACATTGGTCACACACCACGAGCGCCGGCGGCCTCTCAACATCAACTGCGACTCGGTTTTTGCATTTCCTGCAAATCACTTGCTTCTTATTCGCGTTCGATCTGGAATCGAAAAAATAAGCGTCTAGTTACTTCAAAATTTAATTTTTGTTTTTTTACTGGATAAATTTGGTCCTCCAAAAGAATTGACTGATACATACCGTCTAAGATTGTTGATTCCGTAACAGGTAATTGGTGAATGTACTTCGGTACTGAATAGTTGGAGGACAGCTTGAACTTGCAAAAATCCAATTGTATTACCTCTGCTACCGAAAAAGGCAAAAATACAAAATAAATACAAAATAAATACAAAATACAGAAATACAAAAAAAAAAAAAAACCAAAAGGGAACGAAAACAAAAAATTAAATAAATACAATAGTGACAGTCAATTACTTGAGCATATCAATCATTAGTCTTGATTGATTTCTCCTAATTTAGGCATTTCCATACTTCGCATGACGTAAAATTCGTTATTCGAAGACGCAATAGGCTACAGAACTATTACCTAAAATGAGACTATCAAATTTCCAGGCAAGTCTGGTAGGAAACGGAAAGTATTATTCTTCTTCTTCTCAAGTGAAGGTCGAAATACAATCAGGGTACAGATTTCAAACTGTGTTGTTGCTGGTAAAATTTTCAAACATTAGAACATTTTTCCATGTCTTGTCGTTTGTATCCGGCTAATTGACTTATTTTCCGAGCTTCTCATTCATGATCTAGTTGTATTGTCCATGGAGAAAGAGCATTCCCGCTTTGTAGAATGGCTCTCTTGAATAAGCATGTTGGAAAAAGATATAATTTAAAAGTTCTTTCCTTAAATTATTACTGTGATTAGTCACCTAGGTTTTCTTGACGTGATTCATATCTTTCCTGAAGGCCTCGCTCTGGTTCATGCAGTACTATACTTCAATACAAACTTCATAATAGACCGGGAAGCTAGTTCAACTTACAATATATACTAGTCTTATACTAGGCTGAACATGGAAGCGAGTGAGCGGAGACTTGATATACAGCATAATAGACATGAAATATGATCTTTATTTTTTGCTCAATGATTGTTTTTTCCTCAATTTATGGTTTGAATTTTATGATAATAAGCTACGTATGCGAAAGAGTGGTTGGGATTATACTTTTGGAAAGAGGTAACAACATTTGAAGGTGATCAAATGTTCCTCCCGCACTCTCACCAAACAAGGTGATATTCTGAGGGTCGTTTCTAAAACAGGCGATATTTTCCTTGACTTATTCTATAGCGCATGGCTGATCCCTTATCCAACGTTGCCGCAGCAGTTTTCCAGTGTTTAGAAAGCCTATATTCGTTGAAAAATCAAATATTTTACAGTGTGTTTCATTCTTAAGTCAACTCAAAAACAGAAATAAGGTAAGACGTAAGTGGACAATCCTTCTGGAAGTCTTACCAAAAATGTGGAGTCTGTAGCTCAGAGTTACGAGTATGATTTCATAGTTCATAAAAAAGTCAAAACCGTAATAATTTCCGGATCCACCGTGAAATCCTTCTTTATTGATAATCGAACATTAGTGAAACTTCGAAATGTATGTCTAAAATGAAAATATTGAATACGAGTAAACAACAATAAGAAAATACATTTAAAAAAAAAAAAAAAAAGGGCAAAAAATGGAAGTCTAAGATGAGATAGACAAACTTCTGATCCGAGCACATCATCAGATTCCATCAGATTTTGGATCAGTCGGCGAACACGGGTTTCTTTCCTTGGATGCATTGAGGACCCCGTCCCACCGATCTATATAGGTACGGGCGCCTAGGCAGAAATATAAATAATAATTAATTAAAACGGATAGGCTCGACGAAAAAAATATATAATTTATCAAGTTTTGCGGCACTGCCGTCGAAATAAACAATTGAAAAAGCGAAAGACCGACGTTTCGATAGTTCAACTATCTTCTTCGGAGTCGTGAACTGTTTATTTCGACGGCAATGCCGCAAAACTTAATAAATTATATGAATAATAATGTTGTAGATACTCGTTTAAAATATTCTTGAAGTAACTGAGGCAGACGTTCTTATATAATATTGAATAATACACCGATCATCAGGTGAAAAATTCAGATAGCTGTGACAGCTTCTAGGAGCGCGAATTACTTAAAAAAACACCAGAAGATCATCTAATTGTCTTATCCGGGCATATAAAACGCAAAATCGAATTAAAATCAACAAAATAAAGATTGCCACGAGGTCTAGCTCGGTTTTTCTTCTATTCTTAAATTTGAGCATTAGATTTTAGTGCATAGTGCTCTTACAGATTATTTCACAATATGAAATGTGTCATCTCTTTTCTCTCAAAAAATTATCTTATCATTTTGTGACGATTCGAAAATTGAATTCATCATAAATTGAAGATGTTCAATTGGTGGTTTGGCGTACGGTATACCGTGAAAAGCATAGTACGGAGTTCTAGATGTGAAATTTGATTCTTGTAGAATTCCTTGGAGTTTGCCCTGTTTCACTTCTAAAATTATGGTAGAACTAAAAAAGTATGTTCAGAATTATTAAAATTAAACTTATTAATAGCAATCGGCGAGTACTCGAGTTTTGTTTGTTTTAGGAGGGGGTGTGAGATAGAAAAGTGTTTAAGAAAAGCAAACATTTGACATAATAAGCGTCCTACCTTACTACCAGCTGCCTCAATGTAAACGATGGAGATTCTCTGGAAGGTGGATGGACGCGACATGTGCATTCAAGTCTTTTCTTGTAGAGAATACACCACCATCCTTCCAGCATACAAGGCAGCGTAAACACTTCTTGTCGCAGTGCTTATTGACAAAGTGCCGCCTGACACATTCTATCAATGTGAACCCCTCTGGGCACTCTGGACAGCGATGAGGCCGCACGTCGCTGTGTACGGAGTTATAATGCCTCCGTAAATTGAAGGGATTGTTCAATGTTTTATTACATATGTCGCATATGTAGCGCAAACTTATTGAACTTAGGCGGTTCTGGATGATGTGACCACATTGGTCACAAACCACGAGCGCCGGCGGCCTCTCAACATCAACTGCGACTCGGTTTTTGCATTTCCTGCAAATTACTCGCTTCTTATTCGCGTTCGATCTGGAATCAAAAAAATAAGAGTTTAGTTACTTCAAAATTTAATTTTTGTTTTTTTACTGAATAAAGTTGGTCATTTCTAATGACTTTGCAGTACAGCGTGATTATCAAATCTAATGTTCCCTTCTTTGACTCCTTAGTTATTATAGATTCCCATTAGTACTTCTCATTCATTTATTGTCAAAACAAATGAGTTTCTCTTAGTTTTTTAGCGTTCTTAAATTCCTCAAAATTTTTATTTCCACTTACTTCGGAACCAGCGATTGCGAATTTACCAAGTTGTCTGACATTTTCTCTGCAGTCAAACCAACAACAACTTTTAGTCAAACCTGCATAATAACAAGAGAAAAATGAGTAAAAACTATAAGATTTTAAGAGGTGTACAAAAAATGTAACTATGGATTGAAACAATCGTCCGTGTGTGTGTGAGTATTTCATAATAATACTTTCTCGAAATTTTTCCATGTTTCCCTCCTATCACCTATCGCTCGGAAATCGAAATTTTATTTGCAGAATTGACGAACAATATGCAAACTTACGAGATCGCTCGAAAATCGAAATTTTATTTGCAGAATTGACGAATAATATGCAAACTTACGAGATCGCTCGAAAATCGAAATTTTATTTGCGGAGTTGACAAACAATATGCGAACTTATGAGATTGCTCGGAAATCGAAATTTTATTTGCGGAATTGACAAACAATATGCGAACTTATGAGATTGCTCGGAAATCGAAATTTTATTTGCGGAATTGACAATCAATATGCAAACTTCTGAGATCAAAGATCAAAAAGTCCGTTACGAAAGGATTGCGATAACGTCATTGCAAGCGCACTAAAAACTGTCGAGACAGTGTGAACCACGTTTAAAAAAAAAAAAATTATCGGTCGCATGTACAAATGGGTAATCAATGGGAAAATTATGTTTTCTGTCACTAACAGACTAGTGTCAAAACAAATTAAAACTTTTTTAATGAAATTTATAAAAGAATATCAAGAAGATTTTTCCAATAAAATATCCTAATGTGAATATCATTTTTTCAAAATTTTTACAAAGCGTAGGTATGTTTCCCAAACTGCGACTCACTTTTTCAGTGTTCACATCACGTGCTTCTTTTATGATGATCTGATTGGTAGAGTGAATATTATGATCGTGATGACGTAGGTACTAGAAAATTTTCTTGGGGTTTGCGTGCCGGTCACGTCGATAATATCGACATATAGGTAATTATTTTACTGATCATACTATTTTATCAATAGCGAGTGAACCTTCACTATAGAGAGCGCTGCAAAATTAGCGGCGCGGGGTAGGTGAACACTAAAGGTGATAAGGAGTACTCCCAAATGAGAACACTGTTGCCTGCAATGTAGAAAAGAAAAAAAAAAAATCAGAATTAATTAAAATTTGATTGCTTGGTGATTACAGCGGGAACTATTCTCTTAATTTTCCTGCATTCAAGTCAATTAAAATAAATTCACCGTTCACTGTAGTTTGGTGACCGGTCTTACATGATCTATCTAAAAATACGCAGTGCTATCAACATTTGAAACTCCAAGTTCAATGGGTTAGTCATCACGTACTGCGGAGTGAGAAGCGATGATCGTGGCCACGGGACATGAATCTGGGGCCTTGAGACTAACGCGTCGCATAGTTGAAATCAACGGACCCATACCAATCGGTAATATTGTGGCATAAGTCTTGCGCGAAGAAAAGCTCACGTAGTAAGAAGTCGGCAAATGGCGGAGGTATGGTGGAAGAAACGGTGCGCGATACAGCTTCTCCGACAGATCGTGTATAGCAGGTCCAGCCGTAGCGAGGATGGAAATGTAGAAGACTTGGGTGTTGTCAATGTGGTGAACTGGCTAGAAGATGCTAAGTTCTACTTCCCTTCTAGCATCTTGTAGTTTGTCCACCTTTCCAGCAAACACTTAATTCCTCAATGTATTCATTCATCTCCGTGACTGGACCTTCTTCTGACAGGCTGGATCACCCTTCCTTTCGCTCCACCACCCTGCCGCGTTTAGGATTCCATCCTGCCTCCTTCGGCACGCACAAGGGTTTTGGCGCTTTCGCTCTTCATTTTTTTTATTTTTTTTCAACAACAACAACGTCGTTGTCGGACAGGATTGGTGGTCCGTAAAAGGGAAACGATCTCAAAAGACGGAGTTTGGTAACGTCATTGTCCAAGAAAATAGAGAATATTTAAGGAAGAATTTTACAACGATTGTCTTAAATGAGAAACAGTAATTTCTACGGCTATTGAATAGTGAAATATTTCAAACCAAATTTTATGAAAAAAAAAAGCAAAAATTGCAAGGAATTTTATCAAAATCTTGCGCGGCAACATCAAAATTTACCTTTCCACAGACAGTTTTCTGACGACTATTCATAAAGGAAAAAGAAAAAAGAAGAAAAAACTCGCGTGTTCGCGATTATTTTCCATCTGATTTCTTAGGAAGTCGTACGAGTATTCACCTTTCTTGATATTTCTAACGATGATCATTTTGAGTCTTAACACCACAAAAAAATTTCAAATGCTGAAATAACACCGTTTCATAATGGAACTGTTATTTAATTCACGGTTCCTTAGACTATTGTCTTTGTACAAAGTCGTAGATCTCGAAAATAATCAAACTTTAGAGATTTTGTCTTCGACAAGAGAGTATCAAATTTAGAAAATATTAATCTCTCTACGAAAATGCTCTCTCATTTCGATTATAGGGTCAATACTAATTCATGATTTGTTACCTCACTCAGAAGAGCTTTGTAAAGTTACTTACATTATCACTTTAACGAGAGAAAGAAAAAAAAAAAAAAAGAGAAAATGTTTTAGCCCAAATGAACAGAAATATGGAATCAATTTTGTCCTCTGAGTTACGGCACATTTTTGATTATTTTATTAGAAATAATGAACAGAAATATATTAGGAGTAGGTATATCAAGCCGAAAAAATGAACGAAATTATTACGGAACTGTACAAAGTAAAGATGAAGAAACATCTAATAATGTTCGGCCGTTCTTTTTTAATTCTAATATAAAAAGAAACGTAAGGAACGAAGAGAAAAATTCACGTCTCAAATCAAATGTTTTTATTTTTTCTTTGAAAAGCAAAAATGATGAAAATTGAGACGTGTTCAAGGAAAAATTTTGACAATGGGTAACAATAATTATATTTGTTACCGTTACCCACCCATTCCCATCCTGTATTGATATTTTTCTCCCATAAAATTTGTCTACTTTGGAGTCCTGTTTCTCATGTTTTCCACTTACCTCGCACAAATCTATCCACTCCAACTATTCTATACAGAATTATCAGAGGAATTGATTGAATTATTATACGGATAAATTCTATTTTATATTCATTTGTGATCAAAGTTGTAATATCTTTATGCGCAGGTATCTATAAGATGATTAAATAATCGATGAAATTAGGAATATTAATTAAATTTGCGCGCTTTCTACGTTAATCTATCAATTCTTGAGTATTGAAATCTGGTCAATATACGCTATCTTTGGAAGAGACTTATTCGGATCTATTCAGATCGTTCCATTCGTCTACCTAGTTGGAGAAAATCACCATCGATGAATGCACTCTCGCTGAATATGACGCATCAATTTCATCGAAGAGAGATCTATTTGCCCTTGAAGAACGTGCGATCTCTAAATCTCGCAGTGCAGCAATTTCCTATATCATGCGGAACGAGGCGGTATTTTCTTCCACTAGTGCTTCGATCTGCCAGTCAATTGAGATATTTCCATTTATCATCAATCACGCGACCCATCCACTTTTGTACGTAAGAACAACTTCAGGATCGCCGTCAATCTGGAGGAAAAACGAAAAAATTTGCTGAAGGGCTTGTCGTTTAGAGGAAACCAGACAAACAATTATTACGGCGCTGCTCACGTTCGTCCTCGCTCGTCAGAATGAAATGCTGCTTTACTGCCTATATCCTGGAAAGTACGATTGAAACGCTCGGCGCCGATCCTTCCCATCAGTTGGGCCTTCATCTCGTCGTACCTGTCCAAGATGTTTGTCCATGTCCAATGGTTTATTTCAGCGACGAAATTCGATCAAATTGCTGATCAACAATCTCGCTTCCTAGACGCAATGCACCGTTATCTACGTGCATGTAGCCGAGGAAACTATTATATTATTCCGATCGATATCAAATTGAAGAAAGCGGTCTGCATTCATAGCTCTGCAGACTCACGGGCAGAGTTCATATTATCGTCGAGCTGATGTCTAAAACCTGCAATATCAAAGTCAACATTCGGTCCAAGTATACCACATGGTTCATTCAAATGCAGTGAGCAACATTCAGAGATAATATTGGCAGTCTCTGTTTCCTAAATTTACTCGGGCAATAGAGAGAATACCAACATGTCGCCTTTCATTAGAATTCTCGTTTTTGTTGAAACGCCATTCTATATTCCGTCACCAGCATCACAGCAGGCAGCTTCCTTCTGAGCGTTACACAAAGAAACAGCCTCTCATCTGGAAGATCGTCTACAAACGCTCATTGATGTATTTTGTCTTGCTGATACTCCGCCCTCTGGAATCGTTCCTCGTTACGCACAAACTACACACAATGGACAAACCGCATTCAAGGTTTCCCACGACTTATTCGTTGACACCGTCACCCTTTCCAACACCAACTGGGATTTGAGACGTTCACCATTCGTTCCAAAACACAGCTAGAATTCAAAAGAAAGATGAAAAAAATCGGTCTCGAATAGAAGCACCAAAACGCACCGGTTCGGTATTCACAATTACTGTTTTTATCAGGTCTTGTATCCGTTTTTTTTTTTAAATTTCTTCTTTATTTTCTTTTGTATATGCGTGTATTTTGTATTGTAAGCACAGATCAATCAATTCCTCTAGATATATCTAATAATATATCTAGTTAGGGTACTTCTACTAATTAATTATAACTTGTAAATTTATCGTATTCTTTTTCTTCAGAAAGAGTTGGCATCGTGACGCTCAATTATTCCCATTCCTCAAATACTTGGGGCAAATTTTGTACATTAATTGATAAGTTTGATTGCAAATTATGTAAAAGGAGAAAGGACACAATCTAAAATGTATTTTGAGAGAAATATAAATAATTTGATCTGAACTCGCGACAAGTTTGTAAGAAACCGCTACGTCGGAATTTCAAAATCCGTTCTTATGTACAATATATTTTTGTGTTGTAAATATTATTGAAATAAAATTATTTTTTATACATCAGAGAACAGACTATTCATTTCATTTGAATGTGAGATTCAGGGAGTGATGATAATTTGAAAATCCTGGATGTCGCAGATTCACAAGGTTGATTTTCTTCAAACTCGAATGTTTCGAAACTACGAAAGTATCGCTTGCTTCGATTTCCCTTGAAGCGGTTCGTATTATACTTGTAGGTACATCGTGTTCAGCATTTTATTTATGATATATCTTCTGCCCAAAATTCTTTCTGTGAGCAATTAGTTGACGGTTGTTAGGAATGTATTTTCGCTCGCGTGGTCGTTTACACTTGGGCGTTGTGGTTGCTGATAATATACGCAGACCACCCTTTTCGCCAACCGCCATATTGATCGCTCACAGGTTGTTCGTTACGCGTACATCGAAGAAATTTTTCGTGACGTACACACAGAAACCAGTATTTATCATGTAGATACGGACTTCTCGGCTATTAATTGTACGGTCGTTTAAATTCTTGCTCGTCCGCTTATCTTATTTATTCTGTTTTGCACCATTGCGAATATCTTGCAGAGCCTTAGCACAGTCAATGCTGTCAGCCACTGATGGGTTTTTTCATATTGCTACTGCTCACTAAGACGTACTCTTTATCGTCGATTGGTTCGCCAGGAAGAGGTTTTCATGAAAGACACGAAACAAATGTGAAGGCAGGTGCATCGAACGATCCTGTCATTTCTGAATTCGATTTCAGCTGTCTGTTGTTGATTAATGTAAAACTTCTTTACTGGATCAGAGTCTCCATAGCCCACGCTAAGAGATACGATGAATGGAGAATTATTGAACACTTTCACCACGGTCGACGCATCCGTTATTGCCGTAATACCGGTGCCAAATAACATAAGAAAACACAAACTAAGAATCGATTTCACGATGAGATTTTTTTCAAAAACTAGCGAAAAATTACGTTCAATATCAGGAATACGATTCGCATCGTTTGCTTAGAAGTGATAATCCTTGTTCGGCAGTAAATAGTTTTAACCTCATGCTCCACAATCCCCGGCTGAGTCCTCGTGTCTGGCTAAGTTCTATCGAGTAAACGGCATTGTCGTTCTAATGTCATCAAGGCAACAAATTGCACATATTGCCATTTTTCGAGTATCCGCCATATGGCATTGGTTTTTCTCGGTGGGTCATCAATTCAAGTAATGCTTGAGTCGAATAGGGAGTAATACTCCAGAATGAAGGAAGCGTGTTGTTGTGAGAATAAGACGAGAATAATATACAATAAATATTGGAAGTTTCTGAAAGCAAATTTACAAACGGAAAGATCTTCTTCGAGATATATGTGTACTCATTTATACTATGAAGAAATTCCACCCAAATAAATTCAATTCCCTTTCATTGCAAAACCGATTGATTATTTTCTAAGATGAATGTAATTTAGCTTCACATTTTTATAAGAGCTTACGTTGAATTCTGAACTGCCGTACAAAGTGAGACTGATTCTTCAACAGCGATTTAAATAAAACTGCCATCTTTTCACGGGAGCTCCAGGAAAATAATTATTGCCCAATTTCTTGACATCAAAGAATTCAAAACTCGTTTTAAAAGTATTCGCGAATGCGGTCTCTACTTGTGAAAGCATACGAGCCTAAAGCTCAAGTTTGCGTGTTGTGAACGATTTGTTTTTCTTCTGAAGCCCTGGGGAAAACGACCCTCCCCGCTTCTTCCCCAGTTCAGGCATTTCGTATTCTCGGGCGTCAATTGGCGAAAGCTCCCCCTTGAAACCCTCTTACGAAGCTCTGTTCCCGCTTTGAATATCTAAAACCATTCGGATAAATTCTATCTATTCACCAGCTGTTAAGAGCTGCTGGCAGGATGGGATATGGAAATTAAATGACTTATAAATCATAGGATTTGGTAAGAGTCGTGTATATCTTCTCTCAAACCCTTTTTCATTGGATAATTATCAAAATCTTTTGGTCAAATGTAAATTTTGTTGGACTTTTCAAATGGTAAAATCGATACTCTATCACCCGTTTTCAAAGAAACGTAATCCAACAGATCGCCTTGTCTTGGTCGGCCTTTCTCAAATGCAACTTCAAACAGAGAGATGATTGAATCAAGGAACCCTTACAAATGCCGAGTTCTTGGTCGATCGTATCGACTTTAACACTGTATTTCTGCGCATTTAAATAAAAATCTTGGGTAACGAACAAATTTTTTTAAAAGAAAATCAATATCATCCGGGTGAATTTTACCATATTTAAGTATAATCCGTCCACTAGACTTCCAACATACTGGTCAACGACGGAACACACAGTCGCGGTTCCAGGAAGATTCAGTCAGTCAGAGAGTAAGCGAGCGAACGAGTCAGTATCGTACTTTTCTACAGTTCCTAGATCGAGGGGGATCACCGATTATTGTGGAAATAGTGGTTTGGGCTTCCGGAGAATGATGGCTCTGAACGATTCTGTCGTATCCAACTTGTCCTTAAATACGCCGACCACCTCGCCAACTTCCGGTCTACAAGATACAACAAAATTATCCTTTAGATATTGTTTGATTATATACATCCACCTTGAGTGATCCCAGACTACTTCCAGAAATTCGAGCGAACATCAATATTCATGATGTTCAGCTTACTTGTATTTGGGATCAGGAGTTAGAGCTACCATCAGTTTGTTCAACCGTAGTAACCCTTTTGTCAGTCATGGGAAGCATGAAACCTACACAAATGGTGGTTTTTTTGAAGCAGTACCTAGGTACCTGTAATTAACAATCCCGTTGTGTTTAAATTATCAAATGTTTGTAATTATATTGTAGAAGTTACACTGAATATCGATGAGTACCTCCAAAACTCTCTATTTACTTATCAAGAAATATAAATAAATATCACCAGAGCCCAAATTCCTCGGCATTAGTCGAGTCATTTTGCTGAGGGCGGGGAGCTTGAAAAGTAGATACAAGTTCGTTGTAGCCTAGGGCTCAAATTTTGCCAAAAAATGCCAAGAACAGGGTTAAAAGCCAAACAAGGGCAAAAATGAGCAATTTGTGGAATGTCGTCTAATCACAGAAGTTTGAACAAAAAATGGCTCAATTTTGCCTGAAATTGGGGAATTTTGGTGGAAAAATAATAGAGCTTTATTTAAAGAAGATCCAAAAAATTGTTAGGATTTCTGTGCCTACTGATTAGTTTTATCACTAGAATTTGTTTATTTTGGTCAAAAATGACGTAGTTTCGGTCAGAAATCAACAACTGGCAATAAACTCTCTCTTATTGGCTCTGTAGAAGGCAAAAGTTGAACGTCATAGTTTCTGACACTACAACAATAGTCTTCCAATTTGAATACTTTGAAAAATAATGTAGGTATTAGGAATCATAGAGCTGTACTCACATAACGTAATCTCCAACTTTGAACTCTTCCGTTTCAGTATCCATGGTACTTTGAGCATGATTCAAACAATTCAAATTACAGATAATTCACTAAACACTATAACTGAACTAGTGATGTCAAAATCAATTTAATAAAGACAAAGGTTCACAAAAAACTAAATACAAGGATAGACACTATTTTATTACGTGTGGGGGTAATATTAGAGAAGGAGGATTGTTGATGAATGAAAGCTGCTGCTGCTGTCACATCTCTTCTCGTCAGTACCAGCACCACAACATACAGAGCGCTCAGGAGGGAGCGTCAACAGAAGTGAAAGTGCAATTCCAGCGCACCACTGCCCAGTCCAAATAGTCGTTTCAAATATTATTTCTATGATATTCATTTTTAGTAATAATTATTTCGGTGGTGATGATATCTGCGTCTTAGTTTGATTGAATTCAACGCAGCGTTTTCTGAACCAAATAGTTTACTATGTATATGTAGTTATATTAGATGCACCACCCAACCCTCATTGATGATTACCGATCCACGTTTCTTTTTGTATGCTTGGCAGACTGCACGATTCTTATCAAAGGTGTAATGTTACTGGAACTTACAGATGGCAAACTCTAGAGGGAATACCTCGAGTGCTCACTCTTCAGAAGAAGCTAATGGAATACGCGAAGTCAGAGCAAATTTTAAGAGCTGTATTTTTCTAAGCCTCTCCAACTTGAAACTATACGGCCGGAATTTTTCTTCTATTAATCTCTTCATCCCAATTACAAAGCTTTAGTCATAGCAGAAAAACGCCATATTTTTCGCGCGTAATAATCGCGTGAAACGAAGAAATTCAAAGTCGGTCCGCATCCGATCTCGTGCTGTAATATATTTTCAGCTCAAAAAATCTACGTTTGTAATGAAATTTGCTTTGAAATTCCAAGAACCAATTTATCGCGCCACACATTAAGCAAACAATAAACGAGTTTAGACAATAACATTCATATAATATTTTGGCGCCATTTTTAAAGCAGTGTTGCCACTTTATGCGATAAAATAATTTGTAGTGTTTGAGACTGGAAAGCAGATAAAAAGACGGAGATTTTTCAAGGGCTCAGCAGGTGATGGTCCTTTCGCTATTGTAAGTTGATTTTACCTGCTGATCTATGGCACCTGCCACGATCCTTACTATATAGGTTGACGAACCTTAACTTAGCTACTATACCCACTCTCTTCTCATCATTTACACTTTTTCAATCATTTTTATGTAGCTTCGAAGTCCCACAACTGAGCAAGTGAACTACGAGGGTAAATTGGATTTTTAGGTGACAGACGAATTCAATTGTCTTTTAATCGCTGCGAAGGTGAATTAGAAGGGGTTTAGGCGACAGACAAGTTTAATCGTCTTTTAATTAAGCCCACGTTTATTTAGCGTATCAAAACATACGTGTACGCTACTCCTTTTCTCGAAATCATTGAGCCTCGACGATATCTTCCCAGAAACGATGCCTTCTGTAAGTAATTTCGTAAGAGATAATGAGTGTAAAATATTTGATGGAAACATCAGACTTAGGTTACAGAACCAATATTAGGTACAATGTTCGTGTAATATCATTGTATACTTCGTAATTCGGAGCTCGCGTATCTACAGACTGTACGTGTTTTCATTTTATCATCATTTTTTTCGTATGCATTTAGTGTTGGGCTGTATAACGATGAGGTGGGGATATTCGTGGGAGAACGAAATTGTAGCGCGCAGGAAAAGCAACGCTGATTTTACGCTACGGATTCGAAGGATAAATGTACGTTCAGCATTTATCGCCCTTGGGTTTTGGAGAAGGGGAAGTAAGAAAGCGAACTTATTTCGTTACGACCATTGCGCACGCAGTCTCGTCAATCGTAATTGTAGCACACCAAGCTAGCGAGATCGTATTGTCTGTATTGATTTTGATTTCAACGGAATTCTGCCGCTTTTTTTGTCGTTGTCGTATATTTCGGAATTTGTTGGGTAATTTTCGCGAAACAATCGAACGATCATTTTTCCATTGAATCGGTGAGTAGATTTCTATATGTATTACATATTAGAATCGGAGTCCTTTCGAGCGTAATCGAAACAAACGAAATTTTTCTTTCTCAAATTACTTGTGTATTGTAGGAATGCGCTCGATGAGTGGAATCTGAGAAGGAAAAAAGAAAACAACGAATGCGAGATTCAGGGAGTGCCGATAATTTAAAAATTGTAGCTGTTACTGACTTACAAGGTCGATTTTCTTCAAATTCAAATGCTTCAAAACTACGAAAGTATCGCATGCTTTGATTTCGCCGAAAGCGGTCCGTATTAAATTCGTAGCTCGTATTTAGCATTATTTTTACAACATATCTTTGGCTCTGAATTTCGTTGCGCTGATTTGTCTGTGAGCGATTATTTCAAATATTAACGATCAAATGATCGTTGATAGGAATGCGTTTCCGTTCGCGTTGATCGTTTACGCGCGTTCATGTCATTAATATAGTATGCGCAGATCCCTTGCGCAAACCGCCATTTAATCGCTGACAGGTTGTTAGTAACTCGTATCCGAGAAATTTATCCTGTCCTACACATAGAAACCGGTATATATCACGTACTTATGGACTCTTCGGTGATTAAATTTTTCATAGTTCATTTTTCACTTCAGGAAGTTAATCGTTGTCTGATCGTCGGACACTTCGCTAGCGATATTGTGGCGTTCGTATCGTTTTTGAATTCAATGGAATTTTTGGAAGTCTTCTGCCGCTTTGTTCGGTTATTAAAGCTGTTATTTTCGAACTTCGGTTTTTTATTAGAATCGGTCAGATAATCTACTGAAGTTTTTCTCGAAACAATTGCGCGGCCATTGCGAAATTTCCTTCGAATTGGTAAGTAGACTCTTATGTATTCAAATCGGAACCCTCCGAGGGAATTATAGAGACAAACAAAAATTTTTTTCGAGTAACGTACATATCAAAGAGTGGGCTCGATGAAAAGAATCCGAGGGGAAAAAACAGAAAATAACGAATATGAGATTCAGGGAGTGATGATAATTTAAAAATCGTATAGATGTCACAGACATACAAGGTTGATTTTTTTCAAGTTCGAATGTTTCGAAACTACGAAAGTAACGCTTGCTTTGATTTCGCCTGAAGCGGTCCGTATTATACTTGTAGATCGTGTTCAGCATTTTATTTATGATATATCTTCTGCCGTAAATTCTGTCTGAGCAATTAGTTGACGGTTGTTAGGAATGCATTTTTGTTCGTGTTGGTCGTTTACGCATACGCGTTGTTGGTTATAATATACGCAGACCCCTTGAGCCAAGCGCCATTTTGATCGCTCACAGGTTGTTCGTTACGCGTATATCGAAGAAATTATTCGTGACGTCGGTATAAAAACCAGTATTAATCACTTGGATTCAGAATTTTCGGCTATTAATTGTACGGTCGTTCAAATTCTTGCTTGTCCGCTTATCTTATATATTCTGTTCACTTTACGTTCACGTAATCTTTGTTTTTCGAAATGACCGTAGAAATGAGAACGGAGGGTTGACGTAAGCCATTCGCGTTATTCGACTCGCAACTGTGATAAACACTTGGAAGTCGTTTTTTTTTTCCTCTCCGATTAGAAAATCAATCCGATCGGTATCGAGAGCTCAGCAGTTATAACGCGCTTATTGAGCCCAATTACTGTAATAGGGTAAGAATTAGAGACATCTTAATTGCTCTACGGACGCCCTGTATACGTGAACAACGCGATTTCGTCTCGATCGAATCGATTTATCTCCTAAACGATTTTCGTTATTACCAATGGCTCAATTTAGAAATTTTATCGCTGACGCCCAGTACTTCCCGGATGAGGTTTTTGCAAGGTGAGGAAGAGACTTTGAGGTCGTGGCGATGATCATTGCGTGAAAGAAAGTGTGCTTTGAGAAAAAAGAGAGTAGAAAGGATACTATGCGAGGACTTTCTGCATATCAAGTTATTCGGTTAACTGCTAATGCAATTCAGCTACAGCTTTCGATGAGGCCTTTCTATCACAAACGGAAAAAAATGTATTTTCTTGTTTGAGTAGCCGTTTCTCTAGTACTACTCACCGCTGCAAAAACGATATCACATTCCAATTACACGTTCCTTTCACGTCATATTTTCGTGGGATTATCGCGGAGATGCAAAATCTAATATCTAGATCCTAGCTGCATTTCACATTTCACTTCGCGTTAATCCGGTCGCGATTAAACGGCAGAATATTATGGAAAATAGTGGTTCACCGGAAAGCAGTGATGAAAAGCGGTTGCGAGAGACTTGAAATTTGATGTAGGCTCAAATGTTGCTGGACGAAATTGAAAAACCGGATTACAGCTTTTTGCTCATTTTAACAGATCTGATAAAACATAGCTTTCGGCTTACGAAAAAACAACTCCGGAGTAGAATAATGCGGCTCCGGAACAAAAGTACGGTTTTGGAGCGGAACGAATGATGACAGCTCTGGAGGACAAGAAATCCTCTCTGAAGTCAAGGGATTTAGAATTCGCTTAGTGACTGGCTTTTAGCTTAGACAAAATCGGTAACAACTTAGGCTTTAGTTGCTTGTAAGCTGTTTAAAAAGCAGCTTAGGCGATCAACCGTTCGAGCTTTCCGTCCCTGCCGAAAAATGCGCTGAACTTTTGGGCTACTAGTGGCAGGAATTTGTACTAACTCACCAATGTTATTATGAACAGATAGTAGAACTGGTGGTGGGGATTAGAGATGACTTTAACGTAACGTCAATGGGAAGATTTACAAGTAACAGCGCTCAGAAAATTGAATTCTTACGAAGTTTTAGTGTATTTTGTCTTAATTTCTTCATTTAAATGTAAGCGGAAACACTTCCCCGTTGTTTATTTCCCCACCCACTTTTTCCAAACGAAGGCTCAACGTCCATACAATGCGCTACCAGTAAACTCATTTCACTTGAATAACAGCGCTTAAAAAGCGCACTGAAAAAAAGAAAGAGAAGAAAAGAAAACATTTCGTTCAACAGGTTACCTTCATAGACATGGACCAATTATAGTTCCCGCTCTTCCTTCATTTTCGGATCAGCGCACATTTCAGCCAGTCATGAGGAACACGAATTCACTGCGCGCTACCTTAAAGTCGTATTTTTCTACCGTCCATTGCGCGAAGTCTAATATGTACATTAGGTATATATCTCAAAAAGATACTTGCTGACGGAAAGAGAATTTATTTTCTCTTTAGTTTAATGGAGGAACTTGTTTTTCTCAAATTACGAGTGATAAGGACCATGCTTATTGAACACCGACCACGTCGTACGAACGCGTAGCGTGACGAGAATATTTTCAACTTAGAAGGAAATTTTGATAATCGCTGGATAATTTGGAAAGGAATACTTCTTCTGTCGAAATCTTGTAAAATTCCCTATCTGACGGGTGGAAATTCGAGAAAATTGATCGAATCAATTTTGAGTTGTTGATCATTGAGAAAAAAGAATTTAACGGAGCCTTTTTCCGACGTTTTGTACGCCAGGACGATACCTTCACTCGTCGTAGTGTGCGTGTGTATACAATCTACAGAAACAAGGCCTTCGTCTGTGTGTGTGTGATGGGTGTGGCTGTATGTGACAAGAAGCAAAAGTAAATACACGCGTCATCTTTCTTCGTTAATAAATCGACAAACTTTTACTTTCTGAAATATGTATTAGCGAGTATCTTTGAAATGAACGCATTTCTCAAAAATCGAAAACGATTATAGGATTCACGAAACCTTCGTTCAATAATTTCATCCTGATGCAATTTTTGATTGAAAAAAAAAGAAATCTTTCTCCAAGTTGAGTTGAGCTGAACGTTTTCACCTCATTTTCCACAATTCCCGGATGAGTCCCCTTGTCGGGCTAGGTTCTATAGCATAAGCGGCATTGTCGTTCTAATGTCATCAAAGCACCAATGGCACCTTATTGCCATTTTTCGAGCATCAGTCATATGGCATTGGTTTTTCTCGGCGGGTGATCAATTCAAGTAATGCTTAAGTCGAATAGGGAGTAGAATAAAGGAAGCGTGTCGTTGTGAGAACAAGACGAGAATATACAATAGATATTGAAAGTTTCTGAAAGCGAATTCACAAATGGAAAGATTTTCTCCAAAATATATGGGTACTCATTTATACTATGAAGAAATTCCGCCCAAATAAATTCAATTCCCTTTCATTGCGAAACCGATTGATTATTTTCTAAGATGAATGTAATTTAGCTTCACATCTTTATAAACAACTTATGTTGAATTCTGAACTGCCGTACAAAGTGAGACTGATTCTTCAACAGCGATTTAAATAAAACTGCCATCTTTTCACGAAAGCTTGAAAGAAAAGATTATTGTCCAATTTTTTGACATCAAAGAATTCAAAACTCGTTTTGAATTTTCGCGAATACGGTCTCTGCTTGTGAAGGCATACGAGCCGAAAGCTCAAGCTTGCGCGTTGTAGACGATTTGTTTTTTTTCTGAAACTCTGGGAAAAACTACCCCGCTTCTTCTCCAGTTCAAACCTTTCGGATTCTCGGGCTTCAATTGCCGGTTAGCTCCCCCTTGAAACCCTCTTACGAAAACTCTGTTCCCGCTTTGAATATCTGAAACCATTCGGATTCCCAGACTTCAACTGATAGCAATGTTTACCAGACGGTGCGTCATCCAATCAAATTTCAATTTAGAACTCTGGGAAACTACAAATTAATTTTCGAAAATAAAATGTATTAATAATTAACTCAACAAAATCAATTACTGCATACTAAAAAAAAATCACTACTCCAATCAAGAAAGACTTTCAAATCCGTAAACAACTGTCTTATTTTGCACTTGTAACTCACTGTCGCATGTTTTCAACTTCTTACGCAGCTCTTGCCCACATTGTCAACTTTTCGTCCGTCCAACCATTCATCCTTGCAATCACTTCGTATCGTTTCTGATTGGTGCCTCGCCTGAAGAATACATTTTACTTTCAAATTTAAGAATATACAAGTATTTCAGCGTCGGAGCTCAACTTTCTCAAACATTCTCTATACCTTTCTTGTTAGGAGAGAAAATTGTTGAACCTACCAGCTCTTAATGATGCAGTAAAAGTCAATTACTGGTGTCAGTAAAAATTTGGGTTTATTGGCTTCATTTTACAAATTCTTCATCAAAAACATTGGTATCTAGTGACTTTTTTTTTCGTTTTTTCTCCAAGGAAAACATCATAATGTGGCTCATGAAGCAAGTCGAGTGAATTGAATCATGTTTGAAATCATGTTTTTCAAAAATCGAAATATTGATTTTTATAACTCAGGATATACTTACAATTATTCTCGCGTCCACGGAACTAGCTCTGGGTCGTCCCGCCTGAAGTGGAACATACACACTCTTCCGATTGTACCGTCCACTTTCTCTTCGCGCAGAGAATAATAACGGTCCACTTTGTATATTCCTTCGTATCTAAAAATACCTCAATTTTCGAACGTGATTGACTCTGTATCCTTCAGTATTCTCGATACAATGATAGTTGTAGCCACGGTACTTCGACTGCAATATCAAAACGGAATCAAACCTAAAAGAAAAAATATACTTTGAACAGACTTGATATACCTCCACAACAAAAATTTCAGAAACAAAACTGTGAGTCAACTTCCCAAAAAGAAAGTTTTTTTTAAAAAAAAATTCCTTCTCAATGTAATTTGTGCCATAGCCGGTACTCAAACCGCTCCCTGAAATAGAAAAAAAAAAATTGCTTAATTTTAGTGGAATTTCACAAAAATGGTCCACGGCAAGTTACTTATGCTCAAGTTGGAGTTCATCTAGTGAATTTGAACCCCAATCTTGGAACGTGAAAGGCTCTGAATTGTCCAAGTGGGAATGCACAGACGCGCTCTTGCATTGGAGACTTTAATCACTTATCTAAGTATGTGTACAACTTTTCCTTCATCATGGCAAAATTTTTTTTGACGGATTTATTATCATATAAGTGCGGATGACAGTGGGTGGCTTGCAATGCAGGCAGAAATATATGAACTTCGGCGATTCTTTTGACCTTAATAAATTGAAATTTGCGGACATTTGATTGGCTGACCGCCACCGCTACGATTCCTACTCTCAATGTAATTTGTGCCATAGCCGGTACTCAAACAGCTCCTTAAAATTAAAAAAAAAAATTACCTAATTTTATTGTAATTTCACAAAAATGGTCCACAGCAAATTACTTATGCTCAAGTTAGAGTTCATTTAGTGAATTTGAACCCCAATCTTGGAACATGAAAGGCTCTGAATTGTCCGAGTAGGAATGCACAGACACGCTCTTGCATTGGAGACTTTGATTAGGTACTTATCTAAGTATGTGTCCAACTTTTCCTTCATCATAGCAAAATCATTTTTGACGGATTTATTACGATGCCTATTCTCAATGTAGTTTGTGCCATAGCTGGTACTCAGACAGTTCCCTAAAATAAAAATAAAAAAACTGCTTATTCTATTGTAATTTTACAAAAACGGTCCCCAGCAAGTTACTTATGCTCAAGTTGGAGTTCATCATAAAAAAACTGCTTATTTTATTGTAATTTTACGAAAACGGTCCCCAGCAAGTTACTTATGCTCAAGTTGGAGTTCATCTAGTGAATTTGTACCCCAATCTTGGAACGTGAAAGGCTCTGGATTGTCCAAGTGGGAATGCACAGACGCGCTCTTGCATTGGAGACTTTAATCACTTATCTAAGTATGTGTACAACTTTTCCTTCATCATGGCAAAATTTTTTTTGACGGATTTATTATCATATAAATGCAGATGACAGCGGGTGGCTTGCAATGCAGGCAGAAACATATGAACTTCGGCGATTCTTTTGACCTTAATAAATTGAAATTTACGGACATTTGATTGGCCGACCGCCGCCGCTACGATTCCTGTTCTCAATGTAATTTGTGCCATAGAAGGTACTCAAACAGCTCCCTAAAATTAAGAAAAAAAAATTACCTAATTTAATTGTAATTTCACAA
Organism: Aspidiotus destructor; assembly: GCA_035079395.1. Classification (NCBI taxonomy): domain Eukaryota; kingdom Metazoa; phylum Arthropoda; class Insecta; order Hemiptera; family Diaspididae; genus Aspidiotus; species Aspidiotus destructor. The sequence continues at coordinate 116,300 of JAVHKZ010000028.1, forward strand.
AAATGGTCCACAGCAAGTTACTTATGCTCAAGTTGGAGTTCATCTAGAGAATTTGAACCCCAATCTTGGAACGTGAAAGGCTCTGAATTGTCCAAGTAGGAATGCACAGATGCGCTCTTGCATTGGAGACTTTAATTACTCATCTAAGTATGTGTACAACTTTTCCTTCATCATAGCAATTTTTTTCTTGACAGATTTATCATATATAAACGTGAAGGTTTTAAAGGATTACCAATTACAAGACCTCGAGTAAAACCTGGAGAATGTTATTCTATGAATGAAGCAAATGAAATTTTTGGGCGCCGGTCACTACTTCTCTCTGGCAAGTAACCCAGCTCAAGACATTGATAATGATTAATGATCTCATAGAAGAGCGCAGTCAATGAGCTACTCCCTGTACTTATATTTAGAGGACTTGATATAATGAGGTCAGTCGTTAATGCAAACTCTCGACTGTTTCCTACTTCAGAATCTCACGTGCCTGGAACGACTGATTCAACATTTAATAAAATAGATACAATACCGCATGACAAATACAAACAAAAGAAAAAAAAAAACAAATTACAAGAATTACAAAAAAATACCAAAAAAGAATGGAAAGAAATCAAATAAATAATACAATAGTGACAGAGTCAATTACTCGAGCATATCAATCATTAGTCTTGATTGGCTACAAGAATTGGCTTTGTCAGTATGAAGACAAAATGATTTACACTCCTTACAGAGTATATAAGGAGTAAAATCAGAAAAAAAAAAAAAACCGTTTGGAAATAAAAAAAAAAAATGTTTTAGCCCAAATGAACAGAAATATGGAATTAATTTTGTCCTCTGAGGTACGGCACATTTTTGGTTTATTTTATTAAAAATAATGAACAGAAATATATTAGGAATAGGTATATCAAGCCAAAAAAAATGAACAAAATTTTTACAGAACTGTACAAAGTAAAGATGAAGAAACATCTAATGTTGGGCCGTTCTTTTTTAATTCTGATGTACAAAAACGAAAGGAACAAAGAGAAAAATTCACGTCTCATATCAAATGTTTTCATTTTTTCTTTGAAAAGCCAAAATTATGAAAATTGAGACGTTTTCAAGGAAAATTTTTGAAAAATGATTAATACTCCTTACAGAGTATATACTTAAAGAGTAAAATCAGAAAAAAAAAAACAAAAAACAAAACACAAAAAACAAAAAACAAAAAACAGTTTGGAATGAGGGTGGTTATTAAGCCTCACCTCGCCGGAAGAATGTGGTGAAAATGAATCTAGATATTGATATAAGAAGACAGTCCTTCGTTCTCATTGCCCAAGTTTGAGCCCCGTAGCTTACTTTTGAGTAGTACACAACTCTTCGAGATCTTGGTTTTTTCATTTTATTTATATTTTCCTTTCATGATATTTTTGTCAAGGTAGAAATCAATGGCTCTCCCATATTGATTTCAGCGATTTGAAATTGACAGCTGATGGGCAAATTATCAAGATACCGTAATTATTTTTATATAATTCTTTGGTCATACAACCCATTTCAATTTCCACAATGTTACCGGTTAAGTCAGGTGGACTTTGTTCCAGGCTACCTTACTGTTTTTCAAGTATACGCGCATTTAAAAGTGTTGATTAGAATGACTTCTATAGTATTTTAGTGAGATTTCAGTCAATCACTGGTAGATTCCGCTTGTGCATAGGAAAATCACAGATTCTCTATACTGCCTCTCCAGCAGATGTACATATTATTGGGTGGGTAACGATATATATAGATTGTGATGCCGCTGACAAAGCAGAATACGATCTATCTTGAAAGAATTGACTGATACATACCGTCTATGATTGTTGATTCCACGAGAGGTAAATTGATGAATGTACTGATTAGTTACTTTTCGGTACTGAATAGTTGGAGGAAGCTTGAACTTGCCAGAATCCACTCGTATTTTCCTGCTACCGAAGAGGGCATAAATAAAAATAAATACAAAATAAATAAAAATAAATACAAAATGAATACAAAATAAATACAAAATACAGAAATACATTATTCTTCTTATCAACTGAAGGTCGAAATACAATCGGGGTACAGATTTCAAAGAGTGCTGTTGCTGGTAGAATTTTCAAACATTCGACCATTGGAAGTCTGAGTGAGATAGACAATCTTCTGATCCAAACACTGATGATTTTGGATCAATCTGCGAACACAGTTTTCTTTCCTTGGATGCATCGAGGACACCGTCCCATTGATCTATTGGTACGGGCGCCTAAAGAGATTCTCTGGAAGGTGGATGGAGGCGACATGTGCATTCGAGTCTTTTCTTGTAGAGAATACTGTAAGATTGTAAAATCTTCACAAATCTGGCGATGCTGTGTTTCCACAGAATCGAAACAAAAGTCGAGTTCCCAAAGGAAAGGCAAGTCAGCTGACCACCATCTTTCCAGCATACAAGGCAGCGTAAACACTTCTTGTCGCAGTGCTTGTTGACGAAGTGCCGCCTGACACATTCTATCAATGTGAACCCCTCTGGGCACTCTGGACAGCGATGAGGCCGCACGTCGCTGTGTACGGAGTTGTAATGCCTCTGTAAATTGAAGGAGCTGTTCAAAGTTTTATTACATATGTCGCATAGGTAGCGCAAATGGGTTTCTTTCCTTGGATGCATCGAGGACACCGTCCCATCAATCTATTGGTACGGGTGCCTAAGCAGAAATAAAAATAATAATGTTGTAGATACTTGTTTAAAATATTCTTGAAGGAACTGAGGCAGAAGTTCTTATAGAATATTGAATAATTGACCAATCATTAGGTGAAAAATTCAGATAGCTGTGACAGCTTCTTTATCATCATTTTTTGTGACAATTCAAAAATTGAATTTTCCATAAATCGAAGATGTTCAATTGGTGGTTTGGCGTATGGTATACTGAGGAAAGCATAGTAGGGTGTTCCAGATGTGAAATTTGATTCTTGGAGAATTCCTTGGAGTTTGCCCTGTTCCACTTCTAAAATTCTGGTAGAACCAAAAAAGTATGTTCAGAATTATTAAAATTATATTTATGAATAGCAATTGTCGAGTACTCGAGTTTCTTTTGTTTTAGGAGGGGGTGTGAGATAAAAAAGTGCTTAAGAAAAGCAAACAAAATTTGATATAATAAGCGTCCTACCTGACTACCAGCTGCCTAAAGGTAAATGATGGAGATTCTCTGGAAGGTGGATGAAGGCGACATGTGCATTCGAGTCTTTTCTTGTAGAGAATACTGTAAGATTGTGAAATCTTAACCAATCTGGCGATGCTGTGTTTCCACAGAATCGAAACAAAAGTCGAGTTCCCAAAGGAAAGGCAGGTCAGCTGACCACCATCTTTCCAGCATACAAGGCAGCGTAAACACTTCTTGTCGCAGTGCTTGTTGACGAAGTGCCGCCTGACACATTCTATCAATGTGAACCCCTCTGGGCACTCTGGACAGCGATGAGGCCGCACGTCGCTGTGTACGGAGTTGTAATGCCTCTGTAAATTGAAGGAGCTGTTCAAAGTTTTATTACATATGTCGCATAGGTAGCGCAAATGGGTTTCTTTCCTTGGATGCATCGAGGACACCGTCCCATCAATCTATTGGTACGGGTGCCTAAGCAGAAATAAAAATAATAATGTTGTAGATACTTGTTTAAAATATTCTTGAAGGAACTGAGGCAGAAGTTCTTATAGAATATTGAATAATTGACCAATCATTAGGTGAAAAATTCAGATAGCTGTGACAGCTTCTTTATCATCATTTTTTGTGACAATTCAAAAATTGAATTTTCCATAAATCGAAGATGTTCAATTGGTGGTTTGGCGTAGGGTATACTGAGGAAAGCATAGTAGGGTGTTCCAGATGTGAAATTTGATTCTTGGAGAATTCCTTGGAGTTTGCCCTGTTCCACTTCTAAAATTCTGGTAGAACCAAAAAAGTATGTTCAGAATTATTAAAATTATATTTATGAATAGCAATTGTCGAGTACTCGAGTTTCTTTTGTTTTAGGAGGGGGTGTGAGATAAAAAAGTGCTTAAGAAAAGCAAACAAAATTTGATATAATAAGCGTCCTACCTGACTACCAGCTGCCTAAAGGTAAATGATGGAGATTCTCTGGAAGGTGGATGAAGGCGACATGTGCATTCGAGTCTTTTCTTGTAGAGAATACTGTAAGATTGTAAAATCTTAACCAATCTGGCGATGCTGTGTTTCCACAGAATCGAAACAAAAGTCGAGTTCCCAAAGGAAAGGCAGGTCAGCTGACCACCATCTTTCCAGCATACAAGGCAGCGTAAACACTTCTTGTCGCAGTGCTTGTTGACGAAGTGCCGCCTGACACATTCTATCAATGTGAACCCCTCTGGGCACTCTGGACAGCGATGAGGCCGCACGTCGCTGTGTACGGAGTTGTAATGCCTCTGTAAATTGAAGGAGCTGTTCAACGTTTTATTACATATGTCGCATAGGTAGCGCAAATGGGTTTCTTTCCTTGGATGCATCGAGGACACCGTCCCATCAATCTATTGGTACGGGTGCCTAAGCAGAAATAAAAATAATAATGTTGTAGATACTTGTTTAAAATATTCTTGAAGGAACTGAGGCAGAAGTTCTTATAGAATATTGAATAATTGACCAATCATTAGGTGAAAAATTCAGATAGCTGTGACAGCTTCTTTATCATCATTTTTTGTGACAATTCAAAAATTGAATTTTCCATAAATCGAAGATGTTCAATTGGTGGTTTGGCGTACGGTATACTGAGGAAAGCATAGTAGGGTGTTCCAGATGTGAAATTTGATTCTTGGAGAATTCCTTGGAGTTTGCCCTGTTCCACTTCTAAAATTCTGGTAGAACCAAAAAAGTATGTTCAGAATTATTAAAATTATATTTATGAATAGCAATTGTCGAGTACTCGAGTTTCTTTTGTTTTAGGAGGGGGTGTGAGATAAAAAAGTGCTTAAGAAAAGCAAACAAAATTTGATATAATAAGCGTCCTACCTGACTACCAGCTGCCTAAAGGTAAATGATGGAGATTCTCTGGAAGGTGGATGAAGGCGACATGTGCATTCGAGTCTTTTCTTGTAGAGAATACTGTAAGATTGTGAAATCTTAACCAATCTGGCGATGCTGTGTTTCCACAGAATCGAAACAAAAGTCGAGTTCCCAAAGGAAAGGCAGGTCAGCTGACCACCATCTTTCCAGCATACAAGGCAGCGTAAACACTTCTTGTCGCAGTGCTTGTTGACGAAGTGCCGCCTGACACATTCTATCAATGTGAACCCCTCTGGGCACTCTGGACAGCGATGAGGCCGCACGTCGCTGTGTACGGAGTTGTAATGCCTCTGTAAATTGAAGGAGCTGTTCAAAGTTTTATTACATATGTCGCATAGGTAGCGCAAATGGGTTTCTTTCCTTGGATGCATCGAGGACACCGTCCCATCAATCTATTGGTACGGGTGCCTAAGCAGAAATAAAAATAATAATGTTGTAGATACTTGTTTAAAATATTCTTGAAGGAACTGAGGCAGAAGTTCTTATAGAATATTGAATAATTGACCAATCATTAGGTGAAAAATTCAGATAGCTGTGACAGCTTCTTTATCATCATTTTTTGTGACAATTCAAAAATTGAATTTTCCATAAATCGAAGATGTTCAATTGGTGGTTTGGCGTAGGGTATACTGAGGAAAGCATAGTAGGGTGTTCCAGATGTGAAATTTGATTCTTGGAGAATTCCTTGGAGTTTGCCCTGTTCCACTTCTAAAATTCTGGTAGAACCAAAAAAGTATGTTAAGAATTATTAAAATTATATTTATGAATAGCAATTGTCGAGTACTCGAGTTTCTTTTGTTTTAGGAGGGGGTGTGAGATAAAAAAGTGCTTAAGAAAAGCAAACAAAATTTGATATAATAAGCGTCCTACCTGACTACCAGCTGCCTAAAGGTAAATGATGGAGATTCTCTGGAAGGTGGATGAAGGCGACATGTGCATTCGAGTCTTTTCTTGTAGAGAATACTGTAAGATTGTGAAATCTTAACCAATCTGGCGATGCTGTGTTTCCACAGAATCGAAACAAAAGTCGAGTTCCCAAAGGAAAGGCAGGTCAGCTGACCACCATCTTTCCAGCATACAAGGCAGCGTAAACACTTCTTGTCGCAGTGCTTGTTGACGAAGTGCCGCCTGACACATTCTATCAATGTGAACCCCTCTGGGCACTCTGGACAGCGATGAGGCCGCACGTCGCTGTGTACGGAGTTGTAATGCCTCTGTAAATTGAAGGAGCTGTTCAAAGTTTTATTACATACGTCGCATAGGTAGCGCAAATGGGTTTCTTTCCTTGGATGCATCGAGGACACCGTCCCATCAATCTATTGGTACGGGTGCCTAAGCAGAAATAAAAATAATAATGTTGTAGATACTTGTTTAAAATATTCTTGAAGGAACTGAGGCAGAAGTTCTTATAGAATATTGAATAATTGACCAATCATTAGGTGAAAAATTCAGATAGCTGTGACAGCTTCTTTATCATCATTTTTTGTGACAATTCAAAAATTGAATTTTCCATAAATTGAAGATGTTCAATTGGTGGTTTGGCGTACGGTATACTGAGGAAAGCATAGTAGGGTGTTCCAGATGTGAAATTTGATTCTTGGAGAATTCCTTGGAGTTTGCCCTGTTCCACTTCTAAAATTCTGGTAGAACCAAAAAAGTATGTTCAGAATTATTAAAATTATATTTATGAATAGCAATTGTCGAGTACTCGAGTTTCTTTTGTTTTAGGAGGGGGTGTGAGATAAAAAAGTGCTTAAGAAAAGCAAACAAAATTTGATATAATAAGCGTCCTACCTGACTACCAGCTGCCTAAAGGTAAATGATGGAGATTCTCTGGAAGGTGGATGAAGGCGACATGTGCATTCGAGTCTTTTCTTGTAGAGAATACTGTAAGATTGTGAAATCTTAACCAATCTGGCGATGCTGTGTTTCCACAGAATCGAAACAAAAGTCGAGTTCCCAAAGGAAAGGCAGGTCAGCTGACCACCATCTTTCCAGCATACAAGGCAGCGTAAACACTTCTTGTCGCAGTGCTTGTTGACGAAGTGCCGCCTGACACATTCTATCAATGTGAACCCCTCTGGGCACTCTGGACAGCGATGAGGCCGCACGTCGCTGTGTACGGAGTTGTAATGCCTCTGTAAATTGAAGGAGCTGTTCAAAGTTTTATTACATATGTCGCATAGGTAGCGCAAATGGGTTTCTTTCCTTGGATGCATCGAGGACACCGTCCCATCAATCTATTGGTACGGGTGCCTAAGCAGAAATAAAAATAATAATGTTGTAGATACTTGTTTAAAATATTCTTGAAGGAACTGAGGCAGAAGTTCTTATAGAATATTGAATAATTGACCAATCATTAGGTGAAAAATTCAGATAGCTGTGACAGCTTCTTTATCATCATTTTTTGTGACAATTCAAAAATTGAATTTTCCATAAATTGAAGATGTTCAATTGGTGGTTTGGCGTACGGTATACTGAGGAAAGCATAGTAGGGTGTTCCAGATGTGAAATTTGATTCTTGGAGAATTCCTTGGAGTTTGCCCTGTTCCACTTCTAAAATTCTGGTAGAACCAAAAAAGTATGTTCAGAATTATTAAAATTATATTTATGAATAGCAATTGTCGAGTACTCGAGTTTCTTTTGTTTTAGGAGGGGGTGTGAGATAAAAAAGTGCTTAAGAAAAGCAAACAAAATTTGATATAATAAGCGTCCTACCTGACTACCAGCTGCCTAAAGGTAAATGATGGAGATTCTCTGGAAGGTGGATGAAGGCGACATGTGCATTCGAGTCTTTTCTTGTAGAGAATACTGTAAGATTGTGAAATCTTAACCAATCTGGCGATGCTGTGTTTCCACAGAATCGAAACAAAAGTCGAGTTCCCAAAGGAAAGGCAGGTCAGCTGACCACCATCTTTCCAGCATACAAGGCAGCGTAAACACTTCTTGTCGCAGTGCTTGTTGACGAAGTGCCGCCTGACACATTCTATCAATGTGAACCCCTCTGGGCACTCTGGACAGCGATGAGGCCGCACGTCGCTGTGTACGGAGTTGTAATGCCTCTGTAAATTGAAGGAGCTGTTCAAAGTTTTATTACATATGTCGCATAGGTAGCGCAAATGGGTTTCTTTCCTTGGATGCATCGAGGACACCGTCCCATCAATCTATTGGTACGGGTGCCTAAGCAGAAATAAAAATAATAATGTTGTAGATACTTGTTTAAAATATTCTTGAAGGAACTGAGGCAGAAGTTCTTATAGAATATTGAATAATTGACCAATCATTAGGTGAAAAATTCAGATAGCTGTGACAGCTTCTTTATCATCATTTTTTGTGACAATTCAAAAATTGAATTTTCCATAAATCGAAGATGTTCAATTGGTGGTTTGGCGTAGGGTATACTGAGGAAAGCATAGTAGGGTGTTCCAGATGTGAAATTTGATTCTTGGAGAATTCCTTGGAGTTTGCCCTGTTCCACTTCTAAAATTCTGGTAGAACCAAAAAAGTATGTTAAGAATTATTAAAATTATATTTATGAATAGCAATTGTCGAGTACTCGAGTTTCTTTTGTTTTAGGAGGGGGTGTGAGATAAAAAAGTGCTTAAGAAAAGCAAACAAAATTTGATATAATAAGCGTCCTACCTGACTACCAGCTGCCTAAAGGTAAATGATGGAGATTCTCTGGAAGGTGGATGAAGGCGACATGTGCATTCGAGTCTTTTCTTGTAGAGAATACTGTAAGATTGTGAAATCTTAACCAATCTGGCGATGCTGTGTTTCCACAGAATCGAAACAAAAGTCGAGTTCCCAAAGGAAAGGCAGGTCAGCTGACCACCATCTTTCCAGCATACAAGGCAGCGTAAACACTTCTTGTCGCAGTGCTTGTTGACGAAGTGCCGCCTGACACATTCTATCAATGTGAACCCCTCTGGGCACTCTGGACAGCGATGAGGCCGCACGTCGCTGTGTACGGAGTTGTAATGCCTCTGTAAATTGAAGGAGCTGTTCAAAGTTTTATTACATACGTCGCATAGGTAGCGCAAATGGGTTTCTTTCCTTGGATGCATCGAGGACACCGTCCCATCAATCTATTGGTACGGGTGCCTAAGCAGAAATAAAAATAATAATGTTGTAGATACTTGTTTAAAATATTCTTGAAGGAACTGAGGCAGAAGTTCTTATAGAATATTGAATAATTGACCAATCATTAGGTGAAAAATTCAGATAGCTGTGACAGCTTCTTTATCATCATTTTTTGTGACAATTCAAAAATTGAATTTTCCATAAATTGAAGATGTTCAATTGGTGGTTTGGCGTACGGTATACTGAGGAAAGCATAGTAGGGTGTTCCAGATGTGAAATTTGATTCTTGGAGAATTCCTTGGAGTTTGCCCTGTTCCACTTCTAAAATTCTGGTAGAACCAAAAAAGTATGTTCAGAATTATTAAAATTATATTTATGAATAGCAATTGTCGAGTACTCGAGTTTCTTTTGTTTTAGGAGGGGGTGTGAGATAAAAAAGTGCTTAAGAAAAGCAAACAAAATTTGATATAATAAGCGTCCTACCTGACTACCAGCTGCCTAAAGGTAAATGATGGAGATTCTCTGGAAGGTGGATGAAGGCGACATGTGCATTCGAGTCTTTTCTTGTAGAGAATACTGTAAGATTGTGAAATCTTAACCAATCTGGCGATGCTGTGTTTCCACAGAATCGAAACAAAAGTCGAGTTCCCAAAGGAAAGGCAGGTCAGCTGACCACCATCTTTCCAGCATACAAGGCAGCGTAAACACTTCTTGTCGCAGTGCTTGTTGACGAAGTGCCGCCTGACACATTCTATCAATGTGAACCCCTCTGGGCACTCTGGACAGCGATGAGGCCGCACGTCGCTGTGTACGGAGTTGTAATGCCTCTGTAAATTGAAGGAGCTGTTCAAAGTTTTATTACATATGTCGCATAGGTAGCGCAAATGGGTTTCTTTCCTTGGATGCATCGAGGACACCGTCCCATCAATCTATTGGTACGGGTGCCTAAGCAGAAATAAAAATAATAATGTTGTAGATACTTGTTTAAAATATTCTTGAAGGAACTGAGGCAGAAGTTCTTATAGAATATTGAATAATTGACCAATCATTAGGTGAAAAATTCAGATAGCTGTGACAGCTTCTTTATCATCATTTTTTGTGACAATTCAAAAATTGAATTTTCCATAAATTGAAGATGTTCAATTGGTGGTTTGGCGTACGGTATACTGAGGAAAGCATAGTAGGGTGTTCCAGATGTGAAATTTGATTCTTGGAGAATTCCTTGGAGTTTGCCCTGTTCCACTTCTAAAATTCTGGTAGAACCAAAAAAGTATGTTCAGAATTATTAAAATTATATTTATGAATAGCAATTGTCGAGTACTCGAGTTTCTTTTGTTTTAGGAGGGGGTGTGAGATAAAAAAGTGCTTAAGAAAAGCAAACAAAATTTGATATAATAAGCGTCCTACCTGACTACCAGCTGCCTAAAGGTAAATGATGGAGATTCTCTGGAAGGTGGATGAAGGCGACATGTGCATTCGAGTCTTTTCTTGTAGAGAATACTGTAAGATTGTGAAATCTTAACCAATCTGGCGATGCTGTGTTTCCACAGAATCGAAACAAAAGTCGAGTTCCCAAAGGAAAGGCAGGTCAGCTGACCACCATCTTTCCAGCATACAAGGCAGCGTAAACACTTCTTGTCGCAGTGCTTGTTGACGAAGTGCCGCCTGACACATTCTATCAATGTGAACCCCTCTGGGCACTCTGGACAGCGATGAGGCCGCACGTCGCTGTGTACGGAGTTGTAATGCCTCTGTAAATTGAAGGAGCTGTTCAAAGTTTTATTACATATGTCGCATAGGTAGCGCAAATGGGTTTCTTTCCTTGGATGCATCGAGGACACCGTCCCATCAATCTATTGGTACGGGTGCCTAAGCAGAAATAAAAATAATAATGTTGTAGATACTTGTTTAAAATATTCTTGAAGGAACTGAGGCAGAAGTTCTTATAGAATATTGAATAATTGACCAATCATTAGGTGAAAAATTCAGATAGCTGTGACAGCTTCTTTATCATCATTTTTTGTGACAATTCAAAAATTGAATTTTCCATAAATCGAAGATGTTCAATTGGTGGTTTGGCGTAGGGTATACTGAGGAAAGCATAGTAGGGTGTTCCAGATGTGAAATTTGATTCTTGGAGAATTCCTTGGAGTTTGCCCTGTTCCACTTCTAAAATTCTGGTAGAACCAAAAAAGTATGTTAAGAATTATTAAAATTATATTTATGAATAGCAATTGTCGAGTACTCGAGTTTCTTTTGTTTTAGGAGGGGGTGTGAGATAAAAAAGTGCTTAAGAAAAGCAAACAAAATTTGATATAATAAGCGTCCTACCTGACTACCAGCTGCCTAAAGGTAAATGATGGAGATTCTCTGGAAGGTGGATGAAGGCGACATGTGCATTCGAGTCTTTTCTTGTAGAGAATACTGTAAGATTGTGAAATCTTAACCAATCTGGCGATGCTGTGTTTCCACAGAATCGAAACAAAAGTCGAGTTCCCAAAGGAAAGGCAGGTCAGCTGACCACCATCTTTCCAGCATACAAGGCAGCGTAAACACTTCTTGTCGCAGTGCTTGTTGACGAAGTGCCGCCTGACACATTCTATCAATGTGAACCCCTCTGGGCACTCTGGACAGCGATGAGGCCGCACGTCGCTGTGTACGGAGTTGTAATGCCTCTGTAAATTGAAGGAGCTGTTCAAAGTTTTATTACATACGTCGCATAGGTAGCGCAAATGGGTTTCTTTCCTTGGATGCATCGAGGACACCGTCCCATCAATCTATTGGTACGGGTGCCTAAGCAGAAATAAAAATAATAATGTTGTAGATACTTGTTTAAAATATTCTTGAAGGAACTGAGGCAGAAGTTCTTATAGAATATTGAATAATTGACCAATCATTAGGTGAAAAATTCAGATAGCTGTGACAGCTTCTTTATCATCATTTTTTGTGACAATTCAAAAATTGAATTTTCCATAAATTGAAGATGTTCAATTGGTGGTTTGGCGTACGGTATACTGAGGAAAGCATAGTAGGGTGTTCCAGATGTGAAATTTGATTCTTGGAGAATTCCTTGGAGTTTGCCCTGTTCCACTTCTAAAATTCTGGTAGAACCAAAAAAGTATGTTCAGAATTATTAAAATTATATTTATGAATAGCAATTGTCGAGTACTCGAGTTTCTTTTGTTTTAGGAGGGGGTGTGAGATAAAAAAGTGCTTAAGAAAAGCAAACAAAATTTGATATAATAAGCGTCCTACCTGACTACCAGCTGCCTAAAGGTAAATGATGGAGATTCTCTGGAAGGTGGATGAAGGCGACATGTGCATTCGAGTCTTTTCTTGTAGAGAATACTGTAAGATTGTGAAATCTTAACCAATCTGGCGATGCTGTGTTTCCACAGAATCGAAACAAAAGTCGAGTTCCCAAAGGAAAGGCAGGTCAGCTGACCACCATCTTTCCAGCATACAAGGCAGCGTAAACACTTCTTGTCGCAGTGCTTGTTGACGAAGTGCCGCCTGACACATTCTATCAATGTGAACCCCTCTGGGCACTCTGGACAGCGATGAGGCCGCACGTCGCTGTGTACGGAGTTGTAATGCCTCTGTAAATTGAAGGAGCTGTTCAAAGTTTTATTACATATGTCGCATAGGTAGCGCAAATGGGTTTCTTTCCTTGGATGCATCGAGGACACCGTCCCATCAATCTATTGGTACGGGTGCCTAAGCAGAAATAAAAATAATAATGTTGTAGATACTTGTTTAAAATATTCTTGAAGGAACTGAGGCAGAAGTTCTTATAGAATATTGAATAATTGACCAATCATTAGGTGAAAAATTCAGATAGCTGTGACAGCTTCTTTATCATCATTTTTTGTGACAATTCAAAAATTGAATTTTCCATAAATTGAAGATGTTCAATTGGTGGTTTGGCGTACGGTATACTGAGGAAAGCATAGTAGGGTGTTCCAGATGTGAAATTTGATTCTTGGAGAATTCCTTGGAGTTTGCCCTGTTCCACTTCTAAAATTCTGGTAGAACCAAAAAAGTATGTTCAGAATTATTAAAATTATATTTATGAATAGCAATTGTCGAGTACTCGAGTTTCTTTTGTTTTAGGAGGGGGTGTGAGATAAAAAAGTGCTTAAGAAAAGCAAACAAAATTTGATATAATAAGCGTCCTACCTGACTACCAGCTGCCTAAAGGTAAATGATGGAGATTCTCTGGAAGGTGGATGAAGGCGACATGTGCATTCGAGTCTTTTCTTGTAGAGAATACTGTAAGATTGTGAAATCTTAACCAATCTGGCGATGCTGTGTTTCCACAGAATCGAAACAAAAGTCGAGTTCCCAAAGGAAAGGCAGGTCAGCTGACCACCATCTTTCCAGCATACAAGGCAGCGTAAACACTTCTTGTCGCAGTGCTTGTTGACGAAGTGCCGCCTGACACATTCTATCAATGTGAACCCCTCTGGGCACTCTGGACAGCGATGAGGCCGCACGTCGCTGTGTACGGAGTTGTAATGCCTCTGTAAATTGAAGGAGCTGTTCAAAGTTTTATTACATATGTCGCATAGGTAGCGCAAATGGGTTTCTTTCCTTGGATGCATCGAGGACACCGTCCCATCAATCTATTGGTACGGGTGCCTAAGCAGAAATAAAAATAATAATGTTGTAGATACTTGTTTAAAATATTCTTGAAGGAACTGAGGCAGAAGTTCTTATAGAATATTGAATAATTGACCAATCATTAGGTGAAAAATTCAGATAGCTGTGACAGCTTCTTTATCATCATTTTTTGTGACAATTCAAAAATTGAATTTTCCATAAATCGAAGATGTTCAATTGGTGGTTTGGCGTACGGTATACTGAGGAAAGCATAGTAGGGTGTTCCAGATGTGAAATTTGATTCTTGGAGAATTCCTTGGAGTTTGCCCTGTTCCACTTCTAAAATTCTGGTAGAACCAAAAAAGTATGTTCAGAATTATTAAAATTATATTTATGAATAGCAATTGTCGAGTACTCGAGTTTCTTTTGTTTTAGGAGGGGGTGTGAGATAAAAAAGTGCTTAAGAAAAGCAAACAAAATCTGATATAATAAGCGTCCTACCTGACTACCAGCTGCCTAAAGGTAAATGATGGAGATTCTCTGGAAGGTGGATGAAGGCGACATGTGCATTCGAGTCTTTTCTTGTAGAGAATACTGTAAGATTGTGAAATCTTAACCAATCTGGCGATGCTGTGTTTCCACAGAATCGAAACAAAAGTCGAGTTCCCAAAGGAAAGGCAGGTCAGCTGACCACCATCTTTCCAGCATACAAGGCAGCGTAAACACTTCTTGTCGCAGTGCTTGTTGACGAAGTGCCGCCTGACACATTCTATCAATGTGAACCCCTCTGGGCACTCTGGACAGCGATGAGGCCGCACGTCGCTGTGTACGGAGTTGTAATGCCTCTGTAAATTGAAGGAGCTGTTCAAAGTTTTATTACATATGTCGCATAGGTAGCGCAAATGGGTTTCTTTCCTTGGATGCATCGAGGACACCGTCCCATCAATCTATTGGTACGGGTGCCTAAGCAGAAATAAAAATAATAATGTTGTAGATACTTGTTTAAAATATTCTTGAAGGAACTGAGGCAGAAGTTCTTATAGAATATTGAATAATTGACCAATCATTAGGTGAAAAATTCAGATAGCTGTGACAGCTTCTCTATCATCATTTTTTGTGACAATTCAAAAATTGAATTTTCCATAAATCGAAGATGTTCAATTGGTGGTTTGGCGTACGGTATACTGAGGAAAGCATAGTAGGGTGTTCCAGATGTGAAATTTGATTCTTGGAGAATTCCTTGGAGTTTGCCCTGTTCCACTTCTAAAATTCTGGTAGAACCAAAAAAGTATGTTCAGAATTATTAAAATTATATTTATGAATAGCAATTGTCGAGTACTCGAGTTTCTTTTGTTTTAGGAGGGGGTGTGAGATAAAAAAGTGCTTAAGAAAAGCAAACAAAATTTGATATAATAAGCGTCCTACCTGACTACCAGCTGCCTAAAGGTAAATGATGGAGATTCTCTGGAAGGTGGATGAAGGCGACATGTGCATTCGAGTCTTTTCTTGTAGAGAATACTGTAAGATTGTAAAATCTTAACCAATCTGGCGATGCTGTGTTTCCACAGAATCGAAACAAAAGTCGAGTTCCCAAAGGAAAGGCAGGTCAGCTGACCACCATCTTTCCAGCATACAAGGCAGCGTAAACACTTCTTGTCGCAGTGCTTGTTGACGAAGTGCCGCCTGACACATTCTATCAATGTGAACCCCTCTGGGCACTCTGGACAGCGATGAGGCCGCACGTCGCTGTGTACGGAGTTGTAATGCCTCTGTAAATTGAAGGAGCTGTTCAACATTTTATTACATATGTCGCATAGGTAGCGCAAATGGGTTTCTTTCCTTGGATGCATCGAGGACACCGTCCCATCAATCTATTGGTACGGGTGCCTAAGCAGAAATAAAAATAATAATGTTGTAGATACTTGTTTAAAATATTCTTGAAGGAACTGAGGCAGAAGTTCTTATAGAATATTGAATAATTGACCAATCATTAGGTGAAAAATTCAGATAGCTGTGACAGCTTCTCTATCATCATTTTTTGTGACAATTCAAAAATTGAATTTTCCATAAATCGAAGATGTTCAATTGGTGGTTTGGCGTACGGTATACTGAGGAAAGCATAGTAGGGTGTTCCAGATGTGAAATTTGATTCTTGGAGAATTCCTTGGAGTTTGCCCTGTTCCACTTCTAAAATTCTGGTAGAACCAAAAAAGTATGTTCAGAATTATTAAAATTATATTTATGAATAGCAATTGTCGAGTACTCGAGTTTCTTTTGTTTTAGGAGGGGGTGTGAGATAAAAAAGTGCTTAAGAAAAGCAAACAAAATTTGATATAATAAGCGTCCTACCTGACTACCAGCTGCCTAAAGGTAAATGATGGAGATTCTCTGGAAGGTGGATGAAGGCGACATGTGCATTCGAGTCTTTTCTTGTAGAGAATACTGTAAGATTGTGAAATCTTAACCAATCTGGCGATGCTGTGTTTCCACAGAATCGAAACAAAAGTCGAGTTCCCAAAGGAAAGGCAGGTCAGCTGACCACCATCTTTCCAGCATACAAGGCAGCGTAAACACTTCTTGTCGCAGTGCTTGTTGACGAAGTGCCGCCTGACACATTCTATCAATGTGAACCCCTCTGGGCACTCTGGACAGCGATGAGGCCGCACGTCGCTGTGTACGGAGTTGTAATGCCTCTGTAAATTGAAGGAGCTGTTCAAAGTTTTATTACATATGTCGCATAGGTAGCGCAAATGGGTTTCTTTCCTTGGATGCATCGAGGACACCGTCCCATCAATCTATTGGTACGGGTGCCTAAGCAGAAATAAAAATAATAATGTTGTAGATACTTGTTTAAAATATTCTTGAAGGAACTGAGGCAGAAGTTCTTATAGAATATTGAATAATTGACCAATCATTAGGTGAAAAATTCAGATAGCTGTGACAGCTTCTTTATCATCATTTTTTGTGACAATTCAAAAATTGAATTTTCCATAAATCGAAGATGTTCAATTGGTGGTTTGGCGTAGGGTATACTGAGGAAAGCATAGTAGGGTGTTCCAGATGTGAAATTTGATTCTTGGAGAATTCCTTGGAGTTTGCCCTGTTCCACTTCTAAAATTCTGGTAGAACCAAAAAAGTATGTTAAGAATTATTAAAATTATATTTATGAATAGCAATTGTCGAGTACTCGAGTTTCTTTTGTTTTAGGAGGGGGTGTGAGATAAAAAAGTGCTTAAGAAAAGCAAACAAAATTTGATATAATAAGCGTCCTACCTGACTACCAGCTGCCTAAAGGTAAATGATGGAGATTCTCTGGAAGGTGGATGAAGGCGACATGTGCATTCGAGTCTTTTCTTGTAGAGAATACTGTAAGATTGTGAAATCTTAACCAATCTGGCGATGCTGTGTTTCCACAGAATCGAAACAAAAGTCGAGTTCCCAAAGGAAAGGCAGGTCAGCTGACCACCATCTTTCCAGCATACAAGGCAGCGTAAACACTTCTTGTCGCAGTGCTTGTTGACAAAGTGCCGCCTGACACATTCTATCAATGTGAACCCCTCTGGGCACTCTGGACAGCGATGAGGCCGCACGTCGCTGTGTACGGAGTTGTAATGCCTCTGTAAATTGAAGGAGCTGTTCAAAGTTTTATTACATATGTCGCATAGGTAGCGCAAATGGGTTTCTTTCCTTGGATGCATCGAGGACACCGTCCCATCAATCTATTGGTACGGGTGCCTAAGCAGAAATAAAAATAATAATGTTGTAGATACTTGTTTAAAATATTCTTGAAGGAACTGAGGCAGAAGTTCTTATAGAATATTGAATAATTGACCAATCATTAGGTGAAAAATTCAGATAGCTGTGACAGCTTCTTTATCATCATTTTTTGTGACAATTCAAAAATTGAATTTTCCATAAATCGAAGATGTTCAATTGGTGGTTTGGCGTAGGGTATACTGAGGAAAGCATAGTAGGGTGTTCCAGATGTGAAATTTGATTCTTGGAGAATTCCTTGGAGTTTGCCCTGTTCCACTTCTAAAATTCTGGTAGAACCAAAAAAGTATGTTCAGAATTATTAAAATTATATTTATGAATAGCAATTGTCGAGTACTCGAGTTTCTTTTGTTTTAGGAGGGGGTGTGAGATAAAAAAGTGCTTAAGAAAAGCAAACAAAATTTGATATAATAAGCGTCCTACCTGACTACCAGCTGCCTAAAGGTAAATGATGGAGATTCTCTGGAAGGTGGATGAAGGCGACATGTGCATTCGAGTCTTTTCTTGTAGAGAATACTGTAAGATTGTAAAATCTTAACCAATCTGGCGATGCTGTGTTTCCACAGAATCGAAACAAAAGTCGAGTTCCCAAAGGAAAGGCAGGTCAGCTGACCACCATCTTTCCAGCATACAAGGCAGCGTAAACACTTCTTGTCGCAGTGCTTGTTGACGAAGTGCCGCCTGACACATTCTATCAATGTGAACCCCTCTGGGCACTCTGGACAGCGATGAGGCCGCACGTCGCTGTGTACGGAGTTGTAATGCCTCTGTAAATTGAAGGAGCTGTTCAACGTTTTATTACATATGTCGCATAGGTAGCGCAAATGGGTTTCTTTCCTTGGATGCATCGAGGACACCGTCCCATCAATCTATTGGTACGGGTGCCTAAGCAGAAATAAAAATAATAATGTTGTAGATACTTGTTTAAAATATTCTTGAAGGAACTGAGGCAGAAGTTCTTATAGAATATTGAATAATTGACCAATCATTAGGTGAAAAATTCAGATAGCTGTGACAGCTTCTTTATCATCATTTTTTGTGACAATTCAAAAATTGAATTTTCCATAAATCAAAGATGTTCAATTGGTGGTTTGGCGTAGGGTATACTGAGGAAAGCATAGTAGGGTGTTCCAGATGTGAAATTTGATTCTTGGAGAATTCCTTGGAGTTTGCCCTGTTCCACTTCTAAAATTCTGGTAGAACCAAAAAAGTATGTTCAGAATTATTAAAATTATATTTATGAATAGCAATTGTCGAGTACTCGAGTTTCTTTTGTTTTAGGAGGGGGTGTGAGATAAAAAAGTGCTTAAGAAAAGCAAACAAAATTTGATATAATAAGCGTCCTACCTGACTACCAGCTGCCTAAAGGTAAATGATGGAGATTCTCTGGAAGGTGGATGAAGGCGACATGTGCATTCGAGTCTTTTCTTGTAGAGAATACTGTAAGATTGTGAAATCTTAACCAATCTGGCGATGCTGTGTTTCCACAGAATCGAAACAAAAGTCGAGTTCCCAAAGGAAAGGCAGGTCAGCTGACCACCATCTTTCCAGCATACAAGGCAGCGTAAACACTTCTTGTCGCAGTGCTTGTTGACGAAGTGCCGCCTGACACATTCTATCAATGTGAACCCCTCTGGGCACTCTGGACAGCGATGAGGCCGCACGTCGCTGTGTACGGAGTTGTAATGCCTCTGTAAATTGAAGGAGCTGTTCAACGTTTTATTACATATGTCGCATAGGTAGCGCAAATGGGTTTCTTTCCTTGGATGCATCGAGGACACCGTCCCATCAATCTATTGGTACGGGTGCCTAAGCAGAAATAAAAATAATAATGTTGTAGATACTTGTTTAAAATATTCTTGAAGGAACTGAGGCAGAAGTTCTTATAGAATATTGAATAATTGACCAATCATTAGGTGAAAAATTCAGATAGCTGTGACAGCTTCTCTATCATCATTTTTTGTGACAATTCAAAAATTGAATTTTCCATAAATCGAAGATGTTCAATTGGTGGTTTGGCGTACGGTATACTGAGGAAAGCATAGTAGGGTGTTCCAGATGTGAAATTTGATTCTTGGAGAATTCCTTGGAGTTTGCCCTGTTCCACTTCTAAAATTCTGGTAGAACCAAAAAAGTATGTTCAGAATTATTAAAATTATATTTATGAATAGCAATTGTCGAGTACTCGAGTTTCTTTTGTTTTAGGAGGGGGTGTGAGATAAAAAAGTGCTTAAGAAAAGCAAACAAAATTTGATATAATAAGCGTCCTACCTGACTACCAGCTGCCTAAAGGTAAATGATGGAGATTCTCTGGAAGGTGGATGAAGGCGACATGTGCATTCGAGTCTTTTCTTGTAGAGAATACTGTAAGATTGTAAAATCTTAACCAATCTGGCGATGCTGTGTTTCCACAGAATCGAAACAAAAGTCGAGTTCCCAAAGGAAAGGCAGGTCAGCTGACCACCATCTTTCCAGCATACAAGGCAGCGTAAACACTTCTTGTCGCAGTGCTTGTTGACGAAGTGCCGCCTGACACATTCTATCAATGTGAACCCCTCTGGGCACTCTGGACAGCGATGAGGCCGCACGTCGCTGTGTACGGAGTTGTAATGCCTCTGTAAATTGAAGGAGCTGTTCAAAGTTTTATTACATATGTCGCATAGGTAGCGCAAATGGGTTTCTTTCCTTGGATGCATCGAGGACACCGTCCCATCAATCTATTGGTACGGGTGCCTAAGCAGAAATAAAAATAATAATGTTGTAGATACTTGTTTAAAATATTCTTGAAGGAACTGAGGCAGAAGTTCTTATAGAATATTGAATAATTGACCAATCATTAGGTGAAAAATTCAGATAGCTGTGACAGCTTCTTTATCATCATTTTTTGTGACAATTCAAAAATTGAATTTTCCATAAATCAAAGATGTTCAATTGGTGGTTTGGCGTAGGGTATACTGAGGAAAGCATAGTAGGGTGTTCCAGATGTGAAATTTGATTCTTGGAGAATTCCTTGGAGTTTGCCCTGTTCCACTTCTAAAATTCTGGTAGAACCAAAAAAGTATGTTCAGAATTATTAAAATTATATTTATGAATAGCAATTGTCGAGTACTCGAGTTTCTTTTGTTTTAGGAGGGGGTGTGAGATAAAAAAGTGCTTAAGAAAAGCAAACAAAATTTGATATAATAAGCGTCCTACCTGACTACCAGCTGCCTAAAGGTAAATGATGGAGATTCTCTGGAAGGTGGATGAAGGCGACATGTGCATTCGAGTCTTTTCTTGTAGAGAATACTGTAAGATTGTAAAATCTTAACCAATCTGGCGATGCTGTGTTTCCACAGAATCGAAACAAAAGTCGAGTTCCCAAAGGAAAGGCAGGTCAGCTGACCACCATCTTTCCAGCATACAAGGCAGCGTAAACACTTCTTGTCGCAGTGCTTGTTGACGAAGTGCCGCCTGACACATTCTATCAATGTGAACCCCTCTGGGCACTCTGGACAGCGATGAGGCCGCACGTCGCTGTGTACGGAGTTGTAATGCCTCTGTAAATTGAAGGAGCTGTTCAACGTTTTATTACATATGTCGCATAGGTAGCGCAAATGGGTTTCTTTCCTTGGATGCATCGAGGACACCGTCCCATCAATCTATTGGTACGGGTGCCTAAGCAGAAATAAAAATAATAATGTT
Source organism: Aspidiotus destructor (assembly GCA_035079395.1). Classification (NCBI taxonomy): domain Eukaryota; kingdom Metazoa; phylum Arthropoda; class Insecta; order Hemiptera; family Diaspididae; genus Aspidiotus; species Aspidiotus destructor. The sequence goes on from JAVHKZ010000028.1 coordinate 137,488, forward strand.
GTAGATACTTGTTTAAAATATTCTTGAAGGAACTGAGGCAGAAGTTCTTATAGAATATTGAATAATTGACCAATCATTAGGTGAAAAATTCAGATAGCTGTGACAGCTTCTCTATCATCATTTTTTGTGACAATTCAAAAATTGAATTTTCCATAAATCGAAGATGTTCAATTGGTGGTTTGGCGTACGGTATACTGAGGAAAGCATAGTAGGGTGTTCCAGATGTGAAATTTGATTCTTGGAGAATTCCTTGGAGTTTGCCCTGTTCCACTTCTAAAATTCTGGTAGAACCAAAAAAGTATGTTCAGAATTATTAAAATTATATTTATGAATAGCAATTGTCGAGTACTCGAGTTTCTTTTGTTTTAGGAGGGGGTGTGAGATAAAAAAGTGCTTAAGAAAAGCAAACAAAATTTGATATAATAAGCGTCCTACCTGACTACCAGCTGCCTAAAGGTAAATGATGGAGATTCTCTGGAAGGTGGATGAAGGCGACATGTGCATTCGAGTCTTTTCTTGTAGAGAATACTGTAAGATTGTAAAATCTTAACCAATCTGGCGATGCTGTGTTTCCACAGAATCGAAACAAAAGTCGAGTTCCCAAAGGAAAGGCAGGTCAGCTGACCACCATCTTTCCAGCATACAAGGCAGCGTAAACACTTCTTGTCGCAGTGCTTGTTGACGAAGTGCCGCCTGACACATTCTATCAATGTGAACCCCTCTGGGCACTCTGGACAGCGATGAGGCCGCACGTCGCTGTGTACGGAGTTGTAATGCCTCTGTAAATTGAAGGAGCTGTTCAAAGTTTTATTACATATGTCGCATAGGTAGCGCAAATGGGTTTCTTTCCTTGGATGCATCGAGGACACCGTCCCATCAATCTATTGGTACGGGTGCCTAAGCAGAAATAAAAATAATAATGTTGTAGATACTTGTTTAAAATATTCTTGAAGGAACTGAGGCAGAAGTTCTTATAGAATATTGAATAATTGACCAATCATTAGGTGAAAAATTCAGATAGCTGTGACAGCTTCTCTATCATCATTTTTTGTGACAATTCAAAAATTGAATTTTCCATAAATCGAAGATGTTCAATTGGTGGTTTGGCGTACGGTATACTGAGGAAAGCATAGTAGGGTGTTCCAGATGTGAAATTTGATTCTTGGAGAATTCCTTGGAGTTTGCCCTGTTCCACTTCTAAAATTCTGGTAGAACCAAAAAAGTATGTTCAGAATTATTAAAATTATATTTATGAATAGCAATTGTCGAGTACTCGAGTTTCTTTTGTTTTAGGAGGGGGTGTGAGATAAAAAAGTGCTTAAGAAAAGCAAACAAAATTTGATATAATAAGCGTCCTACCTGACTACCAGCTGCCTAAAGGTAAATGATGGAGATTCTCTGGAAGGTGGATGAAGGCGACATGTGCATTCGAGTCTTTTCTTGTAGAGAATACTGTAAGATTGTGAAATCTTAACCAATCTGGCGATGCTGTGTTTCCACAGAATCGAAACAAAAGTCGAGTTCCCAAAGGAAAGGCAGGTCAGCTGACCACCATCTTTCCAGCATACAAGGCAGCGTAAACACTTCTTGTCGCAGTGCTTGTTGACGAAGTGCCGCCTGACACATTCTATCAATGTGAACCCCTCTGGGCACTCTGGACAGCGATGAGGCCGCACGTCGCTGTGTACGGAGTTGTAATGCCTCTGTAAATTGAAGGAGCTGTTCAAAGTTTTATTACATATGTCGCATAGGTAGCGCAAATGGGTTTCTTTCCTTGGATGCATCGAGGACACCGTCCCATCAATCTATTGGTACGGGTGCCTAAGCAGAAATAAAAATAATAATGTTGTAGATACTTGTTTAAAATATTCTTGAAGGAACTGAGGCAGAAGTTCTTATAGAATATTGAATAATTGACCAATCATTAGGTGAAAAATTCAGATAGCTGTGACAGCTTCTTTATCATCATTTTTTGTGACAATTCAAAAATTGAATTTTCCATAAATCGAAGATGTTCAATTGGTGGTTTGGCGTACGGTATACTGAGGAAAGCATAGTAGGGTGTTCCAGATGTGAAATTTGATTCTTGGAGAATTCCTTGGAGTTTGCCCTGTTCCACTTCTAAAATTCTGGTAGAACCAAAAAAGTATGTTCAGAATTATTAAAATTATATTTATGAATAGCAATTGTCGAGTACTCGAGTTTCTTTTGTTTTAGGAGGGGGTGTGAGATAAAAAAGTGCTTAAGAAAAGCAAACAAAATTTGATATAATAAGCGTCCTACCTGACTACCAGCTGCCTAAAGGTAAATGATGGAGATTCTCTGGAAGGTGGATGAAGGCGACATGTGCATTCGAGTCTTTTCTTGTAGAGAATACTGTAAGATTGTAAAATCTTAACCAATCTGGCGATGCTGTGTTTCCACAGAATCGAAACAAAAGTCGAGTTCCCAAAGGAAAGGCAGGTCAGCTGACCACCATCTTTCCAGCATACAAGGCAGCGTAAACACTTCTTGTCGCAGTGCTTGTTGACGAAGTGCCGCCTGACACATTCTATCAATGTGAACCCCTCTGGGCACTCTGGACAGCGATGAGGCCGCACGTCGCTGTGTACGGAGTTGTAATGCCTCTGTAAATTGAAGGAGCTGTTCAACGTTTTATTACATATGTCGCATAGGTAGCGCAAATGGGTTTCTTTCCTTGGATGCATCGAGGACACCGTCCCATCAATCTATTGGTACGGGTGCCTAAGCAGAAATAAAAATAATAATGTTGTAGATACTTGTTTAAAATATTCTTGAAGGAACTGAGGCAGAAGTTCTTATAGAATATTGAATAATTGACCAATCATTAGGTGAAAAATTCAGATAGCTGTGACAGCTTCTCTATCATCATTTTTTGTGACAATTCAAAAATTGAATTTTCCATAAATCGAAGATGTTCAATTGGTGGTTTGGCGTACGGTATACTGAGGAAAGCATAGTAGGGTGTTCCAGATGTGAAATTTGATTCTTGGAGAATTCCTTGGAGTTTGCCCTGTTCCACTTCTAAAATTCTGGTAGAACCAAAAAAGTATGTTCAGAATTATTAAAATTATATTTATGAATAGCAATTGTCGAGTACTCGAGTTTCTTTTGTTTTAGGAGGGGGTGTGAGATAAAAAAGTGCTTAAGAAAAGCAAACAAAATTTGATATAATAAGCGTCCTACCTGACTACCAGCTGCCTAAAGGTAAATGATGGAGATTCTCTGGAAGGTGGATGAAGGCGACATGTGCATTCGAGTCTTTTCTTGTAGAGAATACATTAAGATTGTAAAATCTTAACCAATCTGGCGATGCTGTGTTTCCACAGAATCGAAACAAAAGTCGAGTTCCCAAAGGAAAGGCAGGTCAGCTGACCACCATCTTTCCAGCATACAAGGCAGCGTAAACACTTCTTGTCGCAGTGCTTGTTGACGAAGTGCCGCCTGACACATTCTATCAATGTGAACCCCTCTGGGCACTCTGGACAGCGATGAGGCCGCACGTCGCTGTGTACGGAGTTGTAATGCCTCTGTAAATTGAAGGAGCTGTTCAACGTTTTATTACATATGTCGCATAGGTAGCGCAAATGGGTTTCTTTCCTTGGATGCATCGAGGACACCGTCCCATCAATCTATTGGTACGGGTGCCTAAGCAGAAATAAAAATAATAATGTTGTAGATACTTGTTTAAAATATTCTTGAAGGAACTGAGGCAGAAGTTCTTATAGAATATTGAATAATTGACCAATCATTAGGTGAAAAATTCAGATAGCTGTGACAGCTTCTCTATCATCATTTTTTGTGACAATTCAAAAATTGAATTTTCCATAAATCGAAGATGTTCAATTGGTGGTTTGGCGTACGGTATACTGAGGAAAGCATAGTAGGGTGTTCCAGATGTGAAATTTGATTCTTGGAGAATTCCTTGGAGTTTGCCCTGTTCCACTTCTAAAATTCTGGTAGAACCAAAAAAGTATGTTCAGAATTATTAAAATTATATTTATGAATAGCAATTGTCGAGTACTCGAGTTTCTTTTGTTTTAGGAGGGGGTGTGAGATAAAAAAGTGCTTAAGAAAAGCAAACAAAATTTGATATAATAAGCGTCCTACCTGACTACCAGCTGCCTAAAGGTAAATGATGGAGATTCTCTGGAAGGTGGATGAAGGCGACATGTGCATTCGAGTCTTTTCTTGTAGAGAATACTGTAAGATTGTGAAATCTTAACCAATCTGGCGATGCTGTGTTTCCACAGAATCGAAACAAAAGTCGAGTTCCCAAAGGAAAGGCAGGTCAGCTGACCACCATCTTTCCAGCATACAAGGCAGCGTAAACACTTCTTGTCGCAGTGCTTGTTGACGAAGTGCCGCCTGACACATTCTATCAATGTGAACCCCTCTGGGCACTCTGGACAGCGATGAGGCCGCACGTCGCTGTGTACGGAGTTGTAATGCCTCTGTAAATTGAAGGAGCTGTTCAAAGTTTTATTACATATGTCGCATAGGTAGCGCAAATGGGTTTCTTTCCTTGGATGCATCGAGGACACCGTCCCATCAATCTATTGGTACGGGTGCCTAAGCAGAAATAAAAATAATAATGTTGTAGATACTTGTTTAAAATATTCTTGAAGGAACTGAGGCAGAAGTTCTTATAGAATATTGAATAATTGACCAATCATTAGGTGAAAAATTCAGATAGCTGTGACAGCTTCTTTATCATCATTTTTTGTGACAATTCAAAAATTGAATTTTCCATAAATCGAAGATGTTCAATTGGTGGTTTGGCGTACGGTATACTGAGGAAAGCATAGTAGGGTGTTCCAGATGTGAAATTTGATTCTTGGAGAATTCCTTGGAGTTTGCCCTGTTCCACTTCTAAAATTCTGGTAGAACCAAAAAAGTATGTTCAGAATTATTAAAATTATATTTATGAATAGCAATTGTCGAGTACTCGAGTTTCTTTTGTTTTAGGAGGGGGTGTGAGATAAAAAAGTGCTTAAGAAAAGCAAACAAAATTTGATATAATAAGCGTCCTACCTGACTACCAGCTGCCTAAAGGTAAATGATGGAGATTCTCTGGAAGGTGGATGAAGGCGACATGTGCATTCGAGTCTTTTCTTGTAGAGAATACTGTAAGATTGTAAAATCTTAACCAATCTGGCGATGCTGTGTTTCCACAGAATCGAAACAAAAGTCAAGTTCCCAAAGGAAAGGCAGGTCAGCTGACCACCATCTTTCCAGCATACAAGGCAGCGTAAACACTTCTTGTCGCAGTGCTTGTTGACGAAGTGCCGCCTGACACATTCTATCAATGTGAACCCCTCTGGGCACTCTGGACAGCGATGAGGCCGCACGTCGCTGTGTACGGAGTTGTAATGCCTCTGTAAATTGAAGGAGCTGTTCAACGTTTTATTACATATGTCGCATAGGTAGCGCAAATGGGTTTCTTTCCTTGGATGCATCGAGGACACCGTCCCATCAATCTATTGGTACGGGTGCCTAAGCAGAAATAAAAATAATAATGTTGTAGATACTTGTTTAAAATATTCTTGAAGGAACTGAGGCAGAAGTTCTTATAGAATATTGAATAATTGACCAATCATTAGGTGAAAAATTCAGATAGCTGTGACAGCTTCTCTATCATCATTTTTTGTGACAATTCAAAAATTGAATTTTCCATAAATCGAAGATGTTCAATTGGTGGTTTGGCGTACGGTATACTGAGGAAAGCATAGTAGGGTGTTCCAGATGTGAAATTTGATTCTTGGAGAATTCCTTGGAGTTTGCCCTGTTCCACTTCTAAAATTCTGGTAGAACCAAAAAAGTATGTTCAGAATTATTAAAATTATATTTATGAATAGCAATTGTCGAGTACTCGAGTTTCTTTTGTTTTAGGAGGGGGTGTGAGATAAAAAAGTGCTTAAGAAAAGCAAACAAAATTTGATATAATAAGCGTCCTACCTGACTACCAGCTGCCTAAAGGTAAATGATGGAGATTCTCTGGAAGGTGGATGAAGGCGACATGTGCATTCGAGTCTTTTCTTGTAGAGAATACATTAAGATTGTAAAATCTTAACCAATCTGGCGATGCTGTGTTTCCACAGAATCGAAACAAAAGTCGAGTTCCCAAAGGAAAGGCAGGTCAGCTGACCACCATCTTTCCAGCATACAAGGCAGCGTAAACACTTCTTGTCGCAGTGCTTGTTGACGAAGTGCCGCCTGACACATTCTATCAATGTGAACCCCTCTGGGCACTCTGGACAGCGATGAGGCCGCACGTCGCTGTGTACGGAGTTGTAATGCCTCTGTAAATTGAAGGAGCTGTTCAACGTTTTATTACATATGTCGCATAGGTAGCGCAAATGGGTTTCTTTCCTTGGATGCATCGAGGACACCGTCCCATCAATCTATTGGTACGGGTGCCTAAGCAGAAATAAAAATAATAATGTTGTAGATACTTGTTTAAAATATTCTTGAAGGAACTGAGGCAGAAGTTCTTATAGAATATTGAATAATTGACCAATCATTAGGTGAAAAATTCAGATAGCTGTGACAGCTTCTCTATCATCATTTTTTGTGACAATTCAAAAATTGAATTTTCCATAAATCGAAGATGTTCAATTGGTGGTTTGGCGTACGGTATACTGAGGAAAGCATAGTAGGGTGTTCCAGATGTGAAATTTGATTCTTGGAGAATTCCTTGGAGTTTGCCCTGTTCCACTTCTAAAATTCTGGTAGAACCAAAAAAGTATGTTCAGAATTATTAAAATTATATTTATGAATAGCAATTGTCGAGTACTCGAGTTTCTTTTGTTTTAGGAGGGGGTGTGAGATAAAAAAGTGCTTAAGAAAAGCAAACAAAATTTGATATAATAAGCGTCCTACCTGACTACCAGCTGCCTAAAGGTAAATGATGGAGATTCTCTGGAAGGTGGATGAAGGCGACATGTGCATTCGAGTCTTTTCTTGTAGAGAATACTGTAAGATTGTGAAATCTTAACCAATCTGGCGATGCTGTGTTTCCACAGAATCGAAACAAAAGTCGAGTTCCCAAAGGAAAGGCAGGTCAGCTGACCACCATCTTTCCAGCATACAAGGCAGCGTAAACACTTCTTGTCGCAGTGCTTGTTGACGAAGTGCCGCCTGACACATTCTATCAATGTGAACCCCTCTGGGCACTCTGGACAGCGATGAGGCCGCACGTCGCTGTGTACGGAGTTGTAATGCCTCTGTAAATTGAAGGAGCTGTTCAAAGTTTTATTACATATGTCGCATAGGTAGCGCAAATGGGTTTCTTTCCTTGGATGCATCGAGGACACCGTCCCATCAATCTATTGGTACGGGTGCCTAAGCAGAAATAAAAATAATAATGTTGTAGATACTTGTTTAAAATATTCTTGAAGGAACTGAGGCAGAAGTTCTTATAGAATATTGAATAATTGACCAATCATTAGGTGAAAAATTCAGATAGCTGTGACAGCTTCTTTATCATCATTTTTTGTGACAATTCAAAAATTGAATTTTCCATAAATCGAAGATGTTCAATTGGTGGTTTGGCGTACGGTATACTGAGGAAAGCATAGTAGGGTGTTCCAGATGTGAAATTTGATTCTTGGAGAATTCCTTGGAGTTTGCCCTGTTCCACTTCTAAAATTCTGGTAGAACCAAAAAAGTATGTTCAGAATTATTAAAATTATATTTATGAATAGCAATTGTCGAGTACTCGAGTTTCTTTTGTTTTAGGAGGGGGTGTGAGATAAAAAAGTGCTTAAGAAAAGCAAACAAAATTTGATATAATAAGCGTCCTACCTGACTACCAGCTGCCTAAAGGTAAATGATGGAGATTCTCTGGAAGGTGGATGAAGGCGACATGTGCATTCGAGTCTTTTCTTGTAGAGAATACTGTAAGATTGTGAAATCTTAACCAATCTGGCGATGCTGTGTTTCCACAGAATCGAAACAAAAGTCGAGTTCCCAAAGGAAAGCAGTGTGGAGGCTGGCGATGTTGACACCTTCATAGTGCAACTCCATGATATTGCGCTGAACAGAAAGAGAGGGAGAAAAAAAAGAATGGTATAACATAGGCTGTGCGACGCGCATAGGTAAGGCGCTATAGGGGAAAATATGCAAATAATTCATTCTGCGTGCGGCCGTCGATATTATTAAACAATTAGATGGGCGAAATAAAAGAGGAAAATGACCTACGTTTCAATAGTGACGACTATCAAACATCGACCAGTTTCCTTTTTTATTTCGCCTAATTATTTAGATATCGACGGCAGTGCCGCAAAATGAATTATTTGTATACAGTATGATGAAACATATGCTACGTCCACTCTGCATGAAATCGAACATGTCGCGTACGTCTACTGGTCTTGGTCGCGTCGTACATTAATTTCGTTTGAGAACGAGATTGGTCCGTGTAGCAGAGTAGACACCTTGGTAATACAATTCCATACTGCGCAGTAAAGAGAGAGAGAGAGAAAAAAAGAGATGGTATACCTAACATACTAAGTGAGCGGTGCGAACAGGACAACAGGTAGTGAAAGGAAAATGCGATACGTTGTTACCAGTGCAGTATAGAGCTGACGGGTCTTCTTGAAAGCATTTAAAAGTAGAGCGCCGGTACAGCTGTTGCAGGGAGGTTCGTTCTTCCGCCATAGAAAAGCAGCAAAGAAGGATTGGAACATTCGACAAGCTTCTATAAATCAATGAAGTTAGATTTTTCGGCCGACGTAAATACACTGGAGGTCGCATGTCAGCTGGATATGCGCCGGCCACTAATAAAAACAATGCGACGCAGATGTGAATAACTGAAATTGTGATGCTTGCTATGGGTTTTCGGTTTTAATCAAGGCAACGACTGTTGCTATTTCTATGATGCTATACACTGGGACAAAAATACCCTTCCCCCTATAATCAAGCAGTATTGTGTTCCTCTAGTTCTACCATTCACTTTGACGAATAGGCAGCCTGCGCTCTATGCACAGCTAACACTTGACAATGCGCTACGGCTATGGCTATACGCGCACATTATTTTTGGGATACCAAGCAGTTCGCCTCCACGTGGTGTATCCTGGATAATGCTAAAGGAACTGCAGTAGGTGTAGGGCTGTAGATCACACATGCAAGTAGCACCTCAATACCTTTGTCAAAAATCCTAAAAGTCCACTTTCATGTAAGAAAATCGAAAAAAAAAAAATAATAATCAGAGTACACTGTGTGACTCACAACGATGTAGCACCTGAGGAAAGTCGAAATCTTCGAGTTATCATGTACCGCAATTACCTTGAACTGAATTCCTCGAAAAGGGAGGAAGACTCGTTACTAGCAGGACTGCTTTGACGAGTTCAAATTCGGATCGCTCAAAGCAGTATCACGCTAGCGTCGAGCCGTCCTCCTTTGCCATACCATAGGGTTTATATAGGGTAGTTCGGAACTCACCATACTGAGTAAAAATTGTAATTTTTTAGGTCGTCACAATCTCGTCAGGTATTTATTTGAAATCTTGATTGAAATAAGAGAACGTAAAAATAATATTTAGAACAAATTTTTGGTGGGAAGTTCTTTGGAACCTATTAAAAAATCCTAAAGAATTTCTTTTTTTTCATAGTTTTTATCTGTAGCGATGTTTGTTATCCTGCTTAGATAAGAGAGACATAAAATTTAGAGAGTAAGAAATAGTAGGTTCGATATAGAGATGGGTTAGAGCGGAGAATGATCCGAAAAATTCAAGTTGAGTGAGCGAGAGAGAGAAAGTGTCAAACTTGCGGCTTCCGCGACGAGCTGTGGGAAAGGGTCTAGAGAAGAACCGGGTCAGCCGGAATTATAGGAGTGCTAGGTCCAGGAGTTTCCGCAGAGAGTAACGAAGCAGGAACAGTATGCACATCCACGTGGTTTCAACGTCGAGCAATGAAAGTAGGTGAATATGGCCGGCGGAATCTAAAGGATGACGAAATCCTTGGGAAGTTGTTCAAGCGGGAAAGATGCTTACTACCGCAATTGCCTACAAAGAATAGCGAGAAAATAAGACGATAGGAGAAGCCGGGAAAGAGAGTACGAAAAGATAAAATGTATTGGAAAGCGGTTAAGCGAGGATGAGTACAGGAAAAGCTAGAATGAAGCAGAACTTGAAATTAGGTTCGGCTTTGTGAAAAGTGATTTCATGACGTCGTCGAGGAGATCATATGAAGCCATTCCATAAGAGAGCAACGTGAGATAATGATAGGAGATGAGAGTTTGTCCGGGATAACGAACGAAGGCGAGAACAAATTTAGAAAGAATAGTCGATGCCCGAGAAAAAATATTCATTCAAAAATATATAGGAATAAATATTTAAAGTCGTGAGTGCAGCAACTTTACGAACAAGACGCAAGTTTTCTATTGAAACGAGTTTGTAACTTTCTCTCTTTCCCAGGATATGAATAGCGGAACTCGGAAAAATTTCACCAAAATAGACTGAACAATTAGAAAAAACGAGAATAAGTGGAAATATTCAGGCAGTAGAGAAAATTTTGGTGCTACTTGTGTGCGTGCTCCCCATGTGTGGAGGTGTCGCGTGTTCTACAAACGACTAAGGGCTAGTTCTACAATATTATAGAGTTAACGTCACGTGACGGAATAAACTCTCTGATTAACAAATTATCCCTCGAAATTCGAGGAAATACCTCGGGGTTATGTAATAATTCGGTATCGTAAGACCAGCCATAAGTGTGGTTCTAGTCTACTAGCATCGGCGCTCTACCTGTATACCACAACAGAGGAAGCGAAAGAAGATTTCCGCAGGTACAGATTACGGCTGTTTCGTGGTTGTGTGACGGGCAAAGCTACCCTTATCCCTCTCTCCTAGAGCGAATGCAGACCAGCGTACCCAAGCTTGATTGTTGAAGGGTACTGAAACGAGCTCTCAAGGAAACTATACTGATCCGATCACTAGCGTTCATACCTGAACATCTTGAAGTTTCTGGTGAGTGAGGAAGGAGAGAAGAGTTTTGCTGCACATCTCCCAATATAGGTTTACCGAAATGTGGCACTCTATATTGTGGTAGAGCAACAAACGTCTTTAAAGCGCGTACACTATGATAGAAGCAAAAGTTTAGTTTAGGACGTATTGGAAAGCTATTGACTTCTGAGCGATATATGCATTGGTACTTAGTAATACTTGAAAAGATTATATGACTTTCCCAAACAATCGGTTATCGAAATTAGGTTTCCCGAACGCCTCTCGTAACGTAGTCAATTAAAGAGCCAATTTGCACGCGTGTATGGGTGATTTCTGAAAAGATACTTGTCAATACACTTACATCAATTGATTTCGACGATGGAAAAAATTCAAAATAGCTAATTATCGTTTAGTGGAATAATAAGCGCGATGATAAAATACCGCGTACTAGTTCGCCACTTCGCGGGGACAGAGCGGTTGTACTGTCACTTAACAAGTATCATTCCGTAAAAATAACTTACAGAACAGAATCCGTTTAAGTATAAGTTAATTATATTCGGAGAAAACTTTACAAAATTGTGCAAGTTTGTAAAGTTTTCTCCGAATATTACTATGGCTTGTAACGTTGAGTCCACACTCCTACTTATATAAGTTAATTACCTCTCTCTTTCCGTAATGCATTATCAAGTGCCGCAACCACAATCATGGTATGTGTACTCTGGAGGATGCAGGGCTTGAAATCCGCAAATGAGAGCGCATAATGCTTTGAAATTGAATGAAAGAAAAGAAAGTAATTCGCGTGCAATGGTTGATCGATTTTTTTTTTGTCGAGGAACGTATGACTGAAAATTGGAGTCGCGTATTTGGTCTATTATCCAGGTGCAGAAGAGCAATAGAGGGTGAGCTAAAGGAGTCGAAGGGTGAATAAATTCACAAATGTTGAACTTGGTATATCGAAGTACAGCCAAATCAATGTAGAATTACTTGAAGGAGTTTCGAATAGAGGAAGCAGAACTTACCCTGAATCCGTAAACGCAGTTTTCTACCGGTGAAATACTAATAGAATCTAATGATATTCGTGCTGTAAACATAGCTATACAGAAAGGTAAACGTCCATAGTATTCAGTGAATTGAACTTATTCATGCCTCTCATTCAGCTCCGTATAATTCCGAACGATTCAGTCGATTGAAGTGCCGTAAGTTGAAAAAATTTGAGAAATTTTCGAGAGTGGGTCGATTTTGCACTAGTTCTCGTCCCGTCTAAATTTGTTACACAATACGGATGTGATATAGATAAAGAAGGAGGAGAGCATCTATTGAACACCTATTCAGTAATTTCTCTAATCGCTCTGAACGAAGCTGTCAAAAGGAGAGGGGTAATTAACGAAGCGTTAAAGAAGTCCTCGACTATATACAATATTGATGAATGTTGAATGACAACGATGTAGACAGATTTTAAACTTTAACTTTGAAGAAGATGATGGTCCCATTCCCCGATCTACCGAATTAAACTATATATTTTCTTTCAACGTATAGATACATATGTCTCTTTTATTAGGCCCCTCATAATTTCACTATCAAACGACAAGTTAATCGACTAAATTGCATTGAGTTGAAAAAAAAATCAGAAATTTTCGGATTTGAGACTACTCGTTTACTGCAGTACAATTTGAAATTGATGATATCCAAGACAACGAGCCGGAGGAAAGTATCGTATATGCTAAAAAGTCGAATAAAATGGAATTACAGCCCGATTTCACATTTTTTTCTACGATTTTCTTCAGAGAATCTGTTGATCTTTATGAATTTTGGCTAGAAGCGTACATGCTTTAGAATTATTCGCTAATATTCACGCGAGTGAATGTACCCATGACGTTAAGACGTTTTCGCATACAGAGTAGGTACGGATTGACACGTAAATTATTTAAAACCCCGCTTTTCTAGGTTCGTGGTTTGGATTCACGTTCTTCTCACTTTGCAACTGCTGATCGAAGAGCTGAGAGAGTGTTTATATCGTAAAATCGATAGAATTCTTGTGTTATTGTCGTGAGCTGTTACAGATTCCTGGCAGTCGTTTGAATTTTTAAGCAATGAAATTGTCATAAGCTTTCATTGTAATTATGGAACTATCGGACTCTAAAATCTAGAGGGAGTACCAGGAGTGCTCATTCCTCAGAAGAAAATAATGTAAATACGCAAAGTCGAAGCAAATTTTAAGAGCTGTATTCTTCTAAGGCTCTCCGACTTGAAACTATACGGCCGGAATTTTCCTTCTAGTTATCTCTTCATCCTAATAACAGAGCTCCAGTCATGGAAGAGAAACGCCATATTTTTCGCGCGTAATAATCGCGTAAAACGATGAAATTCAAGGTCTAATACACTTTCAGCTGGAAAAATTTACGTTCGTCTTGAAAACCAGTTTATTGTGTCATATATTGAGCAAACATTAAACGAGTTTACACAACAATATTCATAGAATATTTTGGTGCCATTTTTAAAGCAGTGTTGCCTTTTTGTGGGATAAAATAATTTGTAGTGTTCAAGACTCGAAAGCAGGTAAGAAGTCTGAGATTTTTCAAGGGCTCTGCGGGTGATAGTCCTTTCGCCATTGTAAGTCAAGTTTACCTGCTGTTCTATAGTACCTGCCACGATCCTTACTATAATACATAGACGAACCTAAACTTAGTTGTTAACTCTCTTCTTATTATTCATGCTTTTCCAATGATTTTTGTGTAGCTTCGGAGTCCTACGAGACTGAGCAAAGTCAACTACGAAATTAAATTGGATTCTTAGGTGACAGACGAATTTAATTGTCTTTTATTAATTATAAACAAACTCGGCTGTAAATTAGGTGAATTAGAAGGTGTTTGGGCGACAGAGAAGTTTAATTGTCTTTTAATTAGGCCAACGTTCATTTAGTATATCAACACATACGTGTGCGATGTACTGCCTTTTCCCGAAATCTTTGGGCTTCGACGATATACCTTCCTTGTAACGATGCCTTTCTTAAGTAATTTCGTATGAGATAATGAGTAGAAAATATTTGATGGAATCATCAGACTTATACAGTAGGTTACAATGTTCGTGTAATATCATCATATACTTTGTAATTCGGAACTCACCTATCTATAGCCTGTATGTATTTTCATTTTATTATCATTTTCTTTGTATATGCATTTAGTGTTGCGCAATAACGATTAGGCATTACATATTTCATCGGATGATGGGAACAGCAATGCATTCGTCAGAAAATGGTAGGGGAATATTCGTAGGAGAACGAAATTGTAGCAGTAGCGCGCGGGAAAAGCAACGACGGTTCAAGGCCACTGATTGGACGGATTAAATAAGATTTGGAGAGGGAGAATTAAGAATCGTTACGACGAATGCGCACAGTCTCGTACATGAAGAAGTCACTTGCAATGTTATCGTCGTACACCTCGCTAGCGAGATCCTATTGTCCGTATCGACTTTGAGTTCAATGGAATTCTTATGAAACTTCCGCCGCTTTGTTCGCCGTTTTCGTACTTCCGAATTGGTCGGGTAATTTTCGCAAAACTATCGAACGATCATTACAAAATTTCCATCGAATCGGTAAGTAGATTTCTGTATATTTAAATCGGAGCTCTTCGAGCGAAATCGAAACAAACGAAATTTTTCTTTCTCGAATTACTTGTGTATTGAAGGAATGTGCTCGATGAGTGGAATCGGAGGGGGAAAAAAGAAAACAACGAATGCGAGATTCAAGGAGTGACGATAATTTGAAAATCGTATAGCTGTTACTAACTTACGAGGTCGATTTTCTTCAATCTCGAATGCTTTAAAACTACGAAAGTATCGTTTGCTTCAATTTCGCCGAAAGCGGTCCGTATTAAATTTGTAGCTCCTATTTAGCATTGTTTTTAGGACATATTTTTGGCCCTAAACATTGTTTCGATGTTTCGTCTGTGAACCGTCAAATAATCGTTGATAGGAATGCATTTCCGTTCGCATTGATCGTTTACGCACACGCGTTGCGCAGATCCCTTGCGCAAACCGCCATTTAATCGCTGACAGGTTGTTCGTTACTCAACATCGGCGGATTTTTTCCTGACTCCAGTACTTATCACGTATGGATAGACTCTTCAGTAATCGAATTGTTCATAGTTCATTTCGTCGTCACGCTTACATTGCGCACCGTTTCGTACTTCGGGAAGTTAATCGTCATCTGATCGTCGTGCACATCGCTAGCGAAAACTTGTCGTCCGTATCGTTTTTGATTTTAACGAAATTTTTGTGAGACTTCTGCCGCTTTGTTCGGGTATTAAAGCTGTTATTTTCGTACTTCGGTTTTTCAATTGGAATCGGTCGGATAATCTTCTCTTTGTTTTTCTCGAAACAATTGCGCGGTCATTACGGAATTTCCTTCGAATCGGTAAGTAGACTCCTATATACAGTATTTAAATCGGAATCCTTCGAGCGAAATCGAAACAATCAAATTTTTTTATAGAGTAACGTACATATCAAAGGAGTGTGCTCGATGAGTAGAATCGCAGAGAGGGAAACAGAAAATAACGAATGTGAGATTCAGGGTGTGATGATAATTTCAAAATCGTGGATATCACTGATTTACAAGGTTGATTTTCTTCAAACTCGAATGTTTTGAAAGTACGAAAGTATCGCTTGCTTCAATTTCACTCAAAGCGGTTCGTATTATACTTGTAGCTCGTGTCCAGCATTTCATTTGCGATATATATATTCTGCCCAAAATTCTTTCTGTGAGCAATTAGTTGACGGTTGTTAGGAATGTATTTTCGTTCGCGTGGTCGTTTACACTTGGGCGTTGTGCTTGCTGATAATATACACAGACCCCTTGCGCCAACCGCCATATTGATCGCTCACAGGTTGTTTGTTACGCGTACATCGAAGAAATTTTTCGTGACGTACTCACAGAAACCAGTATTTATCATGTAGATACTGACTTCTCGGCTATTAATTGTACGGTCGTTTAAATCCTTGCTCGTCCGCTTATCTTATTTATTCTGTTCACTTTACACATGTTCACGCGTATACTTTGTTTTTCGAAATGACCGTAGGAATGAGAACGGAGGGGTGACGTAAGCAATTCGTGTTATTTGACTCGCATCTGTGATAAACACTTCGGGTTCGTTTTTTCTTTTTTATTTCTTCGATTAAGTAGAAAATTTACCTGATCGGATTCGCAAGCTGAGCAGTTATGACGCGCTTCTTCAGCCCAATAACTGTACTAGGGTATAAATTTTTTATTTATTTGAAAGATACAGTGCAATTTTGACGCGTCTGGTTAAATAATCACTCTTAATTAGGTGGAAAGATAGAAATAAATTAAAGTTAATGAATAAATAAAGAATGAATGAATAAATAATAAAGGGATAAATAACGAATAAATAAATAGGGTAAGAATCAGAGACATTTTATCTGCTCTACGAACGCCCTTCACGTGAACAACGCGATCTCGTCTCGATCAAATCAATTTTTCTTGTAAACGGCTTTCGTCATTACTCAACTTGAAAATTTTATCGCTAACGTCCAGTAATTTTAGCGTGGTTTTTGAAAAGTGAGGAAGAGACATTGTTGCGATGATCATTGCGTGAGAGACAGCATGCTTCGAGAACAAAGAGAGTAGAGAAGATACTACGCGAAGACTTTTTGTGCATCGAGTTATTCGTAACTGACGATGCAATTCAGCCACAGGCTTTGATGAGGTTTCTCCTTCTTGAACGGGAAAAAACTTGTGTATTTCGTTATTTCAGTAGTCGTTTGCTGCGAACACGATACCATATTCCTATATCACGTTCCCTTCACGTCATCTTTTCGTGGGATCGTCGCGAAGTTGCAGAATCTTAATATCTAGATCCTACCTCTATATCTCATTTCATTTCGCGTCAATCCGGTCGCGATATAAGTCTAAACGGCAGAATTAATGCAAATTCTGGTACGCTATCGTGTTTACCGGAAAGCAGGGATGCGAAGCTGTTGCGAAAGACTTGAACTTTGATGTAGGCTCACTAGTTGCTGGACGAAATTGAAAAACCAGATCACAGCTTTTTGCTCATTTTAACAGATCTGATAAAATATAGCTTTCGGCTTACGAAATAACAACTTCGGAGTAGAATAATGCGGCTCCGGAACAGAAGTACGATGGTGGAGCGGAACAAATGATTACTGCTCTGGAGAACAAGAAATCCTCTCTGAAGTCAAGCAATTTAGAGTTCGCCTAATGACTGGCTATTAGCTTAAAGAAAATCGGTAACAACTTAGGCTTCATTTGCTTATAAGCTGTTCAAAAAGCAGCTTACGCTTCACCTTAAGCGATTAAGCGTTCGAACTTTCCATCCCTGCCGAAAAATGCGCAGAATTTTTGGGCAACAAGTGGCAGGAATTAGTACTAACTCACCAATGTTACTTGAATTAGATAGTTGGTGGTGGGTATTAGTGCTGACTCGAACGTAACGTCAATGAGAACATTTACGAGCAACAGTGCATAATGTATTTTTAACAATGTTTTCGGTATTAATCGTTTAGTGTATGTTGTCTTAATCTCTTCATTTAAATGTAATCGGAACCACCACCCCATTGTTTATTTCTTCACCCACTTGTTTCAAACGACGGCTCAACGTCCATACAACGCGCTACCAGTAAACTCATTTCACTTGAATAACAACGGTTAAAAAGCGCACTGAAAGGAAGAAAGAAAGGGAAAGAAAATATTTCGTTCAACAGGTTCCCTCAGTAGACACGGACCAAGTATAGTTCCCTCTCTTTCGTCATTTTCGGATCAGAGCACATCTCAGCCAGTCACGAGGGACGCGAATTCCCTGCGCGTTACCTTAAAATCGTTATTTTCTACCATTCATTGCGTCAAGTCAAATACATGAGGTATATTTATCTCAAAAAGATACTTGCCGACGGAAAGAAAATGTATTTTCCCTTTAATTTAATAGAGGAACTATTTTTTCTTAAATCGGTGATGATTACTATGCTCATTGAGAACCGACCACGTTGCGTCGTACGATCGCGTAGCGTGACGAGAATATTTTTAACTTATGAGGAAGTCTTAATAATCGCTGGATAATTTGGAAAGTAATACTTCTTTCATCGGAATCTTGTAAAATTCTCTTTCTGACGGGTGGAATTTCGAGAAAATTGATCGAATCAATTTTGAGTAGTTGATCATCGAGAAAAACGAATTTTACGGAGCCTCTTTCGGACGTTTTGTACGCCAGGACGATACCTTCACTCATCGTAGTGTGCGTGTGTGTGTACAATCTACAGAAACAAGGCCTTCGTCTGTGTGTATGATGCGTGTGGCTGTCTGTGAGAACAAGCAAACGTAAGTATACGCGTCATCTTCCTTCGTCAATAAATCGATAAACTTTTACTTTCTCAAATATGTATTAGCGAGTATCTTTATAATGAACGCATTTCTCAAAAATCGAAAACGATTATATAGGATTTACGAAACCTACGTTCGATAATTCTATCTTGATTCAATTTTTGAAAAAAAAGTCTTTCTCCAAGTCAAGTTGCATAGGCTGAACGTTTTAACCTCATTTTTCACTTTTCACAATCCCCGGATGGGTCCTCGTGCCGGGCTAAGTTCTATCGAGTAAACGGCACTGTCGTTCTAATGTCATCAAGGCAACAAATGGCACACTATTGCCATTTTTCAAGCGTCAGCCATATGGCATTGGTTTTTCTCGGCGGGTCATCAATTCAAGTAATGCTTAAGTCGAATAGGGAGTAATACTTGAGAATGAAGGACGCGTGTTGTTGTGAGAATAAGACGAGAATAATATACAATAGATATTGAAAGTTTCTGAAAGCGAATTTACAAATGGAAAGATCTCCTCCAAAATATACGAGTACTCATTTATATGTAGAAAGAAATTTCGCCTAAATAAATTCAATTCTCTTTCATCGCAAAACCGATTCATTATTTTTTACGATGAATGTAATTTAGCTTCACATCTTTATAAACAACTTATGTTGAATTCTGAACTGCCGTACAAAGTGAGACTGATTCTTCAACAGCGATTTAAATGAAACTGCTATCTCTTCACGAAAGCCTAAGGAAAAAAATTATTGCTCAGTCTTCTGACATCAAAGAATTCAAAACTCGTTCTAAATTTGCGCGAATGCGGCTTCTGCTCGTGGAAACATACGAGCCAAAAGCTCCAACTTGCGCGTATTCAACTATTTGTTTTTTTTCTAAAGCCCTAGGGAACACTACCCTCAAAACTCCATTCATTGATTATTGCGAACATAATTGCCAATAATTATTGGAAATATACTGTAAAAAGATGAAACTAGGATGAATGAATGTGTATTTATAGTACAGTGTGCAGCAGTTTCTCATTTGCGAGTTAGTAAAGGTGTGCAAAGAAGGTGAATATACGATTTAGCTAGACCACTTGCAGAAGTAAAGAAAATTGCCAGTTATGAAAAAACCTAAGGATTCCCTTTCCTTGTAGTCAAAGGTTACTAAAACATATCGCAATGATTTTGTATGCTCAATAACATTGTAATCTTGAATTTCTCAAGACTTTGAGAATTTTGTCTCCACCATATGGAAGAGGGTTTTCAAATTCAATATCAATGATTACTTCCTTGAGCCAAGCTTCCCTCTATTGACACCAGCAGCGACTCAAGTCCAAGTAGGTGGGCTTTCAAATTTTGAAAAGTCTTTATCATTCGAGGGATACCGAGTATTAACCCGAAATTTGAATTCTCCGAGCAATCGATTGTGGAAATTACTCAGCGAAATTAAGAAGTCGGCCCTCTTTGAAGACAGGTTTTTGTTCGTCAAAATTAACATTATACAGCTAATGAAAGAGACCTGATCGTTGTAACTATCGTTTGAGACATGTTTCATATGCTCTGGGCTCATCCTTATGGGAATTTTTCACTGTGGCAGTGATTCTCAAATCTGCGAGGCTGAGCCCCCCACCTTCTGTAGTTTCTAGCTTATCCTAATACATTATAATGAAATGGGGACGGCTAGATTTATACTAGGCTCAGGCTAAGAAAACGCTGAGAGCCATTATGAAGCTCTACTCGTTTTTAAAGAAAATTCATCGAAGAGGTCTTGTACCGTGTAAATTTGAAACTCGGAAGTTCTGTTACACAAGACGCGGATATGATTAACGAAGAAGGAAGAAGAAGGGTTTTTCATTTCTGTTCAGTCTTCGCGAGGTTTCTATGAGCTCTTCAGGGAAGAAATATAAAACAACGAAAAATGCTTGGAGTTTCTGCTTCTTTCAGGAGTTTTGCAAAACTCTTGCATGTGTCCTCCCTTCATATCTGCAGTACAATTTGAGATTGATGATATCCAGGACAACGAACCGGAGGAAAGTATCGTATATGCTAAGAAGTCGAATAAAATGCGGAATTGAAGCCCAATTTCACAACTTTTTTGTTTCATCAGAGAACCTGCTGATTGTTATGAATTTTTGCTGGGAGCGTACGCTGTAGAATTATTCGCTAATATTCCGCGAGTGAATGTAAGCATGGCGTTAAAACGTTCTCGCATACACAGCACGGATGCACACGTAAATCATTTACAACCCCGTTTCTCTAGATTCGTAATTTGGATTCACATTATTCTTACTTAGCAATTGCTGATTGAAGAGTTTGGGAGTGTTTATTTTGTAGAATCGATAGAATTCTTGCGTTATCATCGTGAGTTGTTTAAGATTTCTGGCAGTCGTTTGAATTTATAAGCAATGAAATTGTCATAAGCTTTCTTTGTAATTATGGGACTTACGGACGGCAAACTCTAGAAGGAATACCACGAGTGTTTACTCCTCAGAAGAAGATAATGCAATACGAGAAGTTGAAGCAAAACGATTAAGAATTTTTCACAAATCTCGCAGACTATAACTTTAATGTAAGCGCTTTCGACGCAATGTCATCATCAGACGCACGTGAGAGTACGTGATTCGTATTCTAACGTGCGTCGATGATGACATTGCGTCGAAAGCGCTTACATTAAAGTTATATTCTGCGAGATTTGTAAAGAATTCTTTATCGTTTTATAATGTACCGCAAATTAAAAACCACCCTTTTAAAAAAGTCGAAGCAAATTTTGTGAGCTGTATTCTCCTAAGCCCCTCCAGTCTGAAACTACAGAATTTTTCTTCTACTGTAATTATCTCTTCATCCTAATAACAAAGCTCTAGTCAGCATAGAAGAGGAACGCCATATTTTTCTCGCGTAATAATCGCGCAAAACAAAGTAATTTAAGATTGGTCCGCATCCGATCTCAGGCAGTAATACACTTTCAGCTCGATAAATCTACGTTCGTCTTGAAAACTAGTTTATCGTGGGACTCATTGAGCGAACAATAAACGAGTTTACACAACAACATTCATATAATATGGCGTCACTTTTGGAGCAGTGTTGCCACTACGTGCGATAAAGTAATTTGTTGTGTTCGAGACTCGAAAGCAGGTAAAAAGTCTGAGTTTTTTCAAGGGCTCTGCGGGTGATGGTCCTTTCGCTATTGTAAGTCAATAATACCTGCTGATCTATGGCACCTGCCACGATCCTTCCTATAGGTTGACGAACCTTAACTTAGCTATTATCCCCACTCTCTTCTCATTATTCACGCTTTTTCAAGCATTTTTATGTAGCTGCAGTGTCCTACAACCGAGCAAGTCAACTACGAAGGTAAATCGAATTTTTAGGCGACAGACGAATTTAATTGTTTTTTAATCGTTGCAAAGGTGAATTAGAAGGTGTTTAGCCGACAGACAAGTTTAATTGTCTTTTAGTTAAGCCAACGTTTATATAGCGTACGTGTGCGATACTCCTTTTTCTCAAAACCTTTGAGCCTCGACGATATCTTCCCAGAAACGATGCCTTTCGTATGTAATTTCGTATGAGATAATGAAGGTAAAATATTTGATGGAAACATCAGACTTTGGTTACAGAATCGATATTAGGTACAATGTTCGTGTAATATCATTGTATACTTTGTAATTCGGAGCTCGCGTATCAACAGGCTGTATGTGTTTTCATTTTATTATCATCTTTTTGGTATGCATTTAGTGTTGCGCTAGAACGATTTAGGCATATCATATTTCATCGGATGGTGTAAGTGGCTATGCCTTGAACAGAAAAAGGTAGGGGAATATTCGTAGGAGAACGAAATTGTAGCGCGCAGGAAAAGCAACGACGATTTTACGCTACCTATTCGACGGAGAAGGGAAAGTAAGAAAGCGAAGTTCATTTCGTTACGACCATTAGGCGCGTAGTCTCGTACATGAAGATGTCAATCGTAATCGTCGAACACCAAGCTAGCGAGTTCGTATTGTCCGTATCGATTTTGATTTTAACGGATTTCTGTCGCTTTGTTTGCCGTTTTCGTATTTCCGAATTCTTTGTGTATTTTTCGCGAAACAATCCAACGATCATTACGAAATTTCCATCGAATTAGTAAGCAGATTTCTATATTATTTAAATCGGAGCCCTTCTAGCGAAATTGAAACAAACGAAATTTTTCTTTCTCGAATTACTTGTGTATTGAAGGAATGTGCTCGATGAGTGGAATCTGAGGAGGAAAAAAGAAAACAACGAATGCGAGATTCAGGGAGTGACGATAATTTGAAAATCGTAGCTGTTACTGACTTACGAGGTCGATTTTCTTCAAAATTGGAATGCTTCAAAACTACGAAAGTATCGCTTGCTTTAATTTCGTTAACTTCTTAGCTCGTACGTCGGATCATTTCTACAACATATCTTTGGTTCTTAATTTCGTTGCGCTGATTTGTATGTGAGCGATTATTTCAAATATTAACGATCAAATAATCGTTGATAGGAATGCATTTCCGTTCGCGTTGATCGTTTACGCGCGTCCATGTCAGTGGCGGATTTCCCTACACGCCAACTACGCCATGGCGTGTAGCGGCAAAAATTTGGGGGCGGCATTTTTTGAGGAGGCAAAGAAAAGAAAAAGAAAAAAAGGAGAAAAAAATTGCGAGCGGAGCGATCAGAGAAATTTTCAGGAGCGGCAAGTAGCCGTTGACGTGTAGGTGGCGCGAGCCTTAATCCGCCACTGGTCCATGTCATTAATATAGTATGCGCAGATCCCTTGCGCAAACCGCCATTTAATCGCTGACAGGTTGTTCGTAACTTGTACATCGGAGAAATTTATCCTGTCTTACACATAGAAACCGGTATATATCACGTACGTATAGACTGTGAACTCTTCGGTGATTAAATTGTTCATAGTTCATTTCGTCATCACGCTTGCATTGCGCACCGTTTCGTACTTTAGGAAGTTATTCGTTGTCTGATCGTCGTACATTTCGCTAGCGATATCGTGCCGTTCGTATCGTTTTTGAATTCAACGGAATTTTTGGAAGTCTTCTGCCGCTTTGTTCGGTTATTAAAGCACTTATTTTCGTACTTCGGCTTTTTATTAGAATCGGTCGGATAATCTACTCAAGTTTTTCTCGAAACAATTGCACGGTCATTGCGAAATTTCCTTCGAATTGGTAAGTAGATCCCTATGTATTCAAATCGTAACCCTCCGAGCGAAATTTAGATAAACATGAATTTTTTTCGAGTAACGTACATATCGAAGGTTGGAGTGTGCTCGATGAGTAGAATCTGTGAGAGGGAAACAGAAAATAACGAATGTGAGATTCAGGGAGTGATGATAATTTGAAAATTGTGGATGTCAGAGACTTACAAGGTTGATTTTCTTCAAAATCGAATGCTTCGAAACTACGAAAGTATCGCTTGCTTTCATTTCGCTTATTGCGGTCCGTATTTCACTTGTAGCTTGTGTTTGATAATGTATACAGGGTGCGCCAAAAAAATGTTAACAGTTAAATGGGAATTCGGACTAAATTTGTTGTAGCGCAAAAACGCGAAACGTTACATGTATACTTCAAATGTACGAAATGTGTGGCTTAATTTTATCTTTAATTTGCGCCAAATACGAAGTTTCTACGATTTTTCTGAGCCGAGTTATGGACCAAAATGTGCCGAATTTTCGCAGCAGGGGTTCCAAAATTGTGAATTATCTGAGAAAGAATGTTTCTGACTTGAAGAATTGAGTTATTTCTTATTCTAGACTTCATTCTTGAGTAAAATTTAGCGCTGATTCCAAAAAAGAGGTCAAAATGAGTGTACGAAGCTTCAAAGTGGGTAAATGGGCCCAAAAAGGGTCAAATTTCCCCCAAAATGAAGAATTGATCAACGTTTTAAATTTTACTTGATCTGCAAGTGAAATTTCGCGCTGAGTTCAGAAAAAATGGTTAAAAAATTCGGCCAAGCACCCAACTGAGTCAATGGGCCCAAAATGGATCAAATTCCCCCACAATGAAGAATTGTTCAAAGTTTGAAACTTTACTTGATCATCCAGAGAAATTTAGGACTGAGTTCAAAAAAATAGTTGAAAACCTATGTGAAGAACCAAAATGGGTTAATCTGCCCAAAGAAGGTCCAGATTCTCCCCATGTGATAAATCGCTCCACAGTTGAAATCTTACTTGATTCTCCAGAGAAATTTACCGTGGAGTTTGAAAGAAATGGTCAAAAAGTTCAGAAGTCTAGTACGTTTACCCGCCTCAATTGCGTCGCAGGGCTCTACTCATCCTTTCACCGCAATCTGTCACGGAGGGTGACACCCTCGACATTATTCCCTTTAGTGGCTAACATAACAAGAACTCGCTTTCTGTTGTGAACTCGCGGTGAGAGATTGAAGGGGGCCCCGTCTTCCATCAAGAAGGGAAAACGTGGAGAAATTTGCGTTGTGTTGGCCGCTGGAAGGAAGCGAGACTAGGAAACTCGTTTTTAGTTGTGAACTCGCGGTGAGAGATTGAGAAGGGCCCCGTCTTCCCTCAATTGCGTCGCGGGGCTCTAGTCAATCTTTCACC
Organism: Aspidiotus destructor; assembly: GCA_035079395.1. Lineage (NCBI taxonomy): Eukaryota > Metazoa > Arthropoda > Insecta > Hemiptera > Diaspididae > Aspidiotus > Aspidiotus destructor. Next base: position 162,351 of record JAVHKZ010000028.1, read on the forward strand.
GCGATCTCTTACAGAGGGCGACTTTTCCGACATTATTCTCTTTATTGGTTAACACAACGAGAAGTCCTATACGTTTACCCGCCCCAATTGCGTAGCGGGGCTCTAGTCGATCTTCCACTGCGATCTCTTACAGAAGGCTGCCCATGCGACCGACATTATTCTCTTCTTTGGCTAACACAACGAGAAGTCTTGTACGTTTACCCACCTCAATTGCGTCGCGGGGCCCTAGTCAATCTTCCACCACGATCTCTTGGGAAAGGCGACCTTCTCGACAGAGTGATTCCCTGTAGCTCGTCTGCCGTTATCAGCTCGCCGTGAGAGAACCATCAGACCCCCCCAATTCCCACAAGCGGCCAAATTAAGAAAAATCCTCCCGGGCTCACGCGAAGCACAGAGTAATACCTTGAGGCTCAGCTGCCGTCACAAGCTTGCGGTGAGGGAATCATCATACCCCTGCATCTTGCAAAATAAGAAAAGACGAGCTACAGGGAATCACTCTCTGTTTCGCGTGAACCCGGGAGGAATTTTCGCCTGTAGGAATTACAGGGGTCTGATGGTTCTCTTACGGCAAGCTGACAACGGCAGACAAGCTACAGGGAATCACTCTCTGCGAGCCCGGGAGGAGTTCTTATTTTTGCCGCTTGTAGGAAATAAGGGGGTATGATGGTTCTGTCATTGCGAGATGACAACGGCAGAGGAGATTAACAATATCACACTCCAATCTGCGCGGGACCGAGAGAATTTTCCAGAATCCTTTTCTTGTTATCTTTGTACGCTACTTTTTGCTCAAGAAGCAAGTAAAGATTGAAAACTTGAGCAAATTTATGCTTTAGGGAAGTTCTGATTCTTTCTGGACACATGGAGCCGTTTTGGTACTTCCAATAATTTTTTTAATTATTTTTTTTCGGACTCTACGCTAATTTTTGGTCAAGAACCAAAAGTTGGGTAATTTTTTGCTTCAGGGATGTTTTGACCCCTTTTAGGCCCATGAACTCATTTTGGTGCTTCGAAGAATTTTGTAAGCATGTCTTTTGGACTCTGTGCTAAGAATTTGAAAGTTTGACCCATTTTCCAACCCGGGGAAATTTTGACCCTTTGTGGGCCCATGAACTCATTTTGGTGCTTTGAACAATTTTGTAAGAATTTTTTTCGGACTCGGCGCGAAATTTCAGTCACAAATCAAATTATAATTTGAAAGTTTGACCAATTTCCCAACCCGGGGAAATTTTGACTCTTTTGTGGGCTCATGAACTCATTTTGATGCTTCAAAGAATTTTGTGAGAATTTTTTTTGGACTCGGCGCACAATTTTGCTTACAAATTAAATTATAATTTGAGAGTTTGACCAATTTCCCAATCCGGGGAAATTTTGACCCTTTTTGGGCTCATTCACCCATTTTGCTGCTTCGAAGAATTTTGTAAGCATTTTTTTCGGACTTGGCGCAAAATTGCCCTTACATATCAAATAAGTATTCAAAAAATCAAACAATTATCTAATCTGGTGAAATTTTGACCCTTTTTGGGCTCATTCACCCATTTTGCTGCTTCAAAGAATTTTGTTACAATTTTTTTCGGTTTCTCCGTCCAAATTCACATAGGAAACAATAATCTTATCATCAAAATTTTCAAAGTTCAGGTCAATAGCGTAAATTAATTAATTTTCAAGCTCTATTTTGGGAACCCTGGCAAATTGTTGAAATTTTGGCACATTTTGGTCCATAACTCGGCTCAGAAAAGTCGTAGAAACTTCGGATATGGCTCAAATTGTAGATAAAAATGAGATACAAATTTCGTACATTTGAAGTATACATGTAACGTTCCTCATTTTTGTGCTACAACAAATTTAGTCCAAATTCCCATTTAACTGTTAACATCTTTTTGGCGCACCCTGTATACGATATATCTTTTGCCCTAAATTGCATTGTGCTGTTTTGTCTGTGAGCGATTATTTCAAATTTTAACGGTCAAATAATCGTTGTTAGCAGTGCATTTCAGTTCGCGTTGATCGTATACGCACAGGCGTTGATATCATTGAAAGTATGCGCAGATCCCTTGCGCAAACCGTCATTTAATTGCTGACAGGTTGTTCGTTTCTCGTACATCGGAGAAGTTTCTCGTGGCGTACTCATACAAACCAGTATTTATCACCTATAGATACAGACTTTTCGGCTATTAATTGTACAGTCGTTCAAATTCTTGCTCGTCCGCTTATCTTATATATTCTGTTCACTTTACGTTCACGTCATCTTTGTTTTTCAAAATGACCGTAGAAATGAGAATGGAGGGGTGACGTAAGCAATTCGCGTTATTCGACTCGCAACTGTGATAAACTTTTCGGGATCGTTTTTTCTTTTTCATTTCTTCCAATAACTAGCAAATTTACGCGTTGGAATCGCAGCTGAGCAGTTATAACGCGCTTGTTAAGCTCAATTATACCGAATTACGGTTCTGGAGCGGAACCTATGATTACGGCTCCGGAGAACAAGAAATCCGCTCAACTTAGTGAAAACGGTGACAACTTAGGTTTCAGTGGCTTATAAGCTGTTGAAAAAGCAGCTTACGCTTCAGCAAAGGCGATTAAGCGTTCAAACTCTCCATCCCTGCCTAAAAAAGCGCTGGATTTTTGGACTACAAGTGGCAGTAATTTATACATTCTCTTTCTGACGGGTGGAATTTCAAAAAAATTGATCGATGTGATCTATAAAGTCCTCGAAAATACGAGCCATTGGATGAAAGAGGAAGGCGAAATGTACAGAGGCACGTAACTTTAATTGTCAAATCGAACGGATAACAAGCCGTGATAACACTTTACTGAACAAAATTTGGGAGAAAAGACTTTTTGAAACGTCAAATCAAATTAAATAAGCGTAAATTTAGAAAAGTCACAACAATGGAAAACATAAATAACGAAAATAACAAATTAAGCAAGAAAAACCGAAATTTGAAAGACAAAATAGGCCGAAAAAAGCAAATTTTTTAAAAAGTAACAGAGTTAAGCAGGCTATCATTTGATATGAGGGTATTGCAACCGGTTTCGTATGTGCTGGACATACATCGACGGTCAGAATAAAACTAACGAAAAAGAAGAAGAAAGGAAAAAGTACCGAAACGATGAATAAAAAATAATCGAAATACAAAGGTGAACATGAAATTTTGAGTCATGAATAGAGTTATGAAAATTGTAACAATATCGTGTGAAAGGAGAGAGGAGGGTGGCAGAGAGATCATTTAGTAATTTATTAGAGTGTGTAGACTGAGCAGCGGCGATAGTTTCTACCTCCTCGAGTCGATTCATAAATCTCCTTTTTGAACATCGATGGATGAGTTTCGCAGTGACTGTAGAAAAAGAGTGATTTTCGTTAAGGCAGTGGGCAGCCATAGCGGACTTCTGAGGTGTATTGTCATGGTATGCCGAGCGGTGTTCAGTTAGTCTTTTTGAGAGCGTTCTTCCTGTCTGACCCACATAATAGGAATAATGCCAGTACAGCAAACCTCCTCTCGCTCTACACAAAGCTTTCGAAAAAACTGACAAGGATCAAGTACCATATATTCTTTGTGACGACATGCCTCCGTTTCAACCTGAAACCAGCCTCCTCTCTCCTTTCACACGATATTGTTACAATTTTCATAACTCTATTCATGACTCATAATTTCATGTTCACCTTTGTATTTCGATTATTTTTTATTCATCGTTTCGGTACTTTTTCCTTTCTTCTTCTTTTTCGTTAGTTTTATTCTGCCCGTCGATGTATGTCCAGCACATACGAAACCGGTCGCAATACCCACATATCAACTGATAACCTGCTTAACTCTTTACTTTTTAAAAAATTTGCTTTTTTCGGCCTATTTTATAAATTTCGTTTTCTTTTTGCTTAATTTGTTATTTTCGTTATTTATGTTTTCCATTGTTGTGACTTTTCTAAATTTACGCTTATTTAATTTGATTTGACGTTTCAAAAAAGTCTTTTTTCCCAAATTTTGTTCAGTAAAGTGTTTTCACGGCTTGTTATCCGTTCGATTTGACAATTAGAGTTACGTGCCTCTGTACATTTCGCCTTCCTCTTTCAAAATTGATCGAATCAATTTTGAGTAGCTCGTCATTGAGAAAAACAAATTTTCCGGCGCCTTTTCCGGACGTTTTGTAGGCCAGGACGATACCTATTCACTCATTGTAGTCTGCGTGTGTGTACAATCTACAGAAACAAGGCCTTTGTCTGCGTGTGTGTGATGGGTGTGGCTGCATGTGAGAAGAAGCAAAAGTAAATACACGCGTCATCTTTCTTCGTCAATAAATCGACAGAATTTCACTTTATGAAATATGTATTAGCGAGTATCTTTGAAAAGAACGCTTTTCTCAAAAATCGAAAACGATTATAGGATTTACGAAATCTTTGTTCGATAATTTTATCCTGATGCAATTTTTGAAAAAAAAAAAAAAATCTTCCTCGAAGTTACGCGTAAGTTGAGCTGAACGTTTTAACCTCATTTTCCACAATTCCCGGATGAGTCTCCATAACGATTTGTTTTTCTTTTGAAGCCCTGGGGAAAACTACCTTCAAAACTCCCACTCCCGCTTCTTCCCCAGTTCAAATCTTTCGGATTCTCGGGCTTCAATTGGCGTTAGCTCCCCCTTGAAACCCTCTTACGAAAACTCTGTTCCCGCTTTGATTACCTGAAACCATTCGGATTCCTAGACTTCAACTGATAACAATGTTTACGTTACCAGACGTCACGTCATCCAATCGAATTTCAATGAATATTGGTGAAGTTAAATTCCAAAACACAAAGTCAGACTACACTACATCGAAAGGCGATGAGTAGAATTGCATAATTCTTACAAAATATTATTTATATAGATAAATCAAACGGCAGAGCTGGAACCATCAATACTTTGCGCGTTATCAACTAACCAATGTTTCGTATCGAACGTTGAATTTAATTTACAACATAATATTATTTAAAAAAAGGCCAATCAAAATATTGATTTTCATATCTCAGTATATTATACTTACAATCATTCTCGCGTCACGGAGCTGGCTCTGGGTCGTCCCGCCTTAAGTGAAACATACACACTCTTCCGATTGTGCCGTCCACTTTCTCTTTGCGCAGAGAATAATAACGGTCCACTTTGTGTATTCCGTCTTATCTAAAAATACCTCAATTTTCGGAAGTGATTGGCTCTGTATCCTTCAGTATTCTCGATACAATGATAGTTAGTTGTAGCCACGGTACCTCGACTGCAATATCAAAACGAAATCAAACCTAAAAGAAAAAATATACTTTGAACACACATTATATACCGCTAAAACAAAAATTTCAGCAACAAAACTTTGAGTTATCTTCTTAAAAAGAAAGTTTTTTTAAAAAATTTCCTTTATTTTACAAAAATGTTCTATTACAAACATTGACAGACCCGCAATACAGACGTTTGCTTATTAGTTATTAATCGAGAATGTAATAGTTTTTCTATAGCCTACTAAACACACTGTATCAGCAGGTAATTTCCGTTTCAATCGAGTAATTGGCGGATTTTCTAAGAGTTGCAGGGCTCGGCTATTGGTATGCCGGTGAATACGCTTGTCGCTTTTCATAGGAGGTTGTAAGATTCCTTGATGACTTCTTTGACGGTGGGTACATTGAGGTCCTTGTGGATGCAATCATTTCTCACGTATCAAAGGGATTTCATGCTAAGTCTCTGTGTAGATTTGACTCTCAACCTTGGGCGACAGTATACTCTTTGAGGGTAAGGCAGAAAGGAGGGTGGGCTAAATATTGAATCCGCAAAATATGTTTCGTAGAATTTTTAGTGTCTATACGATTCTTTTTCAATTCATTATGCTTACTATTCATTTAGTAAAATTGAAAATATTCTCTATATTGTAGGATAAAGAGACCTGGCCTCAAAAGTGACTTATAAATTACCTCGCTTTCCATTATTTTTCAATTATATTTTTCTAAGATTTTAATTCGCTCCGCGGTGCTGCGATATGTCTTAATTGACTACGTCATGGATCGTGGAAAGCAGGTGAATATAGAGCCACAGATTCGATAATTCCTCGATTCATTTTTCTCATTTGGCTCTAATTCAGCCAGTCAGCCACAATATTTTGGGTTATAAAATTTTAATATGTTTCAAATTTTACTCCTTATTGCAAAATAAAAATAAATATAAAATTAAGAAAATATGTTGCTTATTAAGATTACAGAATTTTTAGGGTCTGGTAATGAAATTTTTAGGAATTTTCCTATTTTTGACCTCACAAAAAAAGAATTTCTTTTAATTTGCCGGCCTTGGGCATAAATTACGGCACAGTCACTGGCAATGGCTGCAATGCCTTCTTTAAAAAATTTAAAGGTAAAAAGAGCGGAAGTTCTGTTGCTCAATGAACATACTTAATATAATTATATCCAGCGTTCTAAATAATTTTACTTTTCGGAAATGATTCCCTTGATTTGGTGCATCAGAATGAGTAGTACTCACATTTAGAATGTTATTTCATCATTAATTTTTATATCACGAACCAATGCAGCTAAATAAACGTGATTCGTATCAAGATGACCGATATATTGGAATGCCTGGTCTAGACCACAATTACTACTGAAAAATTCTTCATCGCCATATTTTCTGGCTTCAAACGGGAATAAAGTGGGTGATTTTTCTCGAATAAAGCCCGGGAATGCGGAGGGCTTCAGGGTTTTCTCTGCTGAAGCCCTTCGAGCACGGAAACCAGAAGGGCTGCGACTGATTAAAATGCAAGAGTGAGGGGTTCAAAGGGGTAGTTTTCCTCATTCATGACATGTTTCATGTCTGTGCTCTGAACCCTACCCTGATCTTCTGTCACATCTTCTTGATATACTTACATATATTTTTTTTTCATGTAGCAGCCATAATTCGATCCAAATTCATCGTCCAATTCTGCTAACTCGGCAACCTTTCCTTCAATCTCACTATGAGAATGGTGAGTCGACGAATTTCTGCTGAACAGTTTGGTTTTCAAAGTAGAATGCATTGCACTCAAGGAGGGCTCGTCTTTAGTATACAATTTTTTGCGCTCGTCATTTGTTTTCGGATGAGGTTCTTGATGAACGACTGCCGTAACTGAACTAACGCATTTTTCTTAAACATTTACTCCAGAAATTAAGATGCCGCTTGAATGTTTCCTCGTGCGACACTTCTACACTTGTTGTAATGCTCATGTGACCGGGCACAATATTTGTGTGTGGTTTCCAGTTAATCAACTGTAATGTCACTGTAGGATTTCTGAAAGAAAGCAGAAGCATAATAGATCGGTAAGATGGGAGAAATTTTGTTGTTTCGAAAACACCAACAGTTTTGAGTTTTGACATGTTTCATGTCTTATCTCTACCCCCTATACCTGGAAAATTGTCCGGGCGTCCGGGCGTCCGGCCGTGAACTTGGGACTTGAAGAAATTTTGGGTGAGGTAAGGTTAGGTTTAAGAATATGTAAACTATTTTTATACCTGGTGGGTAATGTGTAAATCTGCGAGTACTACCCCCGTACTCTTTCTCTTTGTAGTACATTAGGTGTACCTATACTAGGTTTAAATTCCTGTGCACTTTGTGGACAAATTTTGCCAAAACTGGGTACGTCATAGATTCCTGTGCTTATTTATGTTATAGATATGAACTACCATTTACTATATGTATAAGTTATTTAGTTTCCGTCACGCCCGTCACCCATTTTGCGAAAAACTCTTAACTGAACAATTGGAATTTAATTACAATTGTGGCGCAGTTATGATTCATGCTAAATTCCTACGCGTGTTGTTTGAACTATTAACAAAAAGGAAAAGCGTGGGTAGTCGTTTCGGAAGAATGTTTGGACGTAAGTCTTGTACCTTTGGAATCGAGTTTCCAAAAAAAGTGTTGGATTATGAAAGTCTTGGTTTCTTCTCATTTTGGATAACAGTTCTTCAGCCTATTGCGTCTTCAAATAACGAATTTTACGTTATGAGAAGTATGGACATGCCTAAATTAGGGGAAATCTCCAGCTTACCACGAAAACCTCTAAATTCTGAGCCCGAAGTCGGTTCACTCTATTTGGTTGAATATGATGAGACTTACGGCCACAAGGAAGATAACGGTGACAAATTCTGGTACTCGGGCAGTGGGGAAAATGACCAGGCACTGAAGGGGCCCAACAGGTGAGATTCTAACCTCTTCCTACGCGTGTAGTTTGAACTACATATTAACAAAAAGGAAAAGCGTGGGTAGTCGTTTCGGAAGAATGTTTGGATGTAAGTCTTGTCCCTTTGGAATCGAGTTTCCAAAAAAAGTGTTGGATTATGAGAGTCTTGGTTTCGTCTCATTCTACTCGTAGGTAACAGTTATTCAGCCTATTACGTCTTCGAATAACGAATTTTACGTGATGAGAAGTAGGGACATGCCTAAATTAGGGGGAATCTCTAGCTTACCGCGAAAACCTCTAAGTTCTGAGCCCAAAGTCGGTTCACTCTATTTGGTTGAATATGATGAGATGGGGTTAGTAAGAGATTTTTCTTTGCAATTTGTATAGATTCAGTATTCTAAAGACAATACGTCTTTTTTTGTATTAGTTGGAGAGCGGAATTGATAAACTTGTCACCGCCGACGGTCAAATACATCGACTACAGTAATGAGAGAGAGAAAAAAAAGGGGATTTCTTGGCACTAAGGATCATGTTTCATGTCTTTTCGCCAGTCGTCTGAAACTGTCATCGTTTAAAAATTTCCAAAATTTCCTCGCTCCGCTCGTTCGTCCCGCTTGTTGGTCTAGTATAACTAACTATACTTTAGAGTATTTTAGACTAACTGCTCTTTGGGCTCATATGTCTACTTTAGAGTATTTTAGGTTAATTTAGTATAATTCAAACTGATCAGACAGGGGACGTTACCAACTTATGAAGTCACAAGCTAATAGCTTCATAATGGCGCTCGGAGTTCTCATGGCCTAGCATAAATCTAGCCTAAGCATTTTTATTATATTAAGATGAGCCTAGTATAGGTACACCTAATGTACTACAAAGAGGAAGCGTAAGGGGGTGGTACTCGCAAAGTTTCAAATTACACACCAGGTATAAAAATTTTTTATGTTTTTCAGTTATTTCTGTGGAATCTTTTACCGCAGCGCTCAGCCAAGAGGTGATTATTTCTGCATTTTGCTCTGCGCTGCTGATTTAGTCATTATTTTTTGTTGAAGGTAGGTAGGTATTTTCCCAATCTTTTCATTAAACTTTTCAAAGTTTATCTTATAGCTTTTATTTGCTTCGACAGTCCACTTGTTTTCTGTGGTATTTTCAATTTCGATCGATGTCAAATTGATGTGCATATATGCGTACTTGCTACTTGAATAGAGCCCAAGTCAATATATATGGAGTGGTTACCACTTCCATTTGATGAGACCTGAGTATTTCTTGTGAGGATGGACGCATCTTGGTTGGCATACGAGGTCCAGCCAGGGGTTCCTACAATTTTGTTCTGATACAGTGGAGAACCTAACCTAACCTAACCTCACCCAAAATTCCTCCAAGTCCCAAGGTCACGACCGGACGCCCAGACAATTTTCCAGATCCAAAAAGAAGTCAGCCTAAAATACTCTAAAGTAGACTTATACTAGACCAAGAAGCGGGACAAATGAGCGGAGCGAGTGAGTCCCAGAAAGCAGTCAGCCTAAAATACTCTGAGCGAGCGGAGCGAAAAAATTATGGAAATTTTTAAATGATGTAAGTTTCAGACGACTGGCGAAAAGACATGAAACATGATCCTTAGTGCCAAGAAATCCCCTTTTTTTTTCTCTCTCATTACTGTAGTCGATGTATTTGACCGTCGGCGGTGACAAGTTTATCAATTCCGCTCTCCAACTAATACAAAAAAAGACGTATTGTCTTTAGAATACTGAATCTATACAAATTGCAAAGAAAAATCTCTTACTAACCCCATCTCATCATATTCAACCAAATAGAGTGAACCGACTTTGGGCTCAGAACTTAGAGGTTTTCGCGGTAAGCTAGAGATTCCCCCTAATTTAGGCATGTCCCTACTTCTCATCACGTAAAATTCGTTATTCGAAGACGTAATAGGCTGAATAACTGTTACCTACGAGTAGAATGAGACGAAACCAAGACTCTCATAATCCAACACTTTTTTTGGAAACTCGATTCCAAAGGGACAAGACTTACATCCAAACATTCTTCCGAAACGACTACCCACGCTTTTCCTTTTTGTTAATATGTAGTTCAAACTACACGCGTAGGAAGAGGTTAGAATCTCACCTGTTGGGCCCCTTCAGTGCCTGGTCATTTTCCCCACTGCCCGAGTACCAGAATTTGTCACCGTTATCTTCCTTGTGGCCGTAAGTCTCATCATATTCAACCAAATAGAGTGAACCGACTTCGGGCTCAGAATTTAGAGGTTTTCGTGGTAAGCTGGAGATTTCCCCTAATTTAGGCATGTCCATACTTCTCATAACGTAAAATTCGTTATTTGAAGACGCAATAGGCTGAAGAACTGTTATCCAAAATGAGAAGAAACCAAGACTTTCATAATCCAACACTTTTTTTGGAAACTCGATTCCAAAGGTACAAGACTTACGTCCAAACATTCTTCCGAAACGACTACCCACGCTTTTCCTTTTTGTTAATAGTTCAAACAACACGCGTAGGAATTTAGCATGAATCATAACTGCGCAACAATTGTAATTAAATTCCAATTGTTCAGTTAAGAGTTTTTCGCAAAATGGGTGACGGGCGTGACGGAAACTAAATAACTTATACATATAGTAAATGGTAGTTCATATCTATAACATAAATAAGCACAGGAATCTATGACGTACCCAGTTTTGGCAAAATTTGTCCACAAAGTGCACAGGAATTCAATCCTCTCTTAATCTTTCTCAATTGTCTCCAATCCGGCCGCTACTTTATGAGAAAAGAAATTCCCTAGTACAACTTAGAAAATTTCCGGAAGTTTTCTAAGTTGTACTTTTTTCCTTGCACAAATAAAATCTTTTCAATCGTCTTCAAATTTTACCCCTAGTACAACTTAGAAAATTTCCGGCTCTACCCGCACAAAGTGGGTAGAGCCGGAAATTTTCTAAGTTGTACTTTTTTCCTTGCACAAATAAAATCTTTTCAATCGTAGTTCCCTAGTTCTTCAAATTTTACCCCTAGTACAACTTAGAAAATTTCCGGCTCTACCCGCACAAAGTGGGTAGAGCCGGAAATTTTCCAAGTTGTACATTTTTCCTTGCATGAATAAAATCTTTTCAATTGTAATTCCCTAGTTCTTCAAATTTTACAGCTTCTATAACGAAGAAAAAAATCTTTGTACATCAGAGTAGAATTCCATAATAATATGGAGATGAAAACCCCATAGTTTGGAGAAGAAAACTGTAGTATTGAATCATTTCTGACCGTTGATACAAAAAACTGACCGTTGATACAAAAAACTTTTCCAGAAAGTTTACGGATTCTCAAATCTAGGGTCCCGTTGTACCCAAACAAGTGTATGTGTGGTGGGCCATTGGAGTTATCTAAGAAGTTGACAGCTTGCAAAAAGTTACCGATGTGCAAATCAGTGTAAAACTAGAAAAATAATGAAAACAATATTTCAAGATTTTTTTACTTTGAAAAAGCATTATTTTAATATTTTTGAGATCAAAGGACTCAAAAAGTTGTATACAGTAAACTACTTATTACTCACGTTAGCCGTTTCTTGATACCTTGGTTTCTTATCATTGTGGTAAAAATTTTGAATATCCTTCAGTAACTTGAATTGTTAGAATCTGTCGAGAGTGAAATAGTTTGTGATTGCCATGGAAGGATCTTGTGGAAACAAATTCAAATACTTTGGCGCGGGAGCTGTAACAATCGCCAACAGCAAATTTTACTTCCAAATTCAGTTATGCAAGGAACTACCTAATTATCAGAGCATGATGAAGTTGGTCCTCCGGATTCTTGATTCTACGTGGACTTTTCATAATTGTGAAGAAAGGGTTTAATATGGAGAGAGACTTTTGAGAATGGACATTATGAACTACACAATTATTTTAAAAACAGTTTTTGCAGTAAGGATAATACACAGGCAAAAGAATGTTATAGAGGGAGGTCGGAGGATATCTATCAGAAAAGTTTCTTTGATATGTTTATTATGTTGTGAAAACCCGCTCCACCCTCGTTGAAACTCATTCAAAAAGGGTGAGTTTTAGATTTTCTCTGTTTCTTCTTTTCAATTTTCATGTGCATTCAAGTCTTTTCTTGTAGAGAATACTGTAAGATTGTAAAATCTTAACAAATCTGGCAATGCTGTGTTTTCACAGAATCGAAACAAAAGTCGAGTTCCCGAAGGAAAGGCAGGTCAGCTGACCACCATCCTTCCAGCATACAAGGCAGCGTAAACACTTCTTGTCGCAGTGCTTGTTGATGAAGTGCCGCCTGACACATTCTATCAATGTGAACCCCTCTGGGCACTCTGCACAGCGATGAGGCCGCACGTCGCTGTGTACGGAGTTGTAATGCCTCCGTAAATTGAAGGGATTGTTCAAAGTTTTATTACATATGTCGCATATGTAGCGCAAACTTACTGAACGTAGCCGGTTCTGGTCACACACCACGAGCGCCGGCGGCCTCTCAACATCAACTGCGACTCGGTTTTTGCATTTCCTGCAAATTACTCGCTTCTTATTCGCGTTCAATCTGGAATCAAGAAAATAAGAGTCTAGTTACTCAAAAATTTAATTTTTGTTTTTTTACTGAATAAAGTTGGTCCTCCATCTGTATAGATTACAAGCTTGAAATTTTTCCCAGTTTCTGTTTCTAAAGATTTGATCGACAGAAATTCTCTCCAGTCGTTCTAATGACTTTGCAGTACAGCGTGATGATCAAATCTAATGTTCCCTTCTTTGACTCCTCAGTTATTACCTTCCCATTAGAACTTCTCATTCATTTGTTGTCAAAACAAATGACTTTCTCTTAGTTTTTCAGCGTTCTTACATTCCTCAAAATTTTTATTTCAACTTACTTCGGAACCAGCGATTACGAATTTACCAAGTTGTCTGACATTTTCTCTGCAGTCGAACCGACAACAACGTTTAGTCAAACCTGCATAATAACAAGAGAAAAATGAGTAAAAACTATAAGATTTTAAGAGGTGTACAAAAAATGTAACTCTGGATTGAAACAATCAATAAATAAAAGGTTGTTCTCATAAGTACGTGGTCTATACATATTTATTAATGAAGCTGAGAACGCTCACGTATTTCTTTACGTGAGCGTTCTCAGCTTTAATAAATATTGAAACAATCGTTCGTGTGTGTGAGTATTTCATAATATTCTTTTTTTCGAAATTTTTCTATGTTTCCCTCCTATCACCTATCGCTCGGAAATCGAAATTTTATTTGCGGAATTGACAATCAATATGCAAACTTATGAGATCAAAGATCGAAAAGTCCGTTACGAAAGGAATGCGATAAGGTCATTGCAAGCGCACTAAGAACTGTCGAGACAGTGTGAACCACGTTAAAAAAAAAAAAAAAAACATCGGTCGCATGTACAAATAGGTATATCAATGAGAAAATTATGTCTTCCGCCACTAACAGACTAGTGTCAAAACAAATTAAAACTTTTTTAATGAAATTGATAAAAGAATATCAAGAAGATTTTTCCAATAAAATATCCAAATGTGAATATCATTTTTTCAAAATTTTTACAAAGCGTAGGTATGTTTCCCAAACTGCGACTCACTTTTTCAGTGTACACATCACGTGCTTCTTTCATGATGATCTGATTGGGAGAAAGAATATTATGATCGTGATGACGTAGGTACTAGAACATTTTCTTGGGGTTTGCGTGTCGGTCACGTAGATAATATCGACATAATAGATAATTATTTTACTGATCATACTATTCTATCGATAAGCGAGTGAACCTTCACTATAGAGAGCGCTGCAAAATTAGCGGCGCGGGGTAAGTGAACACTATAGGTGATTATGAGTACTCCCAAATGAGAACACTGTTGCCTGCAATCAATGTGAGAAAAAAAAAAAAAAAACATCAAAATTGATTAAAAGTCGATTGCTAGGTGATTACAGCGGGAACTATCCTCTTGATTTTCCATTCAAGTCAATTAAAATAAATTCAACGTTCAGTGTAGTTTCGTAGCCGGTCTTACATGATCTGTCTAAAATGACACAGTGCTACCAACATTTGAAACTCCAAGTTCAATAGGGTAGCCATCCCGTACTGCGGAGTGAGAAGCGATGATTGTGGCCACGGGACATGAATCTGGGGCCTGAGATTATCCCGCCACATAGTCGAAATCAATGGACCCCTGCCAATCGGTGATATTGTGCCATCATAAGTCTTGCGCGAAAAACAGCTCGCGTAGTAAGAAGTCGGCAAAAGGCGGGGGTATGGAGGAAAAAACGGTGCGCGATACAGCTTCTGGGATAGATCTTGTATAGAAGGTCCAGCCGTAGCGAGGATGGAGATGTAAAAGACTTGGGTGTTGTCAAAGTGGTGAACTGGCTAGAAGATGCTAAGTTCTGCTTCCCTTCCAGCATCTTGTATTTTGTCCACCTTCCCGGCAAACACTTAATTACTCAATGTATTCATTCATCTCCGTTGCTGGACCTTGTTCTGAGAGGCTGGATCTTCCTTCTTTTCGCTCCACCACCCTGCCGCGTTCAGGATTCCATCCTGCCTTGTACGCACAAAGGTTTTGGCTCTTTCGCTCTTCAATTTTTTTTTTTTTCAACAACAACGTCGTTGTCGAAGAGAATTGGTGGTCCGTAAAAGAGAAACGATCTCAAAAGACGGAGTTCGGTAACGTCATTGTCCAAGAAAATAGAGGATATTTAAGGAAGAATATTACAACGATTGTCTTGAATGAGAAACAGTAATTTCTACGGCTATTGAATAGTGAAATATTTCAAACCAAATTTTATGAAAAAAGAAAAAAAAATAAAAATTGCAAGGAATTTACGACGATGATAGTAGAAAAATCTTGCGCGGCAACATCAAAATTTACCTTTCCACAGACAGTTTTCTGACGACTATTCATAAAGGAAAAAGAAAAAAGAAGAAAAAACTCGCGTGTTCGCGATTTTTTTCTATCTGATTTCTTGGGAAGTCGTATTTACCTTTCTTGATATTTCTGACGATGATCATTTTGAAGTCTTAACTACAAAAAAAATTTCAAATGCTAAAATAGCACGGTTTCATTTTGAAACTGTTATTTAATTCACGGTTTCTTAGACTATTGTCTTTGTACGAAGTCGTAGATCTCGAAAATAATCAAACTTTAAAGATATTGTCTTCGACAAGAGAGTATCAAATTTAGAAAATATTAAACTCTCTACGAAAATGCTCTCTCACTTCGATTCTAGGGTCAATACTAATTTATGATTTGTTACCCCACTCAGAAGAGCTTTATAAAGTTACTTAGGTTATCACTTTAACGAGAAAAAAAGAAAAAAGAAAAAAGAAAATGTTTTAGCCCAAATGAACAGAAATATGGAATCAATTTTGTCCTCTAAGGTACGGTACATTTTTGATTATTTTATTAGAAATAATGAACAGAAATATATTAGGGTAACTTATTTCAATCCGAAAAAATGGACGAAATTTTTACGGAACTGTACAAAGTAAAGATGAAGAAACATCTAATGTTCGGCCGTTCGTTTTTAATTCTGATATGAGAAAACGAAAGGAATGAAGAGAAAAATTCACGTCTCAAATCAAATGTTTTTATTTTTTCTTTGAAAAGCAAAAATGATGAAAATGGAGACGTTTTCAAGGAAAAATTTTGACAATGGGTAACAATAATTATATTTGTTACCGGTATCCACCCATTCCCATCCTGTAATGATATTTTTCTCCCATAAAATTTGTCTACTTCGGAGCCCTGTTTCTCGTGTTTTCCAATTACCTCGTACAAATCTATCCATTTCAACTATTCTTACGGATTATCAGAGGAATTGATTGAATTATTATACGAATAAATTCTATTTTTTAATCATTTGTGATCAAAATTATAATATCTTTATGCAGGTATTTATAAGATGATTAAATAATCGATGAAATTAGAAATATTAATTAAATTTGCGCGCTTTCTACGTCAATCTATCAATTCTTGAGTATTGAAATCTGGTCAATATATTACGCTATCTTTGGAAGAGACTTATTCGGATCTGTTCACATCGTTCCATTCGTCTACCTAGTTGGAGAAAATCACCATCGATGAATGTACTCTCGCTGAATATGACGCATCAACTTCGTCGAAGAGAGATCTATTCACCCTTGAAGGACGTGATCTCTTAATCTCGCAGAGCAGCAATTTCCTATATCATGCGGAACGAGGCGGTATTTTCTTCCACTAGTACTTCGATTTGCCAGTCAATTGAGATATTTCCATTCATCATCAATCACGCGACCCATCCATTATCGTACGTAAGAACAAATTCAGTACGGCGCTGGTCACGTTCGTCCTCGCTTGTCATAATGAAATGCTGCTTTACTGTCTGTATCCTGGAAAGTACGATTGAAACGTTCGGCGCCGATCCTTCCCATCAATTGGGGCCTTCATCTCGTCGTACCTGTCCGAGATGTTCAGCCATTGCCAATGGTTTATTTCAACGACGAAATTTGATCAAGTTGCTGATCAACAATCTCGCACTCTAAACGCAATGCACCGTTATCTACGTGCATGTAGCCGAGGAAACTATCATATTATTCCGATCGATATCAACGTGAAGAAAGCGCTCTGCATTCGTAGCTCTGCAGACTCACGGGCAGAGTTCATATTATCGCAAGTTTCGAGCTGATGTCTAAAACCTGCAATATGGAAGTCAACATTTGGTCCAAGTTTACCACAAGCTTAATTGAAATGCAGTGAGCAACATTCAAAGATAATATTGGCAGTCTCTGTTTCCTAAATTCACTCGGTCGATAGAGAGAATACCAACATGTCGCCTTTCATTAGAATTCTCGTTTTTGTCGAAACGCCATTCTATATTCCGTCACCAGCATCTCAGCAGGCAGCTTCCTTCCGTGCGTTACACAAAGAAACAGTCTCTCATCTGGAAGATCGTCTCCAAAGGCTCGTTGATGTATTTTGTTTCGCTGATACTCCGCCCTCTAGAATTGTTTCTCGTTACTTATAACCTTCACACAATGGACAATCCTCGTTCAAGGTTTCCCACGACTTATTCGTTGACATCATCACCCGTTTCAACACCAACTGGGATTTGAGACGTTCACCATTCGTTCCAAAACATAGCTGGAATTCAAAAGAAAGATGAAAACAATCGGTCTCGGAACAGAAATACCATAACGCATCGGTCGATATTAACGAATTTAATTTTCTATCATGTTCTGTTTGGTGTACTTATTAACCGAATCTTAATTTTTATTATGGATGCACTTGTCTCGTATTACATCAAAAAGTACAAAACCACTCTCTTGGTTGCTTTGAACGTCATAAATTATAAAAATAAATACCAATTTTATGTTTCGTTTCTATGCGAGTATCCGTTTTTTTTCTTAAATTTCTTCTTTATTTTCTTTTGTATATGCGTGTATTTTATATTGTAAGCCCAGATCAATCAATTCCTCTAGATATATATAGTTAGTTAGCTACTTCTACTAATTATACCCTGTAAATTTTTTCGTATTCTGAGGTGGCATAGTGACGCTCAATTATTCCCATTCCTCAAATGCTTGAGGCAAATATTGTATATTAATTGATAAGTTTAATAATGCAAATTATGTAAAAGAAGAAAGGACAATCTAAATGTATTTTGAGAGAAATATAAATAATTTGATCTGAACTCGCGACAAGTTTGTAAGAAACCGCTACGTCGGAATTTCAAAATCCGTTCTTATGTACAATATATTTTTGAGTTGTAAATATTATTGAAATAATATTATTTTTTATACATCAAAAAACAGACTATTCATTTTATTTTACAACTTATATATTTCATCTCCATATCAAGCCATATCAAAATATCGAGCTCCGGCATCACATATATCAAAGATATTATGCACTAATCACGTCTGTAGCTTCAAGGTCGTAGTTGGATTACGAATAATGTTCTTTCATGAATTCATTCAGGAACTGAAAGGTTCAGAGACTACTATATTGCATAATGAAGACTAAGGATACAAGTTCCAATTTCATTTCTTCGAGTATCTAAAGCACGTGAAGGTCACTGAAGAATGAAGTGGCCAACGCCCAGAACAGATGGAAAACGCAGTAAGTATAAATGAAAAGAATTTGGTTTCCAAGATTATTCGTCATATTGAATTATAGAAGAACTGTAAATATCGTAATTTTCTTCTACAATTCAGTACTTAAAAGGAAAGTCCGGTACCCTACACAAAAAAGCGACGCGATGAACTTTGGGTGAACTAAATTGCTTGAACGACAATCCAAGATCGCAAAGCGATTGGCCATGGACCATAATAATTCTAGAACAAGAGAGCAGCAGCACTTGATATGTCAATCAGCAGCCCTAAATACGTCTAGGACTCAAATCCAACCTCTCTTTCTTGTCAAAAAGTAGGTAAAACTGACTGGATCCATATTCTTCGCACACTATTTCTTGAAAAGAGAAGAAGAAGAAAAAAAAAGGAAAAAAGACTATACGTTGTATTAGACTTGGTGAGATGAATATGAATAAGGCTGAGAATTCATATTCCGAAGACGCATATACGTGAATAAATATTAGAGATTAGAGATACTATTTTCAACGGGCGACGAATTTAATTAAATACAAGAAATTAGGGTCACCAAGCAACCTCCTTTAAGAAGAAGCAGAAAGTGCGTTTTTTCATTATTTCCAAATTTCTTTCATTTTCCTTGAATTAGAACAAAGTATTTAACTCCTGTATTTATGGTAGACTCAAGATATGATCTGCAATATATGCGCGTTATAAAGAAACCGTTGAATTCACTCTTTTTTAAGTCATACTCGTAGTTAATTGGATTCAAACGACATTGGATGATAAAAAAAAAAAAAAAAGATTCTGATTGTAATTTCTGTAGATTTTTCATTATTGTAGATCGAACTATTGAAGAAGAGCATCCAACATGGTCAAAAATATAGTTTAGGCAGACGAAACTCAAAGTGAATGGATCTAGAGAATGATTCTGTTTTTAAATGCGAGAATTAGGCATAAAGAACGTCAAAAAGTATAGAATTATGTTATCTATATTATATTCCTCAAATCATATCGTTAGGTTAGAATTATATATTTACACACTACCTACTGGGCAGGGATTTGAACTTGTCGCGTTATACAACATGGAGGTTGGCGATGTTGACACCTCGACAGTGCAACTCCTGCTGAACAGTGAGAGAGAGGGAGGAAAAAAATGGTATAACATACGCTATGCGACGCGCACAGGTAGTAAAAGGGAAAGGTGATTCGTTGTCACCCAGGTGTCGGGCCATTTTTAACGCATTCAAAATGATTGGTAGGTAATAAGCATTCATTTTGACACTACGTCATTATTGTTCACGCTTAGAACTACCTGCGCCTCCGGGATGAGGCAATTGAGACTCATAAGCTGGTGGTCGATAGAAATAGATCAATTGAAAATAGAATAGTCGCGGCAAGAAAATATGCAAATAATTTATCCTGCGTGCGCCGTCGATATTATTCAACAATTAGGTGGGCGTTTTAAAAGAGGAAAATGACCTACGTTTCGATAGTGACGACTATCAAATGTCGGCCACTTTCCTTTTTTTATTTCGCGTAATTATTTAGATATCGACGGCAATGTCGCAAAATAAATTATTTGTATGAAGATAGATATAGTATGATGAAACATATGTTGAAGACTATACTAATTTCTCTAAATAAAAAATAATTTAATTACTTGAACAGAATTTTATGAAAGAGAGTTCTATTTTTGAATAATGAAACAGAATTAGATTAAATTTGAGTTTTTTTTTTTTTTTTTTTTTTTCACGTACAAAGAAGGGTTTAATTTTATACTCAAGTGAGTAAGGTAAATATACAAATACTATAACCGCAAGAATTTTTATGAACACTGAACGCTTTCGGCTAATCAGCCATTCTCGATGTATAGTCTCTTCGGGCTCTCTTCTCTTCGTACATGATCAATCTATTTTCTCCAATGAGAAATGAAAAACGAATGAATGTAAAATGATTGAAACAGTACATAATTTAAGCATTCGTTTACGAACTTCATATCGAAGGACAGAAGTATCATTTTTCTGTCTGGGTAAAAAAATGTGTCATGAAATTATGTAACTTGTTCTGAAAATTTTGAAATGTAATAAGAAATGAAAAATTGTTTTGGGTCTAGAAGGTGCCTTGTATACGAAACGTCTTTTTTTTTTCTTTGAATTGGCCCAGGGAGACGTTTTTCAGGGTTAACCGAAAAAAACATTGTGTGGTCTATGCCATTCCTTGGATTATTATCTTCATCCTAACATGGATAAACTGAGAGTCCTCTACGTTTCAGAAGTACTGGTATCTTATTTGTACGAAATTTTCGAAGATAGCGTATCGACGACCAGGATCCTAGGCATTTGGTACTATTTTTCCTGAAAAGTGAAATCAATGGCAATATGAAAATCGATTAGTTATAAATGGGACAAAGGAGAAAGAAAAATCCTTTTTTGCAGAAAAATAAAGAATTTAGAATAAATACGGACGAATACCGAAGACAACAAGTATAGGTCGCCGAAAGAATTCATATATTCATATATATTATAGTAAATCATGGAAGATTTTGTTCCTAATTGCGAAATTTTGCCTGCGCTTGAAAAGTTATACGTTAGGTCTAGTAGTGAGCTGATTTTCGTCGAAAGAGTTCCGAAGTTTGGTTTTAAGGCAAAGACATTATGATTGGAAGAAATCTGTAAAATGCCGGAAATCATACGTTTTCTTGCCGGAAAATCCTATTTTTTCTCCATCTATATGACAATTTTATTGTTTTTTTTTTCTTTTATGCAGATCGCGAAAAAGAGGACAGTTACCCTTAATTATTGCTTAAAGGTGAGTAGAAGTTTTAGATGATTTTTCACTTGATTTATGGGTGGTGCACAAACTTTTGAAAAAATTCAAATTCTGTGAAAATCATATCTCTCAATACACTGATTGAATTTCAAAATGATCCTTTGAGGATCTCACATTTGCAAATCACTTGAGATGCAAGAGTTACTCAGTTCTCTAATTATCGTCAACTCTTCTTTTACCAGACGAAAATTTTATCTAAATTTTTCTTTTCCTTGGCGTCGAAAAAATTTTTCAATAAGTATGAGATTCGATAGGTACGTTCTTCGTACGTAGAATATCCTCGTCAATTATCGAGACAGTTCACCGTTATATATAGGTAGTTCGAGAAAGAAATATTTTAATAAATGAAATAGGTCATCACCTTCGTAAATTTAACTCTAAATGCTTGCTGATGCTAAAATTCCTGAACGTTGCTTAGGTATTCGCAGTGCGATAAATTAAAACGGCAGCTTTTCCCTCTCATCATTCATGGACGATTTCGAACGATTTCACTGTCTCAAACAAAAAATCGATATAGAAAGCATAATCCGTAAGATTAAAAACAGATTCCCTTTCAGCATACTTTAGATTTTTGAAAATCTTTAACGCTTCATCTATGATGATAAGATTTACATCAATTTCTTTTTGTAATTAATTGCTTCCGATAGATTGTCATTTTGAAATGACTCATTTTTGATTTTGAAAAAATGAACTACCTATACCCAAGTAAAGTTCATCGTCAGTGCCTATAGTTTCTCTTGGGTGTATAAATGTTTGAGGATGGATCCTCGTTGATCAAAGATGATCTTAGCGGAGCAGCTTGCATAACGAAAAAAGAAAAGTTGAGACGTCCAGTGTAAGTACCTTTCTTTTTGGTTCCATCGAAACTGCGAACAGTATCATTCTCCCTGCTAGAAATTGTGTGTCCTCTAATAATTCGATTTGGTCACCTTCAAATGTGCGGTGACAATTTGTGATTGATCTTGATTGTTCAAATTACTCGCCCACCTTTGCCCAAGCAGTCCAATCGCATCTCGTATTTCGTTGTTACGAAGTCTCCTGCTCTGAATTTAGCATACGAGATAATTATCCTGAAAATTTTACGTCTAATTCTTCTATCCTCATCCTGAATAATTCACTATTGATCTAGATGATGATATAATCGGCTAACAGGCTCAATTGAGAAAACTTGAGCCACTAATACATAAGTCTGTAATCGATATCATTGTAAATAATTAACCATTTGGATAAACTGTAAATTGGTCTAATTAAAGTGGTAATTTTTCGCCCTTGGTATTAATTTGATACGCAGCAGAACCAGTATCAATCCAATTATCGAGTCTTAATTATAGGATTTTAATTGCCCAACTAATTTTCGCAATCCAGTTACGATGATGTAAAGCTCGTCAACGTTCAACAAATTACGTTAGGATTCTTCTGAAACAAAAAAATCTAATTTGAAGGATTTTTCC
Source organism: Aspidiotus destructor (assembly GCA_035079395.1). Lineage (NCBI taxonomy): Eukaryota > Metazoa > Arthropoda > Insecta > Hemiptera > Diaspididae > Aspidiotus > Aspidiotus destructor. The sequence goes on from JAVHKZ010000028.1 coordinate 184,851, forward strand.
ATTCTCTTACCATACGATTCATTTACGATAAGACGAAAATTTGGAAAAATTGACTTTCGTTTCCCCGATTCTATGAAGTTTAGAAAAGTAAATCGAATTCGAATTTTGTTCTCTTGCACTCCATCTTGATCTGGTATAATTTTGTCGTGCCTTCTGTTTCATTCCTACGATACTTGCGGCCGAAATTCGGAAAGATTGAACTCTGTATCTGATTTTTATTCAGGCACAAGCCTTGAAAAATTCCAATTTTGATACACGTACGAATTCCCTTGCACTCAGCTCTAAAAATGTTTTCATGGGGTTTTGAACTAAACTTAGTTCACGATATGACTTAAATTTAGAGAAATCAAGCCTTTTCACCCTATAATTCTACAAAACATGAAAGAAAAAAATGAAATCAAATTTGTTTCGTTCTGTAAAGTCTTCATACTCTCAACTTTTTGTAACTCACAACGTTACTCAAATTTGTCACGATTGAGACTCGTTGTGCTCGGACTACAATTTGTATGTCACGCAACTGCGAGAAAATTCTCCTAGCGAAATATATCAGAAAATTCGATGTGTAGATTCTGGGTAGCTTCTGAACGTATGCTTTTTTTCCGCTCATTTTGCGACTGAGTGTAGCTCACAAAATGGCTCAAATTTCTAGAAGTTGATCTCTCCTACGCTGGATCCATGCTGTAAACGTGATGGCCGACAAAAATTTCTGAACTCAGACTTCAATATCCTATATTTCCCAACACATTCTTTCGCATTCGCGTTCCATGATTCGAATTCGGGAAGATTGAGCCTTCTCTGTGCTGAAATCGCTATTCGTCCGTACCCTGCAAAACCACCCTCGACGTAAGTATGTTTTATCATTGTCCGTAATAACTATAATTATGTTCTTTTTGCGTACCTATATATGATATTCTGCACCCAGGTAAGTTTTCAAAATGATTCCAACTTTTGAAAATCAAACCTCTTCCTGCTGATTCTGGAAATGTCGAAGAATTTTCGAATTATAAAATCCGATAGGAACATTCGTTCTACATATTGAAATTTTCTCATTTTTTCCTCGTCCATTTTCGATGTAGGTTACCTATAATCTGTCAGTTTAAATTGAGTTTACTCTCCTTCCATTGATACGTCTTAGGTGAACCTCTCGATGCTTGAATGATCAATTAGTATTTTATCGATCTTCCAGAAAATCGATCGACCAAGATTTCGATGATCTCTCAGTGTACATACCGTACAATTTCTTCTGTGGTACCATCAATAAGCTAAAAAAAAATAGTCGAGGTGAAATTTCAATCAACCAATAGGATCCGAACACATAGCGCAATGCCGTTGATGAAAGTTCGAGTGGAGGACATATTGAAGAATTTCACGACGACAGGCACGTCCGAGTGACAACAACGTGACTTAACGTCACATTTTTCCCGTGACGATGAAAATTTTCTTAGGCGTTTGCATGACTAGTGTGACGAGGTTGCATCTGGAAGACGTGCTTCGGGCAGCATTAGGATACACATATCCATGATTGACGAATGATAATTCTGTTCAGTATTTTTACGCTCTGACTCTTTTCTTTGTCTACGCCATTGTCTTTGCTTCCAACGATTTTAGAATTCATTTCAGAGTTCGTTTCGATGTAGTGAACACTCGTTTTGGGTACGTCGTTAAAAATTCCCAAAGTTCTTACTGAACTTTTCTTGATTTAAGAGTTAAATTAGTTGAATTCTCGCATTTTATTTCGTCGCGACCATTTCTCGCTATAATTAATCAGATTTCGTAAATCTTTCGAGTCGAATTCAACTTTTTCGGTTTTCTCGCGATTTTGTAAGGGACTCCTACGATGAACGCGTATTCAAAAATGGTGGACTGGAACTACGAAGAAGAATCAGAGGTAAACTTTTTTACATCAACCTTTCTTATTTAGTTTGTTATATTTTCTTGATTAATTATTACATTTTGTGAGAGTCTGTGGGGTGATGTGATGAAAATGTTGTACGAGAAGAAATTGTAATTCGACCCCGTTCGAGGATGTATGAGAAAAAGAAGTGTCCCTCACGCTCACTTTCAGGAAAAAAAAAGGTTTTCCAGACTATTTTTCTGTTATATCTACGTTTTATTGGGCTACGTAATGAATATAGGGTCTAACGGTTGCGAGATGTTGCGTAATTTTTTCTGGCCGCCATCTTGGTTCAGAGTGTTCTTTTTGAAAGGAATGAGAAAGAAAGGCACATGAGAGACAGTTCTAGTTGATTCGATTGTACGAGTAAAATCTCATCGATAACATAATTGGTATATATTTTACTTCGATTATTAAATACCCGGTATACAGTGCGTCTTTTCGTTGTCTCCGTTTTGCGATCCGTCCTATTTTTCGTAAAAACTGTTGCATTATCATTTTCTATCTAGATCCCCCTGTCTTATTATTTATTAATTTGATCATTAAAGTTGGTATCTTCATTCGAAAGGAGTGTACGAGTACGACGTAGAGAATTGAGTTGGGGTGAAAGCATTTTAAAGTACGAATTGTTTATGATTCAATTTCCTCATTTTTCTTTTTTCGTAAGGAATATCGTCGAATATATTTTTCAAAGTCAGCTATGTTATATTTCCCCCTCACTCGATAGCAAATTTCGATATATTTCCTACGTATTTTACGATTTACAGATTAAATTCTTATTTTCAATTTTCCCCTTCGAGAACAGAATGCAACGCACTTAAGAGATGTTCGTAGTTCAGCGCGTTCAAAGTTCATTCGAATTTTTCATTGGTCCAACGGAATTACGTGAAAAATAGACGCTCAGAACGAAAGAAGAGATTTTGAACCTTGATCGAACCGAACGGCAGCGTATTGCGCAGGCGCCATGAAAATATTCCGAAGAGAAACGAAGAACGCGTACAACAACAGAAGAATATTCGTATCTGGTAACGCGTACGCCGCCATTTTGCGATTGCGTCATTATGTAGACGCGCATCTTCGTTGGAAACGACGCGCTGGTGAGTTTCGATTCATCGACACAGGTTTGAAGTTGGAGCGCATTTTCGACCGAGCGTATTCTTATCATTCTCTCATAATAATTCGAGCTCTAGCAATATTTTTCGTAGCCTCGTAACATTTGCGATAGTAAAAATTTCAAAATTTATTTCTGGACCGTATAAATAGTACCAGGCTCCAATCGTATCATTCCTGAGTCCGATGAATCGTTTTACGATGATGAATAGACAGAGAGAGTAATAGCGTAAATTACCTAATAATACTCCCTGCGAAAAAGGTTGACGTATAAATTATGTGCGGTGAACAAAGAACGATGGAACGATTTGTTATCGTAAAATAAATTATGTCTTCTATTTGCTAATTCGAAAGTTTTCGATGCACGATATCGACAATTCTTGTATGTATTTATCATGTTTTCGCAGGAAGTATAACATGTAGGTGGTGTGAAGTGTAAAGGCGGAAAGGGGGACTTTGTTTTGTTTCGTTTCGAAGTTCGTCCATCTTTCAGAAGAATCATGAGAAAGATCGATAGGCGCTGGACTTTTCCCTGTACATACAAATGGTATAGGAATCGGTGTGTACACAGTAAAAGTCACTTTTGATCGGTAAATATTGTGTCACAACTGTACATGTAAATACCATACAGTTGAGGCAATATTTACAAGAACGACAATGATTTTGATCGGTAAATATTGTCACAACTGCATATGTAAATATACCATACGGTTGAAGTAATATTTACAGAAACGACTATAAATTTTTCTGTAGACACAGAAATTTCTATACCTTATCAAAGTGTACAGAGGGTATTTCAGCAAAAAGCGTCTAGTATTTTGTAATAATTTTTTCTTCAATTTTTTCAACGCGCGCGTATAAAGCTTTGCCAGTATTCCATAGTGCGTATACTCATTTTCCTACGTGTTATCAATCTGGTATAGCGTTTCTAACACCGATCTTATGGCGACCTTATTAGGAAAAAAATGAACGTGCAACCACGAGACACTCATAAGATCGATGTCATAAGAAACTTTATCAGATTGTTAACAAGCATAGGATGAGAAGTACATGCACTATATGGAATACTGAAAAAGGGTAGGGCTCTTCCTCTTATATTGTATACTCGTTTGCTTGATTCTCATCGTGATTTCACCTGTTTCTCATTGGTCGTCTGACAGAAAAATCGAATATACGCATTCCCCAACCAAAAGATCAATGTAAAGCAAGTGTCCTGTACAATGTACGAATCAGACGAATAAGTATACATGATGTAAGAGAAGAATCCTACATTCGAGTTAATAATTTCGTGTACTCGTCAGCTCCATTTCGCGTAAAGTTTCAGTTCTGCCCCGAAGTTTGCAGTGTATTTTTTAGCCTACATGTGGTAGTTGACGCTATTAGTTTCTCACCTCGTACTAGAATTAAGGATTTCTTATTCAATGCAAATGAAGAATATTGAAGACTCAACGACAGCACCTTGAAAAAGACGAACATGGCATTTAAATTTTCTGCACTTGATGAAAATATTGCGAAATTCTAATCCTGCGTCATAGTGGGGAGTCCACAATGTCTTATATTGTTGAGTACAAACTGCCTCTCTCCACAGTAGAAATTTTTACGAGCTCTTTCCGTTTGTATTATCTAATGTTCTTTTTTTTTTTCTAGCATTAGTCAGATTCTTTTCCCGAGCCGAGATATTCACACCTTTCTTCTCCTACATAGATTCAGACATTCATTTCTTTCCTATCCACGCCCGGAGAGAAAATAATGATCCATTGACTGAAAAAATGGTCGAAATGAACGAGTTTACTTTTTTTGGTCATCTTGACCCTTTTTAGGCCAGTTTTGATTGACTTCTTGAGCTAGATTTTACAGTTGAACTGCCCGAAAGAGCGAGTCAAATCGACCAAAAGAAAGCAAACTGGTTGATTTTGACTAATTTTTTCTCTCGGTGCGCATTGGCCCCCTCTTCCTTTCTGCTCATCAGTCGAACTTCTTCAAATTCCTCTAGATGTCTCTCCACAGTATAGATTCCTAAATTGAAGGTTTTTCCGTTCTCGGCTAAGATAGGCAGCAGCAGTGGCGTATTTAGAAATTATACCTCGAAAATACGCCGCAGTTGGGTGGGACTCTTCTTAGGGTGCACCTCCGTATTCTGAACGGCGCCTTGGAGCAGAATTCTGCAATCAACCAACGCACAGACGAAGCCAGAAACCGAGCTAGAGCATAATAAAATTTCTGGCTACGTCTTAATTGGCAATTACAGGAAATTTAAATGCCTAGTCGATGCTGTCGGATGCAGTCATGGAAAACGTACTTATATTACACACACATTTGGAGGAAAATATTTTTCCTCTCGTTTTTTATCAATTCCATGGAAAAAAAAGTTGAGAAATTGACTGTCAAAAGAATAAAGCGAAACGGGATGTTATTTTGATGAAAAATAATTCCGTAGAAACTTGAATTATATTATGGTGAAATCTCATGGTGCAAGTGTTTACTATCTAGCAGTTGCATTCTATATGTGCAAGATCCTGGACATTATGTGTTTATTCAAAGCGTATTCTACAGGTCATAGGTGATGCCTTTAGTTTTATCCCCCGTGTGTTTTCTATTCGCTAAAATTAAGGAGCATGTTGAAAAGTGTATCCCTGCTCTTTTGTTAGGTTCTTTGAGTGTCATGTTAAGTTTCAAATAAGAGCAATTTTGACACATAGAACGCAACTAGTAAAAGCCATCCAAATTGTTTAATCTTTCTAGAAAATGACGTCATTGAGATCGGACTTGCAACTTTTTCGTCGATTTTGTTTTTGAGATCTCAGTTATCAAGCAGGTTCACAGTCATCTTCTATCTTTTGAAAAATTACAGTATTTCATCAACAAGCTGAACAATTTGTACATTCATCCTGGGGAAACTAGAGATTGCAAAGAAAAAAAAAAGAAAAAAATATCAAGTCTGGACATTGAAGTGTTGAGAGCTTGGCTACATAGGGGCCACGCAAGCAGTGACAACTCAGCAACTCAACGACCAAGCAACAAAGTTGCTGACACAGCTTTATGAGTATGTGTGAGTAGGTTGCCTTGTTGCCTATTGCCAAGTTGTTTCTCATGTAGACAAGCACTACAACTACCTAATAAGGAAATATAAGAAATTCTCTGAGAAAGTTTTTGGGAAATACAGGAAAATAAGTAATGTTCTTCTTGTGGCTCATTTTTTCTGTCCAATTTTTGATGCACTTGCAATCATTTACAAAAGATATACAAATTGAAAGAAAAAATTAAGAAAGAGTCGTCATACAACAAACTATTCAGAATTATTAAATTGAAAAATTGAAATGAAGTAACAATATTATTTTTTGGATAAATTGAATTAAAATATTCAGACTGTATTAAAAGTTAGTTGTTAATTAGGATATGGATGCTATTCAACAGATTGAGAACTAAAGTAACTTTTATATGTACAGTTAAATTGGGAGAATTCTTCTGCGGGGAATCTGGAAAAATATAGGAGCTGAGGGAGGGGAGGGGGGAGAAGGAGAAATCTAATAAGTGAGTAAGGTGGAATTTGGCCCAAATTGAAGCTGAACTTATGTATTTCTTCAAATTTTTATGTGGTATTATCATGGAAAATTTTCAAAAAATGATGAACAAAAAATGAAGAAAAAAAATTGAAAGAAAAAATTAGAAAAAAATGAGCAAAAAATGAAGAATTTAAGGGGGGAATTGATGAGGAGGGAAAATATGAAAAATCGAACTGTTCCTTTAGATATTGATAGCATTGATACTTCTTTCAAATTTTTACATTTGCCTGAAAAAATGAGGGGAAAAGCCAGTCAGTTCTCAATAACAACTACAGTAAATACAAAATGAAAAAAAAAAAATAAAAAAAAAAATGAAGGGGGAGAAAGCTTTATGTGATTTCATATATAAATTTTACAATTAGGTGGGTAAAAAAAGGAATAATATTATTGTGATATTTGGAAAGAGAATCATTCTTCAAAAAATTTATTGATGATATCAAAAATATTACTAAAAAAAAAAAACGGGGAGGGGAAAAAAACTTGTCAATGCTAGATGATCTTGCAAATGTTAGTTAAGCCTAGATTTACTGTATTGTTATGAAATAATTCTTGACTTGAGAAAAAAAATTAAAAAAAAAAGACAGGAAAGAAAACAGAAGAAGAAGAAAAAGGAAGAAAAAAAAGAAACAAAGGGGGGGGGAATAAAAAAGAAAAAAAAGAAAAAGAAAGAAAATAATGGCAACTGAAGCTTGATCATTTAGCATAGGCTGCTATCTATGGAACATTTGAATATTTAGGGGGAAAAAAAAAGATTCTGGAAAAATGAAGAAGAAGAAATTTGGCTAGTTGATATCCTAGCATTGATTTTTGAAAGTATTATATCATACTCATTATGAAATTTGAACAGCTTTTTCACAAAATGAGGGGAACAAATTCAGTTTTTAGGTGAAGGGAAGTTTTAACTATCTCCATTAAAAATTTAAAAAAGAAGAGGAAAACAAGAAAACAAGAATAAAAAAAAAACAATAGAGAAAAAAAAGAAGGCTTTCTGCAATTTCCGAGTTTTATAATTAGGAGGAAGGGGAAGAATAAGAATCATTGTGAAATTTGAAAAAAGAATCATTCTTTGAAAATTTATTGATTATATTAAAAATGTCATACCACAAAAGGAAAAAATGAAGAAAAAAATTGGGTTGAGGAGGGAGAGGAAAACATCAGCTGATGCTAGATGATCTTGCAAATGTTACACGTGTTGTAATTTTGATTGGAGGAAAAGTACAGAAATAACACAACAAAAGCTGGATCATTTAGCATAAGCTATCTTTTGAACATTGTTTGACAAACACTATGAAAAAAAAAAAAAAAAAGGAAAAAACTAAAAACAGGATGAAGAAGAATACCGTTCGGCGTCTTTTTGGGAAATACAATTTCATGAATTTTGAGAAATATATTTTTGGGCATTTCTAAGGAAAAAACAAGAATTGCAATACAATTATAAAAAGTTGAAAATGATATGGTGCTGGTAAAAGCCACATAATTTTTTCTGCATTGTTCCTAATGAGGAAGTCGAAGAGTTCTTTTCGAAAATATGAAATTGGAATGAAATTTGATTTGAACTTTGAAGAGCTGTAATATTTTTTTGTAATTTCATTTATTCCATTTATCCAATTCAATAAAGATAAAAAAAGAAAAGAAAAAGAAAATGAAGAAAATTTGAGCCCAAAGAAGTCAATGTGACGTGTGTATAATTTTTAAATGATCAAGGGAGAAAAACATAGAAAAAAAAAACAAGGATTCTTCTCTCGAATCTTTTTTCTCTTTAAAGGAGTATGTAGGTGGTGAAGATTTATTCTTCCGCAGTCTACTTGAAGAAAAATACGGGAAAATTGGGACTGGGTTGTTTCACCGAAAGTTTTTTCACCTAAAAAAGTTCACCGATTAAGATCCACCGACAGAAAGTTCACCTACAGATAATTCACCTGATCGAAGTAGTGATTCTCACATGGTGAGTTTACCGTGACGAAAGTTCATTGACAAAATTCGATTATAGCTTTTTTTTTTCTTCAAAATTTAGTTGCTAGACGACAGAGGTGCGTGAGATGGCGAATTATGTTGGGTGGAGGAAGAGCCACGGAGGGGTTGAGGGAACGATGTGGTTGAGAAAGTGGAACTCAAAGAAGCGTTTCAATTAGAGTTCAAGGTTGGAACGTAGGTTGGTCATGGAGTTTTGATTGCGGTGAGGGTGGAATTTGCGATGGTGGATGGGGATTTGAGGATACTGCTGGGTAATCGTGAGGAAGTTGGCTGTTAGTTTGAGGCGTCGATAATGGAGTGGGGAGAAGCCAGTCTGCTTAGAGATTTTCAGGGGAAAAAACAAAAGATGAATTTTCCTGTCGGTAAAAAAAAAACTAAGAGGTGAAGTTTTCTGTCGGTGATGTGTACATTCCTTGGAAAAAAGTTACTCGGTGAACTGGTCGGATTTCGAAAAATAAATATAACAATAAGATTCAGTTAAGTATACAATGAGATTTCACAAATAAAATCGTCGACAAAGGCAAGTTTGAAGTACAATTTTGAGTACATATCAATGACGTCATCGCATATCTTTGTCTTCATGACCTAATCATTGATGTCCTGAAAATCAACAGGGTAGGGTCTACTTCTGTATCTACCAAAATTAAATTTTTCTTGCGTGCCATATCATATCAGATCAGCTCTGAAAAACTAATTTCAAACAATTTGGAAGACTATACTAGGCAGACTCTAGACACTTGCACCATGACACCATCTTATAAAACAGGTATTCTGAGTCTTGAGTAGCTGAATTTAACAGAACTTGGGGCCAGTTGTATTGATGGACTGGACAGGATTTACAAATTTTCAACTAGTTTTAACTGGGCTTCAAAGGTTACAGTTGGACTCTATCTAAATTTCAAATCAAGTTCAAACCATTGGTACAACAACTTGCCCTTAATAATTCTTGAGACATTTTTTTGGGTACAAATGTAAGACAGAAAGGGCTAAAACTAACTTTGGAAATTTTTTTCATTTGTTAATTCTTTTTCACTAGATCAAGGAGTAAAAGAAATTCAAATTTCTCTTAGTAATTTTTCAGGAAAGTTTTCTGGGGAGGTTGAAACAGACTAAAAAGGGAAGTATCTAAAAAAAATGAAAAAATAAGATGAATCAAAGAGGGTGAAAGTTCAAAAAAGTATTTTATTGAAATTTCAAAATATTATTGGAAGAAATAACTTTGGTCTATTAAAAATCTTAATCTTTTCATTTTGTTCTTACATTTTTATCTCAAAAAATAAAAAGGATTTTTTCCGTTATAACATTCTTCTGCTCAGGATACAGAACTTTTCTTTTGACGTCAGTTTCTCACTTTTTTTACCCTATGACAATTATTAATATATCATTCAATACAGTGCCATTTTATCAAGTTTTGAAACCTGTAATCTCACTTTTTCCGATTTTTGTCGAGTTGGATGAAGCTGAAAACGGTATAGAAAAAGAGGAAGAAGTCAGGATTGATGAGGCTACAATAACAAAACCAAGAGTAAAAAAAAAAAAAAAAGCAAGCAAGCAAGCAAATTTAATATGTACTTCTAAATTTTTTACATTTTATGCTTCGTTTTCTTCATTCGACTGCCTCGTTTGAGCATTTTTTTTGGCTATCCTACTGCTGGCAAGTTCTTTATGAGTTGCTTTGAGTTTATTGTACAGTTGGTTTTGCGAGAGAATTATAGTTTTTGAAGAAAGAAGCGATAGACCTAGAGATTTTGCGAGACCAGCACATTTGGAGGAGTTGAGGGGCGTTTTTTGTTTGACTATGTTTGTTCGCTAGTCCATTAACGTGGACAAGAGTTTTCACAAAAACTAGATCAATGTTGGAGGAGGTGAGAGAGCGGATACTCGAGGACGTCGAGATTGAGTATGTATTTGAAAACGATTCAAGGAAAGATAGTAAGTTAGGTCACACATCTGAGAATGGTTGTTTGTTTCCCTGGAGCTGTTTGAGTTTTTTTGATTTGTTACCGAATGAGCACAGTTCAATGTAGCTTTCTGAAACCAATTGTGTGATGCTTTGACAATGTTTCTTTGAGGAACAATCTTCAGTAGAAATTTTGGGGGGCCTAGAGAGAAATTTCTTTACATCTCTTCATAAAGTGGGGGGGGGGGGCGAGTTCTGGGATTTTTGCGTGATTTCTTCAGTTGCTCAGGGGGGTCAGAACACCCTGGTGTGAGTGTAGTGAGAGCGTTGAGATGTGATAACTAGTACAGAGGGTACTTTGAAATCAAGGAGTATGTATTATTGAAGAATAAGCTCTAGCCAATGGAAGGGGAGTTGTTCTTTTTCAAACTGAATGCAAAATAATGTTTTGATGCGGTTGATATTTAGATGTAGTTGATGGATGCCTCCTACTTTATTTCTATTACGTGTGTTCCGTGAGCGTAAGCCAGGAGGAGAAAAAATTGAAATTAGAAAATTTCAGGTATTCAAGATAAATTTATGAAAATTGAAGTCATTATGGAGAGTGAGGACAATGTTGAGAAAATCGACGGGAAATTATGGTTACTTTGGAGAACAGGAAACGAAAATGAACGTTATACAGTTTCAATAAGTTATTGCCCAGAAATTACAGGTGTGACAGAAATATGAGAGGACTGATAAGAAGATAGGAGTAAAGCAGACAAGTGTGACGGATTCTGAGATGCGGGAGGATAATTTTTTTCACGTGTAGAGTTTGGAAAAGTTTGAGGGTTTGTCGAGGTGCTTTTTTGCCCAAAATTTAGCTTCCAGAGGGCGAGGATTAGCGATGGAAATCTGTGTGATGGAATTTTTTTATTCTTTTTCAAAAGTGGATGCAAATGTTTCGATTTGAAGGGTATTTAGAAGTAGTTGATGAATGATACTTAGCATTTTATTTCTTTTGTGTGTGTTCCGTGATCGTCAATTAGGAGGAGAAAGAATTGGAATTGAAAAAATTTTAGATATTTGAGACAATTTATGAAACTTGAAGTCATAGTAAAGAGTGAGGACAATTGTTGAGGAAGTAGACAAGAAATTATGGTTACTTTGATGAACAGGAAATAGAAATGAATTTTCAGTTGAATAAGTTGTTGGCGAGAAAGTACAGGTGTGACGGAAATATGAGAAGACTGATAAGAAGATAGGAATGAAGCAGACGAGTGTGACGGATTTTGAGATGCGGGAGGATGATTTTTTTCACGTCGAGAGTTTGGGAAAGTTTTAAAGTTTGTTGAGGTGTTTTTTTGTTTTCAGAAGTTGGGTCCAGAGGTTAAGATTACAGGTGGTCGTAATTTTTCCAACTTCTTGACATTATTGTAGCAACGTTATTCCAGGGAGGGTTGAGAAGAGAGAAGTTCTGATTTAATGATTGAGTGTGAGGAAGCCTGTAGTTCCATCAAAAGTTGATATGAGCTAGAGTAAATACAGAGGAGAGAGCGAGAGAGTTATGACAAAGTGCGAAGAAGTCTGTCTCAATGTACTCGATGGTGAGGTTGGTGATGAAAGAGTTCCTCATACGTATGGAGAAAACATGTTCCAGTTTTGAAATAATCATTCCCTCCAAAGATATTTTTTACTTTTGGTTTTGTTTATCTTAAGAGAGAGAAAGAGAGAAGAGGAAGGAAAAAATCAGTTTCCTCGGAAAGGTGGAGATGTATCAAGTTTCAAAACTTGTATAAAATGGTGCTGATTTTTTTTTTTTATATCAACTTACAAATCAATTTCTTGATTTTTTTTTTCACATATATCCATTTTTTTTTGTCTACTTAATTATTTTAAGTCTAGTTTTAAGTCTATTTTTAAGTTTAGTTTTAAGTTTAGGTTAAGTTTAGGTTAAGTTTAGGTTTAAGTTAGGTTTAAGTTTAGGTTTAAGTTAGGTTTAAGTTTAGGTTTAAGTTAGGTTTAAGTTAGGTTTAAGTTTAGGTTTAAGTTTAGGTTAAGTTTAGATTAAGTTTAGGATCAAGTTCATGTATTGTGCGGTCCTTTCATTCGTTTGAATGAAAAGGATGTGAGAAATTTCAGAAAAGGGTGATTCTCCAAAAATTTGTACCTTCGAGTCCTGAGATAATATTACATGTTTCCATGGGCTTATTGATTATTCTTAAACTTGAATTAGTTGAAGACAAGTCTAATGAACAGCCCTACGGAATTACCGAAACCCGAAAACACCCCCCACCCCTTCAAAAAAAATGTGAAAACCTCATTTTCTCACTTCTGTGGCGTGTCCGAAACACGTTTTTTCAACTTCAGAGTGCTCTACTACTTTGGAATGTGGAGTTTCTGTCTAGAAACATGGAATTCTTGGAAGAAGTGACTCAGAGCTATCACGCTATACGTTTGAAAAAATTTTCACTGCTTGACGGCACATGTGGGGATACATTTTGTGTGTGGGTACCATTTTAGAGCACGGTAAAATTAAGGACAATGAGCAGTTTTGTAAGGACGGAAACAATAAAATATTGGGTGCACAGTAATGATGGATTAAAACAGTACTTTAAGGACTGCCGCTGTAATATATTAGGTGAACAGTGAATATTGATTTAAACAGTAGAAAATCGAGCATTAAAAAAATGAAGGTTAGAGTACAGTAGGTACATAATAATTGAATGAATCCGCAGTCGGACAATGAATGTTGAATCAAAAACCACAATGGAAAATGAATGAAACATTTACTGGACAATTAACGCAGATTTTGCTTTTGCCGGGTGACCGCGCTTTCGTTTTTGCCCAAGTGGGACTGATTTAGCCGCCGCAGGTGTGATCACTTTTTTCAACCTAATGAGTAAGCTTAGACTGTGCTTACATGATATATCTTTTCTGAAAGGCCCGGGCATGAACATTCACTCTTTCCCGATTCCCGATTCTTCAATATAAAAAATCAACATACTGCAATTAAATTTGTAGAACTGGTGAAAGGTGTCTCATTGTCCATTCTTCTTCTTGTACTCTCGGAGCTGTTTGGCCAATGTCGCCACCCTCTTCTTTATTTCCTTCTTTCATTTTCAAATTCTATTGCATAGGTACATTTACTGCTCATGAAAAATAGAATACCAACTGTTTGTTAGTTCACTGTTTCTGTACTCAAATTTACTGCTCTAAATTCTCATTTTTACTGTTCATCAATTCACTGTCACCATACCCAAATGTACTGCTCTGAAATCCCATTTTTACTGCTCATTTTTCTGCTGTTACTGTACCACTTTTACTGTTGAAATAATTTTTCCCCTTTTGTGTTAGTCCCTATTTTCTATCTCACTTCTGTGGCATTATAGAGAATACTAAATTCCAAGAAAACGGTCCCGTGATCATCAAACAGACTGATCTGGTTGCCTTGTAAGTAATTTGCATACATGGTATTTGTCTCTCAAAAAGACATCAGTATCCCTTCACTCGAGCTAGAAGGCTGACGGTGGTTGCTGGTCACTCCTAATTCTCACGCCTGTGGCGCAGAGATTTTACATGATCGATCGAGCATTAAATTTTCTTTTTTGATTATTTTTATTCGCAAATCCGGCAGCACTGACTGACGTCAAGCGAAACATCCGAAGACTGGCATCGCTATGAATTAGGCGCCTCTTTATGAGTGAATTCTCACATCTGTGTCGTCTCACTCCTGTGTAACACACATTGTTTATCTTCCACAGAAGTGAGAATAATTCCTGCATGTAATTAAGAAATTTTGGAGACGTTCTGTTTGGAATACATATTCTGAAGGGACTATACAATTGACGAATTGAAAAAAAAAATGGAAAAAGAGTATAGTATAGGAGTATAAGCCATCTTTTTGACACTTTCTCACTTCTGTGTCGCTCCCCACCAAAAAAAAATTATTGCTCGCCAACCATCATAGCAGAGGAAGGATCCCTGGGGATACAAGTTCTGAAGTATGTAACTGTCAACTTCATTGAAAAAAAAACGACCAAAAATGAAGGAAAAAAATGTCATAATTTAAAGTTGAAATGTGCAATGTTTTGGAGAATCACCCAAAAGAGAAGAAAAAAAAAAGTTACAAGAATTACAAAGAAATGAAAGAAAACTTGATTCATGCGTTCCAACACTTGCATAAGTACTATTATTGGAATTTTTCATATGGTAGTGCCTATGTATTGAAACACGTCATTATAATATCCCTTCCCCGTGTAGCGTTCCGAAATATCCTTCTTCATTGACTTGTACTTTTTTCTAATAAGCCAAATGGAGGAATTTTGAGGGGCTACGTCTCCCGAAGGAAGACGCGCGTCGAAAATTCTCAATTTTGTCAGGGATGCCACCTTATTTTTTACACGGGATATAAAGAAAACCCACCAAAAAGAAGAAGGATATCTACAGATTTGCGCTTTAAAGATAGGAAGCTGCGCTGACGTATTCCATTCCCATCTCGAGCCGGATTTAAGCGGCATATCCGACAGACGCTTGTATAAGTCACGAGGTAGATAATTTTCAAATGAAAAATGTCTGAACACCAAATTAGGCGAAACGGACGAAATTTAATAATGTAATAAAACAGCGAAAAACATATGGTTCATATAATGAAAGATGGATGTGAAAACTTATCTCATGAAACAATGTAAACGGAATTAAAATTCTTGGTAACAATGCCGATGATCGAAAAAAGAAAATTTTTAGATAAATACAAAATAATTATGCATGTATACTTAGTTAAAAGATGAAAATTGAAATATTGTGTTCGAAATAATATTAACGCGAATACGGGGTAATACCGGGAAAAGTTTGCCGCCCTTCTTATGGGATACGGAGTCGTAATTTTGAGTCACTATTCACTACACAAGTCACTCTCGGACAACACACTCGGACAATTGTAACTAATGAAGAGAAAACAATAAAAAGAAATGATAATTAGCAGAGTGAAGAGTTTTGGTTGGTGCCACTAAGACGGTTATACTAATTCCAACAAAAAAAAAGGAAGAAAGAAAAGGGTGAGTTTAGTGAAATTGTCGTAAAATAAATAATAAAAAAAAATTGCTGGGGTCGTGGGGATATCGAGTTACCCTGTTCCACGAGAGCCCGTGAGGAAACCATAGAAGTGCGCGGGGTTCGGACAGTCACCGCCGTCCGCCTGCGCGCTCGCTTTGTAATTGGCTTTTTCAAAAGAGTATTAAAAGTAACAAAACACGAAAAAATAAACACACTCACTCACACGGGCCAAAAGATATCTAAAGCTCCGTACCCTTTATGCTAACTTGACCAATAAGGAGGATTTCCACAGCGACATCGTTGTTCACTTTTACTAAAGATAGGGCCGAGATACGGCTCACCTACTTCCTCGAAGGCAACAAAAATGCGGGGAAACGCGCTCATGGGCGTCAAGAGAGAATAAATAAGGAAATAAATCAAATGAAAATATAAAAAAGAAACTCTCACAGTTTTGACAGGCTTCCTCTAATCGGGCCGAGAAGACGGCTCGCCCACCAAATATGGCCTTAATAAACAACCCCCAAAATACAACATAATTCAACATAATAAAGAGGGACACAAAAAAAAAATTGTTTTTTATTAAGCAACGAAAATTGAAGTTTGTACTGGGTTAGATGCCCCTAAATTCCGACCATGAACGACATACCTGACACAAATAAATTAAAAAATGAAAAATGACGTACCAGTTTATTCGGCGATTCAATCATACGTGATGCGCATCCGCTGCCTGAATCACCTGAAATTGCTGAAAACGTATTCGATTATACGAGTGAAGACCCGGGAAAAATTTCCTCCCACCCTGTCTTAGGAACATTACTTTTTGGTTTTGTGTATTTGGAAATGTAAAAAAAAGGATAATAACTTTGCTCTTAAGTACGGCAAAAAAAAGGATGAAAGCGAGTAAATATTTGTGACAATATTAAATTCGTGACAATGTTAAATTTGATTGTAGCTAAGATATAAAATTTGAAAATCGGATCGGATGAGAAAGATCGATTATGATAACCGTAAAGACACATTCATTCAAACTTAGCGTCACAGCTATTTGGACTTTTCTTGTCGGATGTTATACTCCGCGAACTATCGTGAGCATCTCGATGTCTAGATCCTCCATTTGCGCCTTCTTTTTCGACGCCTCCAACTCTTACGTAGAGAAAAAGGATATAGATCGCCAATCAGATGATAGCAACCAATCCGGGATTGGTTGCGGTTAGAAGACGCATTACGCCCCCAAGATACCCTCTTCTTCTGCGAGACTTGCGAGTAAATGCCTTCCAACCCTACTTTAGACAATGAAAAAATCATCAAAAATAAAGTATGCAGGCCATCTGTCCCGGTCACCCGAGATGCAATCCTGAATCGGAATTTGACAAACAGACAATTGAAGACTTTCGAGATGTTTACGGTTTTCCAAAGCCCCCAGTGCCTGCAGAGACCAAAACAAATCCATCCACAATCCGCCGGGCAAACACGTGTGCAGCGTTGCATTTCCTCTTTCCAGAATCATACATGAAATGAAAGCCTCATTCAAACTGAGGAACGGACGTTTCTTTTTAAAATTAGACTATATCGCCACATTGATCCACAAAATCCTGCCAAAATTCCCACAACTACAACAAATACAATTGGACTTTCTCAATTTCACCAATATATCCCTCATTCGTCACATTTTTGTCAAATCTGACTACCATTTCCCGTTCCTTCTGCTTAATTGGGCAGTCTTTTTCAACAACCTTTAGGGCTTTTCCTGCCTTCTTAACAGCTTTGCAAAGTCTTCATCACTTTCGGATGATAAATTCAAGGGTGGTAATTCATCGAGTAAAGGTTTTTCAATATCAGTCTTCTCTTTTTTCTGTTTCTTTTTACGTCGTTTTTTACCATCTTTACTATTTTCTGCAACTTCTGCTTCTCCATTTTCGGCAGTCATCTCTTTTGAATCTTCCGCGATAGGATTTGCATTATTTGGTTCGAGCTTAGGTTTATGTTTATCGACTTCATGAATAGCGAGCAATTTTTTCGAGATAAATTGTTGATCACAATCCGCACATGAAAATGGGAAAACTCTAGTGTGAGCCCGACGATGAACGGTCAATGCAACAGCTTTGGTAAATATACGACTACATTCTTCGCAAGTGTACGTAGATGCTGGTATGCAAAAATGATAAGCGTCAGGCCACTTCTTCTGTAGACAACGTTTGCAAAGTACGCTCTCTGTGCCATGTTTCCAGAATAAAAGTTCATTAATACCATCTCTATACTTCGATAAGCGAGGTTACATTTGTAGCATAGATTAAATTATATTACGGTATTTATATTAAAGTGCCCGTCCACAGCCAATTAGGCCAATTACAGACGAGCAATGAGAAAAAAAACCAAAGAATAAAAATTAATAATAAAGAATAAAAAAAAATGAAACAAAATAAATAATGGAATACAAAAAAATAAAATAAACAAATAAGTAAAAATAAATACATAAATAAATAAATAAACAATCAAACAAAACAATAATGATAGTAAATCCACCACTAGCCACCCCAAACCCGGTCCCCAGTCCAATCCCCCAGCCCGTTCCATAAGCAAATTATTGGTTCCTTATTGATTTGGCGCGGATAATTTGGCGCAGACGATTAGGCGCGAAAATCACTTTGGCGCGGACGATTTGGCGCCAAAGATGATGAAAATTGAACAGAAAACAAATTATTACAAATTGTAATGCAATAGAAGAATGAATTACAAATTTTGAGCTAAGGCTCTCAAGTACTCAATGTATAATCTATTTTTGTAGTCTTGACCAATAGCACAAATTCTTTCACCACAGAGTACATACTTCGCACAGAAAATGAAGAAAAACTAAATTTAGGAATCCTCGGTGACCTAATTTCTACCAACCTCTTTCCGATACCAGCTCCATATTGTTGAACAAAATTTGAAGAAATTTTTTGAACTACCGAGTAAAATGAAATTCACACTGCACAAAAATTGACGACACAATCAATCTCAACATGAAACAAAACTGAACAAACACTGTCTCATTATTTTGTATGTCTATCAACAAAGAATTTATAAAACCTAACATCAAGTTCAATCAAGCACATTACTCATTCTCTTTCCTTTTCCCGCGCCATATTGAGTGGGCACGAAATTATTTCAGTAAATAGATAGGGTAATAATTGTAAATATAAGGAGGCCAGTAGATGAAAGGGATGCAGACAAGAGCAAACAAAGAATAGGGAATCGGCAGGCTACATCAAGTTGTTTCCAAGTTCATGAGGACTGTCGCCACCTTGCTACCGAAAGTTTTGTCCTATATTTCGGCGACCGTGTATTTAGCCCTCACCTTGATAAGTTTGCTTACCTCCTGCTTAGGTTATACCAATAATCCTATTTGGAGCTATTTTGGGAGAAGGCAAGAATTGAGATTCCTCTTTCACAGGACCAATAAAAATATTTCATAAAAAAAACAAAACAAGTCACATCTCACATCTTAACAGAAATCTTCTGTGCCAAAGATTGATTCAACATTTTTTCATGTTCCATCTTTAGTCACTTAAATTATGTACGGTAATCGGTAATTCAGAAGTGTATTGGATCTCTCTCCTCTTGATCAGAGAATAATTATACTTATTGATTGTAATGCAAAATGATTGAATAACAACAATTCAGGTCTGAGAGGATCATTTGCTATGTTGGCCAATGTGTGAATAAGCTCATCTGGTGTGTCTCTCTATTTTCTAAACATTCCTACAAAGATACAAAATGAGTTGTAAAATCTGTCTTGCAAAGACATATTGTCGTACTACATTGCTTCTGGAGGGGAATTTCTCAACAATAGTGTTTTCACTGCTGCAAACATAATATTTGAAGTAGGTTATATAATAAAGGGTCCTAGTAAACTCCCACAAATCCATTATAAGATGAGTAGACCAGTGAGAATTCTTGAAACAGTTCAACACTGGCTGAAAATCTTGGATTTTTGTTTTCATTTAGTAAATCCCGTCCTGAGTGAGATCACCGTTCGAGCCATTCAGAGTAATAGACTGCTCGGCTAGTGGTGCATGACAACGGTGATCGAACCTTAAAAAACAAATGTTGGTAGAGAAGTCAGTTGATCAGTAAAATCCGAGAAATTAGTAGGTCACTGGTAATCCTTGAAGTGTTTTAACAGTGGCTGAATTTTTAGTTTCAATTTTAAAAAGCTGTATACTGAGTGAGACCACCGTTCGAGCCATTCAGAGTAATAGACTGCTCGGCTAGTGGTGCATGACAACGGTGATCGAACCTTAAAAAAGAAATGTTAGTTGATCAGCAGAATTTGAGAAATTAGTAGGTCACTGGTAATCTTTAAAGTGTTTTAACAGTGGCTGAATTTTTAGTTTCAATTTAAGCCATTCAGAGTAATGAACTGCTCGGATACTGACGTATGACAACAATGATCAAACCATAAAAGGGTAGAGAACGTAGATGATCATAAGATCAGTAGGTCACTGGGAATCCTTGAAGGGGTTTAACAGTGGCTGAAAATGTTTCTGCAAGCTAACCCTGAAAGAAAATAGTGTGAGAGCCCCTTTATGAATAAGCCTTGTAGTACTGACAAATTAACTAGACAGAACTAGAGTTTTTATTGAAGTACACCAGTGGAACTTGTAAGCACAGGTCATCACCAAATCAAATTTTGTATCTTTTACCATCATAATTTTTACATCGGTAGCACTCATTAAAATTGGTCAACAATGCACATATGTCATGCGGTATTGTCTCTATTTTATTAAATGTTGAATCGGTCGTTCCAGGCACGTGAGATTCTGAAGTAGGAACTAGTAGAGGGTTAGCATTAACGGCTGACATCATTATATCAATTCCTCTAGATATAAGTACAGGGAGTAGCTCATTGACTGTGCTCTTCTATGTGGTTTGTGAGACCATTAATCATTATCAATGTCTTGAGCTGGGTTACTTGCCAAAGAGGAGCAGTCACCTGCACCCAAAAATTTCATTTGTTTCATTCATAGAACAACATTCTCCTGGTTTTGCTTGAGGTCTAGTAATTGGTAGTCCTTTGAAACCTGCTATATCAACTTGGAGTAGGCCGGTAATGTTCTTAGGGACTGATGTTACGCATCCCGCTCCTGGTAGCAAAAATCATTTCTCAATGGCTGCGCGGTCGCCGCAAGTTCTATTGGAAAACAACAACTCTACCTAATTGATTTTTTATAAAAGAGTAAAATCTTACTTTCACAAGAAAGGAGCAAAAGAAGGTCAATTCAAAAGAGAGAACATCTTATGACGAAAAAAGTTTTTTTACCAATGAAGAGTAGAAAAATCATTCAAAATAGACTAATTTGGCTAGAAACGTAAGAACAAATACAACACGTACAGGTATACACCGGACAATGATTCAAGAAAAGCGTAAGGTTATCAAATAGCCTAGATGTAAGTGTGTTATTGAGGTACACATTTTACGTATCGGTGGAGGTGGAATGACCCATAGGAAGAAGACATGCTAAAACCAGATGAACGAAGTTTTACAAAGTTCGACGGTTTAAGAGGCTTTCGCATCTTACATTCACTCATAACCAAGCCTGAGTATGATATTTGTCCTGATCCTAATATACCATTCTTTTTTAACGGTATACATGTTCTCTAAGCCCTCTGAAATCCGAAGATCGCATTGCAGCGGGTGCAGTGTGATCTTCGGATTTCAGAGGGCTTAGAGAACATGTATACCGTTAAAAAAGAATGGTATATTAGGATCAGGACAAATATCATACTCAGGCTTCGTTATGAGTGAATGTTGATACAAGAAATTCAGAAAAAAAACAGGATTTCTGACTTCATCTCTGTAACTAAAAGAAAAAAAAAAAAAAAAAAAAAAAAAAATGAGCCTCAAATGTTACATTTGTGACATTAGGGAAAATAGAAAATATACGGTAATAATACCTACGACTCAGAGTTTTCCTAATTTCGCTCTCTAGTTTCTCTGATATGTTCTGAGGTTCGGCACCATTCGAGACTGAGCCCATTTTTGAAAATTGTCTCGATGAGGAAAATCTTTGAGGATGGTGACTAAAGTTTGCACAGTCGCGAAACACTTTTCCCGGTTACCTGTTTCAACATGCTGAATCAATTCAATGAGAGAAGGAATGAAAACTATTCTCTAATTGTACAACAATTTACACTCTGCTAGTATACTTACGTTGATCACAAGTTGGGATTTCAATTGGCAGAATAGAAACGCGAATCAATAATAAAGATACAAAATGATGAGATTTGGCGCCCGGTACTTTCTCCTTATCAGCTCAATGTTGACAGCAAAGGAAGGAGAGATCTACACATTAGTGAGCCAGAGGAAAAAATTCTTTTCGAAGAAGGAAATTGAGTGTGATGAAAAACCGGAGAACAGAATACAAAAAAAACGACTACAGCTCAAAGGTTCTACATTTGGCAATAAGGCACACAACTGACAAAATTTAATGAAACATAAATTTTTAATGAGGGAAATCTCAGTACCCCGGGTTTACTATTAAACTCACAATTCACGGACACATCCAACTGACATCCAGCTGTTCACAAGACGAGTGATTGCCACACGCTTAGTGTCGCACTGGGGTGAGCGGTCCGATAATTTTTTGCCCCAGCACCCTCATTAGAGTTTTATTTGGGAAAAATTAGCAAACTTTCAATTTTCGTTTTGTTTCATTTGGTGAGCGCCACAACGAGCGCAATGAATGACGCTACGACACTGATAAAGAGTAGATATAGCGAGTTGTTTGTACGTGATTTCCAGTATTTAGCTCACACTCTTCCTGTCTTACCCTCAAAATGAGGAGCGAGAAAGAGTATACCGTCGTCCACGGTCGAGAGTCAAATCTAGACAGAGACCTAGCACCTAACATACTCAAGCTCGTAAAAAGAAAAAGATTTACACTTGAATAATGCTAATTTTATAGAAATAATTTGTATCCTTCTAATGTTTTATGTAGACTTTATTGGTTCCACCCCTCACTTCTTATATGCCAACAGATCTATTTTATTTCCCGTTAATCATCCTCTTCCCATTCCCCTCTAAAACATTTTAGATACGTCGCGGACTCCACAAACACGATCCATATCGAAATAAATTCAGGCGTATTATATTCAAGGAAGTCATCCATGTCACTATCGACGTCATCATCATCCGAGAAGTTGTATGCACAGGGTTCTGGCCTGCTGTAGTTCGAATAAGAAGTCCTATTCTCCGATCCGTTCGAATATGGACGGTCCAGGTCTTTATATCTATTATCATGACCCGATCCGTTTGAATATGAACCGTCCAGGTCTTCAAGTACATATTGAGTTCAGTATGGACAATAATCTCGAAGATGTGGTGGCGAACATTAAGGCCATCCTCAATTCATCGCAGAACAAGATTACATTAGAAACCGTCGAATCGGGATTACATCTCCGTTGTTGGATGCGGCATTTATTTTGTAGACTGAATATTTCGTCGTTGGAAGATTTGATTAGAGCTACACCGGGTCTTTCCTTGAATCGTATTGGTAACCAGACATTTGTCGAAGTGAAAGCCAATGCCAAGACGGCTCACATCGCGAAGTTAGTTCGCGAGCAGAAAGCCGCGAAGAAAAAGTCCGCGGTAGAGCTCCGACGAGGAGAAATTTTGGCGGTCCGCCCCAAAATAATTATAACCGCTCGTCATCGTACAGAAATCTTCTGCCAAGACCGTCGAATAACAATTACAGTTATAAAAGTTACAATAGTGATGATAATAGATTTTTCAGCATCATAGGAGAAAATACGACAGTTCAAATTCACTCCGATGGAGTAAACGATTTTGTGTGGAAAAAATGAAAAAAAAATACAAAAAAAAAATAATAAATACAAAATAAATACAAAATAAAGAAATACAAAAAAGACCAAAAGAACGGAAACAAAAAATTAAATAAATACTTTAAATCTATTATCATGACTATTGTAACTTTTATAACTGTAATTGTTATTTGACGGTCTTGGCAGAAGATTTCTGTACGATGACGAGCGATTATAATTATTTCGGGGCGGACCGCCAATTTTTTCTCCTCGGCGGACCTCTACCTTTGGACTTTTTCTTCGCGGCTTTCTGCTCGCGAACTAACTATAACTTTGCGATGTGAGCCGTCTTGGCATCGGCTTTCACTTTGACAAAAGTCTGGTTACCAATACGATTCAAGGAAAGACCCGGTGTAGCTCTAATCAAATCTTCCAACGACGAAAAATTCAGTCTACAAAATGGAATGCCGCATCCAACAACAGAGATGTAATCCCGATTCAACGCTTCTAATGTAATCTTGTTCTGCGATGAATTGAGGGTGGCCTTAATGTTGGCCACCACGTCTTCGAGATTATCGTCCATACTGAACTCAGTATGTACTTTTAAGAATCATAGGAGAGAATACGACAGTTCAAATTCACTCCGATAGAATAAACGACTTTGTGTGGAAAAAATAAAAAGAAATACAAAATAAATACAAAATACAGAAATACAAAAAAGACCAAAAAAGAACGGAAACAAAAAATTAAATAAATTCAATAGTGACAGAGTCAATTTTCGTACTTTCAGGGTACAGTCTGAAGCCTTCTTTACAGTAACAGTTCTTAACGGGACATTCATGGCCAGAAGTTCCAATTTACTTAAAAAGTGGAAAGAAATACAAAAATAAATTTAAAAAAAAAAAAATAAATAAAATAAATGAATACAAAATAAATACAAAATACAGTAATACAAAAAAGACGAAAAAAGAACAAAAACAAAAAATTAAATAAATACAATAGTGATAGAGTCAATTACTTGAGCATATCAATCATTAGTCTTGATTGGCTACAAGAATTGGTTCCGTCAGTAAGGAGAAAGGATGATTGATATTCCCTACAAAGTATACAAGGAGTAAAATCAAAAGAAGAAGAAAAAAAAAAAAAAAACAATTTGGAAAGAGGATGGCTATTAGGCCTTACCTCGCATGAAGAATGTGGTGAAGATGAATAGATGAATCTAGATTTTGATATAAGAAGACAGTCCTTCGGACTCATTGCCCGAATTCGGGCCCCGCAGCTTAATGTTGAGT
>JAVHKZ010000029.1:0-129660 GCA_035079395.1 Aspidiotus destructor
ACTAGTATTATTTTGAACATAATAATCCTTAAATTTATAACTCATTTGTACTGTCTCTTCTGTTAGATAATTTACATTTATATCAATTAATCTATCATCTAGTAAAACTTCATAAAACCTTTGCACACTAGTCACATACTCTGTTTGACTCATATTTTGTCTCTGACCAAACTTTCCCCACAAACTATTTAAACATATTTTTGCTACAGCTCTTCTACCAGGATTTACTTCAATTTTTTGAGGATCCAAGTCAATACCCATTTTTTCCTTTATATCCAGTATATATTCCTCATTTGAATTATAATTATGAGGACTAGATTCTAGTTTAATCTTCATAAAATTTTTTACATATCCTTTAAATAAATTTTTACTTTTCTCAGGAAAATGCCAGACTTCATAAATTTGTTGAATTTTATATCCTTTTTTGATTGCTTTATTAACTTCAATAGTTGACCATGTTCCCGTTATCATTCTTTCATTATCAGTATGAGGACATTTACTTATTTTCTTTTCAGCACATTTCAAGCACAATGGGAATAATAATTTTTCATTTTTATCCATTTTAACCTTAACAGGTAATACAGGATGATACAAGTTCTTTGGAGGTAGAATTCTACATTTTATTATTCCAAACCAGTTCTTATCATGACGCTCTGGTTCAATAAGTTTTTCAGGATGACCAACAGGATAATAGTCATAATATTGAACAGTTGGGTACAAACTACAAACATCTATATATTTAATTTTCCTATTCTTTGTGGATTTTGTCCACAATTTAAATGTATTAGTTCTTCCTCCAAAGAATGCATCTCTTGGATTCAAAGGTTCAATTATCTCTGGTTTTATACTAGTTTTATACTCTGATGATTTAGTCCAT
The DNA here is from genome assembly GCA_035079395.1 of Aspidiotus destructor. Lineage (NCBI taxonomy): Eukaryota > Metazoa > Arthropoda > Insecta > Hemiptera > Diaspididae > Aspidiotus > Aspidiotus destructor. Next base: position 878 of record JAVHKZ010000029.1, read on the forward strand.
TTACATTCCCACATCTCTACTAAATTGTATCCAGCTTCCTTTATTCTGTTACTTCTCTCCTTTGTTTTTTCATACAAATCACCCATTTCTTCCTGATTCACATTATTTATTCTATCCTCACTGTAACACTTTTGACATCCATGCCAGAAACATCCGTGATATTGGTATACAGTGTTAGTTTTCTTATCAAAACCATCAACTTTTGCTCCACAGATCATTTGCTCACCACCATTCAAAGCATGTTTTATATTAGGATTTTCAAGACTATTTAACCAACTTATAGACTGTCTCGAATATTTTTCTTCTATTGGCTCATTCACAACAGCTATGGTATCTTTCCATATATATTTAGATCTATAGATAGCCATACAGACACTAGCAATTGTCAAATATTGGAAAGGATCTATATTAGCTATTTCTAAAAATTCTTCCCTAAATTTCAAACAACCCTTTCTTAAAATATCAACATCTGATCTACAATATTCTATAATTTCTTTCTTCATATCAAAAATATAATTTCCTTGAACTCTTTGTAAATACCATTCCAAGAATTTTTTTCTACTTCCAGGTTTCATCTGATTATAACAATAGTACTCTTTTGCAGGGATTGGTCCAACATAATTTTCATTTTCTTTAGTATTAAATAAATGTGGAAAGTACCCTTTTTTCAATTCAGTTAAACCAAATGTTTTTGGAAAATCACTTAGGGGTCCATTAATGAAATTACTACTGTCAATGATTTTTAAATTTATTCTTGATATTTCTAAAAGCATAAGTTTTGTTCCATTATAAACTGTGTAAGGCTTAAGAATATTTTCAACGCAATATTTCAAAATGAACTGGGCATCATAACCTTTTGCATAATGAGCTATACACGTATAATCTCTATGTTCTTTTGATATCAACCATTTACAAAATTCATCATTTGTTTTAAATTTAAATTCATTACCTTTAAAATCATGAGCAATCACTAAATTAGGTATATGAGTTCCAGTTTCCTGTTGAGCTTCATAATCAAAGAATATATAATTTTCAGTATAAGTACAGTTAGGCAATTTTTTCTCTTCTTCTTCTCCAAAAATTTCATTTGCAAAAGGAAATGGATTCAACCTATCCATTAACTCTTCTTTACCCATTTTACTAAAACTTTTTATATTTTCTTTTTTGGCTTTATTTTTCAATTCATTCAAATTATAGTCTTTTATAGGTTTAACAAACTGTTCAAGATTACTTTTACAGAGGCAAACTTCTCTTTTACATTTACCACCTTTTTGTCTTTTCCACTGCATATAACAGTTATGAGTTTTTGTTTCAACTACTTTCCAACAATTTCTACATTGTTCAAAACCGCATTTATGGGGTTCAGTAGCAAACAATCTCAGGGTACTGTTGATCTTATCTTTAAATATTTTATCTCTTAAACAGATTTTATTACACTCTAAACACTTGAATATAGTATTACAAACAGTTTCAAGACCATCAAAACTATTTTTGTGATTTTCAAGACACTCTTGATTAAAACAATATCTATTACAATCTTTGCAGAAGATTTTCTTCTTTGAGTCAACTACATGCTCTTGCTGAAGACATAATCTACAATTTCTCACCCTATCAATGCATTTATGTTTATCTTTATGTTCATAAGGGTTATTGCATTTATGACAATAATAACTAGATCCAAGAAAACCAGCCATTTTAGAAATTACATCATAATGATTACCATTTTTATACAAGTATATTTTTATATCTTTTTCAGGTCCTTTGTATATGATTGAATTTAAATTTTCTGCACAAACCACATTTATCTGAATATCTATTAGCTTTTCCAGATTTTTTATATCATCCAATGTAAAACCTTCCTGGTTATAATCACTAAGTTGATTACATAATTGAGTAGTAAGATCTGTTTGTAATTTTCTCCCTTCTCTAATATATCTGATGTCATGTTTAGAAAACTCCTTCTTAAATATAGTTGTAATAGAGGGATTTTCTGTTGGATAAGTCAAAGCTACAACAACAGCTCTAGGACAGCATAAATTATCTTTATTCTTTATTTGTGTTATAGAAGTTTTAGTTTGTTTGGCTTGGCCTAAATTTAAAATTTTGGTACTATGACCTCCTCGAGGCATTGCAATTACATTTATATTGAAAGTAGAAGTTGTAAGATCAAGTTCTTCATTTGAAGTCAAAATTTGTGAAATTCTTTCCAACAATAATTCTACATACTCTCGAGCTGAATCTCCTCTTTGATAGCCTGTTGAAATAGGATTAAGAAGTACACCAGGGTTTCTCACAATAATATTTATTCTGTCGCCTGTTCTAAAGTTGGTACGTTTTTTAACTACTTTAATCATTTCTTTGAGAGCTCTTGTTATTAAATCTGTTTGCGCATCCTTTGAGGGGTCTTCTATTAATACATCATTTTTAATAGAAATAGTATAATCAGATGAATAAGCGTTATATTTTTTAATATATCTGGATGCAATTTCTTTGATTTGAATAAGCTCCTCAATATTTTGCAGTTTTTCCAGTTCAGGTTCATAGAACAAATCCTCAAATGGAAATATATGTGTTAGCGGAACAGTCTTGTGTGCCAACAAAACAGATTTGTCCTGATCCTTTGAATTTGTAGAACTTAATACATTGATTAGATCTGTTTTATTCATTTTACAGTGTCCTTTTATATTTTTATCCTTTGCAATTTTTCTGAGGTCTTTCATTGTTGGGGGTTTAGTTGGGGGTTCAAGATTCAATACTCTGAATAAATCAGCTTTACTCATTTTACTGTAGCCTTTTATGTTTCTACCTTTTGCAAGGATTTTCAATTCTTTTACAGATGTCATTTTAATATTAATTTTTTTCTTAATGAAGTTTTCCTTTTTATTTATTAAGAAAAAAAAATTAAAAAAAAAAATTATTTTTTAAACTGTTGTTTTATTTCTTGTTTTATTTCCAACATATCTTTGTGTATTTGAGTTGTCTTATGAGCTTTGAGCGAAACTAACAAAACAGTTCTTCCACATTCACAAGCAGTTTTCACTTGTTTACTTTTATAATTTTTTAGAACTACTGTTTTATGATCATTTCTATTCTTCTCATAATATTCTTTCATTAATTTACTCTTGCATTCTTTACAATAATCTTGTTTATTACTAAAATCCTTTTGATCTTTTACAGACTTACAACCTGTACAATATTTTTCATTTTGAGATAAATCTATTGTCATTTTAGTTTTAGGTGGAGTAGCACATTCCTTACACATTGTTTGAGTGGTATTTTCAATCGATGTAAGGACTTTATTTGAAGGTGATTGTTCAAATTCATTTACATTCTTCACCTTTTTACACTTAGAGCAATATCTTTCATTTTGTGCTAACTTGATGATCAGAGATTTGTGTCCCATCTTTTCTTAAATAATTCTCAAGTATTTATATAGGAAAATTTTTAAGAAGAAATTTATTTACACAATGACCTTCTCAAAATACGTTCAAAATAAGATATGAAACCTTCCTAAATCCTTCCAAGTTATAGAAACCTGTCCAAATTATGTCTAAAACCTTCTCAAAATATGCTCAAAACCTTCCTAAATCCATCCAAGTTATAGAAACCAACATAAAAGCTTCCTAAATCCTTTTTAAGTCATAAAAACCAACATTGATGTATCATGAACATATTAACAACATTAGATAATTTATCAAAGTGAAATTATTTTAATTATAACTAGAACTCTCAAGTTTTTGATTGGTTAATTATTCAAACTAATTGCAAACAGAATTCAGATAAAGATTGTCTATATAGACTGCAGTTTGATAAAAAGCAACCCTTCTTGAAATAGATGTAAAACCTTCCAATTATTTAACAAGAATAAAATAGGTATAAAACCTTCTCAAAATATGTTCAAATTATATCTAAAATCTTCCAAGGCATTCCAAGAAATAATACCTAACAAAATTGATCATTTCTTATTTTTAATAATTATCTCATCATTATCTTTAATTCCTCTTGGTGCATCTCTCCCATTTAATCCAATTTCTTTTTTCTTTTCGTTAATATATTTTCCATTTACAATTATTTGAGATTCATCAATGTTAATATATCCATCTTCAATATTAAAATCAGAAAAACAGAGTCCTAAATTTTCAGTAAATTCTGCAACACTATTTGCCTTAGCTTTTCCAAAATTCATTGGGGTTACAACAATTTGATTTTTCAAGTCAATTATTTTTTTATTTCTTAGTTGCATAGATTCTACTTGTTTTCTACCCTTTTCACTTAATTCTTTTTTCATTTCTTCTAGTTCTTTATTTAATTGTTTCATTCTTATATTATTTTCATCAATTATATTATCTTTCTGTTTCATTACTTGATTATTAGCATTAGATAATCTCTTTAATTGACCTCCTGCTTTATTAACTGCAGCTATTAATACTCTAAAGCAGAAAAATAAATTTGTAACTTTCAAAATACATGTTTTCTCATTTTCAAATTCTGTGAAATCTAAATTATTTTCTTTATAAACTTCATGTAATTGATTAATTATAGTTTGACTCGATGATTTTATTGTTTCTTTCAATTCCTTTATTTCTGGATACTTTGAAACTAGTAAATTGACATAACCCATTTCTTCTTTTGAAATTGAGTAGTTATTAATTACTGAGAGAATCATTTTGCTTTTTATTTATTATAAAGAAATTTTTTATTTTTTAAAACCATGTACCAAACTGTATACCATACTATGAACCATACTACAAACCATATACTATATACATTATATCAAACCATGGACCATGTACTATGTACAGTATACCGTAATATATAGAAATTTTTTATTTATAAATGGAACTGGAGAAAATAAAAGAATTGATGATCAATTTTGATTTCATAAAAAATCCAGTATCTGAATTTATAAAAAAATATAATGTGTCAGATTCTTTTGTGCGGAAAAAATTGAAATTATGGAATATCCCTCATGCAACAAAAAAGAGAAATATTCTCACTCCTAGAAATAGATTAGGTCAATTTTGTTTATCAACTCGAGTTAATCACACTGCAACTAGTAGCACAACTCATATAAAAAATAGAACCAGGAATACACTCCTTCATTCTAATGCTAAAAACAGCAAATTTCCAGAAAACCCTCCAGATATAGGTGATGAGTGGGAAACAATTAACCTAAATGAGTCAGATAGAAAGAATTATAGAAATAAAAAATAATAATATTTAATCATGTACATAATTTATTTCCACATCAGATTCCAAATCTTTCTGAGGAATATTTAGAATTTCTATTTCTTTTTCAACCATTCTAGATAAAACACTTAAGTGAGCAATAATATTTATCATTAGTTTACTATACTTTTTCTTTTTGTCTTCAGGTAAATGTTGAATTTTATCAGAAAGCGGGTCCATTAAAGTTTCATAATTTGATCTTGTTCTATCAAAAGGAACTTTGAAATATGGTATAATATTCTCAAAATCAAATTCATCTTCATCAACAAAAGAATCTCTGTAGACTTCCATTTATATGGTTAATAAATATGATAGAATTTGATAATATTAGTGTTTTTAAATGTACATATAAAATTTCATCTTTTTAATACTTATCTCACTTAAAAAGATTATTAAGTCTGCAACGCAGTGACCTTCAACGTGCTCATACTAGGAGCGTCAGCTATTTCCAGTCAATGCCATATAAAACCATCCAACTAGAGATGAAATTACTTAAAATTTGATGTCACCATTTGGAAATTTGCATGAGAATGCGTACGTTAATATAGACGCGCTCTTGGAATGAGCATCCATAAGACACCATTAGTTAGAGAGAGGAAGAATTATAGCGTTTTACTGTGAGTTGAAAAGAGAAAAAAAATTCATGACTTTGGTAGCAGAAGAGAGTTTTATTATAATTTTTAAATGTGTCTATGATGAGCAACAATTTCCAGATTATAAGACTTGGTATAAAGGGAAAATGAAATGGTATAAAATTTAATGAACGAGTCCGTCTCAACCTCAATAGTAATGTTCTCTCCATATTTGAATGACACTAGTGTATACAGATGTGTGAGTCCTCATAATGAGTTCTCCACAAATGTAGTTGTTGTCAGAAGTCATAAGCAGAAACCTAGAAAAAAAATCATGAATTAAAATAAATATTAAAATAGGATAAAAAATTCTCATTGAAAAAAAATCAGAATAAGTGAGTGCCAACTACAGTTAACAGTGAACAGCTCTCTCTAGCGCCTTACTCTCTTTGGTGATCAGCTGTTCAAGATAATATTTTATTAGCGCTCCGCTGTGTGATAACCTTGCTTCCCGAGCATCACTATCACCCGACCAATTTAGGTCCCGCTTCCCGAGCATCATCAACTTCTTGACATGTTTTCGTTGAACGTTGAATCACGAGTTCTCGGTTGAATCACGGCCGTGGTTGAATTCATTCCGTTCTTCCCAGAGTTGAGATCTTCGGTTCTTCCTGGGTTCTTCCGTTTCTTCTCTCTGTATCTGTACTGAAAAGTTATACTTTTATGAACGTCTATCCATTTTCATTTCTTTTTTTTTTTCTGAAACGAGAGGTGGACTATGATGGCTGATGAGGTAAGTTGGTATCTATTTCTCATCACTCGAATGAAGATAATCAGGATTCTCTAGATGAGATTCTTCCTTTGGTTTCCAAAATGAAATATAGCTAGTTGCCTAGATTTGATGAACAGAATTTTGAAACGCTGTTTGATTTCTTCGTAGATTGAGGATTTGAAACTCAAGTTGGCGAAATTGGAGGGGAAGGCTGAGCATCTGGAGGAAGAACTCGCAACGCTTCGAAGGAAACATGAAACCGAAATAGAAAAAAGAAAAGAAGCGGAGATGAACCTGGTAGGTACCTACTCTCATGGAACGAATTCTCGACAGGTTCAACCTAGAATACTAATTTGAAAACGTGAGACACGAGTACGAAATTATCATCATTCAACAGTGTTCGATAGCGCTGTTCTGGCTTCTCTTCGTGTGAGGATGCTTGAAATTGTGTTCGTAGTCCATATATTTTCCCGTAATACTTTCGTCATTCAACGAATTCTCGATAGCAAGAACATGTCAGTAGCGATCTTATTACGTTCTCCATGATTCATATTTGAAGCTTCAATAGTGCGATTCTTGACTTATGATGATAGTAGACGCTGAAAATACACTTTTTTTTTCGTTTCGACGAACGACGTATACTACATAGTCGAGTGTGATGAAACGTTCGAGCTAGAGCGCTTGTTCATTGATTAATCATCGAACGCTCTAGTTGACTAGAATAGTGTTCGAAATAGGTATTCCTTGGTTTTCTTCGAGATACAGTTGTTCGAAATTTGTTGATAACTCAATACAGTATGTTAATGTTCAAATCTCGTAATTGAATCATGATTTCTATACGACTTGAGAAATTAGTATCGATTGAAACTCGTACTGTGTTAACGGTCTAGAAAGTTTAGTAATTGGTATTAACTAAATATCCCTTTAGAATACCTACTATTAATTGTGTGTTTACAATTAACGAAATTGAATATTTTCAGAAGCAACGTGATACTCTCCATACAGCGGGAAAAATACGGTATATGATGGAAGTGCTGGAGAAGAAGGGAAGACCACAGCATATCACCAAAACAGCGTGGAAATTTCAAAAGACACGAGAAGATAAATGGTACATCATATTCGCAATTCCAAGTCATGAGCTCCATCCTTGGCTACGTACTTTTTTAGATTGTCTTCGAGGGTGCTGTGCTGGCAAGACAGAGAATCAAATTTTAAACGAGTCCCAAGATATTGTAAAAATAATTTTTGATGTTACTGATAAGAAGATTCATACATACTTTCAAGACTCGCCAGTAGACATGTCTGTCTTTAAAAGTACAAAAATTAAATGTGCGATAAATTGTTTAAACCAATTAGAGCCGGAAATCATGGCGTATCATTCCGGATCTACTGATACCTCCTCTTCCACATGAGGTTTTGGTTGTAATATTGTCTTTTTTTTTATGTTGAAGAAAAGTCCCTTTTTATTTCATATTTTGCAATTTTTTTTTCTTCTGTTCAATATATCTTGTTTATGATCATTTTCATGAATGTTGAACTCTTATAAAACCTGATTGTTTATTTAAAAGAAGAAATACGAATGTTTATTTTGACTCATCGATCGCCTATAACATTCAGTTAAGGAACGACGTCATGTTGAGTGCTTTCACGTTCATGTATTTTCCCGTAATACTTACGTCATCCAACGAATTCGATAGCAAGAATGTCAGTAGCGATCTTATTACGTTTCCATGATTCATATTTGAAGCTTCAATAGTGCGATTCTTGATTCTATGATGATAGTAGACGTTGAAAATACACTTTTTTCGTTTCGATAAACGACGTCGTGGCTTTTCTTCAAGATATAGTTGATGTTCGAAATTCGTTGGTAACTCAATATTTGAAAAATAGATTTATTTCGTACGATTCCTCGCTTTCGACGAACAATGTGTACGTAGATGAGTGTTACAAAACGCCCTAGTAGGAGCGCTTTCAGAAAGCTCAGTCTCGAGTTTGTGGAACTTTCTTTCGAAGTACGTGCGAAAATAGGACAAAATTATCCGAATTCAACAGTTCGATAGCATAGTTCTGGCTTCCTGTCGAGTACTTCGAAATTGTGCGTGAGCTTAGGAGGCCCTTGAAGTCCGTTCCTAACTCGATACGTACGAAGCTCGATCGATTCTATGACTTTTTCGTTTCGATGAACGATGTTGAGAGCGAGACATCTGACAAGCTAGAATGGTGTTTTGAATAAGTATTCCTGGCTCCTCTTCGAGTAACTTTCTTTTGTATTTCAGGTAGAACGAGAGAAACCAGCGCTCGTTTTGAAGATAAGATCGAGAATCGAGGAACTGGAAAAGCGTTTTTTGCACCCTCATATGTTGAACGACAGCAGATTCAATAAATGGACGAGAATCCTCACTTCGAATCCGAATACCCTTCGTTGCTCGGACGAATTACGACGTTTCCGTTCTACTGTATTTATCAGTTTCACCGAACTGATATCTACAGTATGTTACGTGTACGGTGACTTTTCAGACATTGCCGCACATAAGATAAACGTCCCCGTTCCATTCGATGAAAACTCAGTTCGCAACCTGATTATCTCTTTGGGAATTACCCCAGATCAGAGTAAAGTCCAAGCATTAGTCATTTTACTCTCTCCAATTCCGTAGTTGACGGATATATACTGTATAACGTTTTCATATTTTCGAAGTTGTTCTTTTTATTTAGGATACCTTGCCTTTTTTTTTTTAAATGCGCCTTATTAGATGGTAGGTATCCGCTCTTTTTTATTAAGTCTTCTAAGCTTAGTTTTTTTTCTAATAAAGTGTTTTGTTTTCTCACAACTCATTCATTTTACGTAGCAATAAGTTCATTTCGTCAATTTTCAATCAAAATGATCGATACTATGACAATTTCGTCAATGATCATGATCTCTTATCTTTTCATTTTCATTATCCGTTTGATAGAACAAGGTCAAATATGCCAAATGAAAGAACACCAAATAAAAAATTTATTTATTCATCATGAAACCAGCAGTCTACTGCCATGAGTCACCATTTGAGTCGCGATTCGGATCCGTCAGATTATCTTCATGAAACCCGCAGTCTACTGCCATTTAATGAATTTTTATCATAGGGAAAGTGTACTCTAGAAACTTACAATTTTAAAAAGTCCAGTTTCTTTTACCAGATTGGTGATTTTCTCTGAAAAAAGTATGAGAAACAAGTAAAATGATGTCTGAATGTTTTGGGAAACGTTTGTGCGTTAATTTTTTTTGGAGTGTATTTTCTGTTAATTTAATGAATTTTCATCATAGGGAAAGTGGGGTAAAGACCCGCCTATACTACTCCCAGATCGTATTTTTTTTTCAAAATTTTCAAAAGAATCATTTTTCAAGCTTCTTCAAAAATTCTCATTTTTATCGATATCCGGACCGGGGCCGGATCGGTGACCGGATCGGTGCCCAGATCAGTTTTTCTCAAATTTTTTCAAAAAAATCTTTTTTCAATTTTTCCAAAATTTCCATTTTTATCGGTGTTCGGACCGGTGACCGGATGGGTGTCCGGATTGGTGACCGGAGCAGTTTTTTTCCAAATTTTTTTAAACAAATCTTTGAGTTTCTTCAATAATTCTCATTTTTATCGATGTCCAGATCGGTGCCCGGAGCGGATTCCGGGTTAATGTCTTTTTATTTTCAAATTTTTCCAAAAAAATCTTTTTTTCAATTTTTTTCAAAATTCCCATTTTTATCGGTGTCCGGACCGGGGCCGGATCGAAGACCGGATCGGTGCCCAGATCAGTTTTTCTCAAAATTTTTCAAAAATATTTTCTTACAATTTTTTCAAAATTTTTATTTTAATTGGTGTCCGGACCGGTGCCCGGACCGTGCCCGGATCACTTTTTTTTTTCAAATTTTTTAAAAAAATCATTTTTTTGAGCTTCTTCAAAAATTCTCATTTTTATTGATGTCCGGACCGGGGCCGGATCGGTGACCGGATCGGTGATCAGATCAGTTTTTCTCAAAATTAAAAAAAAAAATATTTTTCCCAATTTTTTCAAAATTTCCATTTTTATCGGTGTCCGGACCGGTGCCCGGATCGGTGCCGGGATCAGATTTTTCTCAAATTTTTTCAAAAAAATCATTTTTTGAGTTTCTTCAAAAATTCTCATTTTGGTCGATGTCCGGACCGGGGCCGGACCGGTGCCCGGATCGGTGCCCGGATCAGTTTTTATTTCAAATTTTTTCAAAAAATTATTTTATCCAATTTTTTCAAAATTTCCATTTTCATCGGTGTCCGGACCGGTGCCCAGATCGGTGTCCGGATCGTCGACCGGATCAGTTTTTTTCCAAATTTTTTCAAAAAAATCATTTCTTGAATTTCTTCAAAAATTCTCATTTTTGTCGATGTCCGGACCGGTGACCGGATCAGTTTTTTTCTCAAATTTTTTCAAGAAAATCATTTTTTGAGTTTCTCCAAAAATTCTCATTTTTATCGATGTCCGGACCGGGGCCGGATCGGTGACCGGATCGGTGATCAGATCAGTTTTTCTCAAAATTTAAAAAAAAATATTTTTCCCAATTTTTTCAAAATTTCCATTTTTATCGGTGTCCGGACCGGTGCCCGGATCGGTGCCTGAATCAGATTTTTCTCAAATTTTTTCAAAAAATCATTTTTTGTGTTTCTTCAAAAATTTCCATTTTTATTGAGGTCCGGACCGGTGCCCGGATCAGTGCCCAGATCAGTTTTTTTTTCAAAATTTTCAAAAGAATCATTTTTCAAGCTTCTTCAAAAATTCTCATTTTTATCGATATCCGGACCGGGGCCGGATCGGTGACCGGATCGGTGCCCAGATCAGTTTTTCTCAAATTTTTTCAAAAAAATCTTTTTTCAATTTTTCCAAAATTTCCATTTTTATCGGTGTTCGGACCGGTGACCGGATGGGTGTCCGGATCGGTGACCGGAGCAGTTTTTTTCCAAATTTTTTTAAACAAATCTTTGTTTGAGTTTCTTCAATAATTCTCATTTTTATCGATGTCCGGATCGGTGCCCGGAGCGGATTCCGGGTTAATGTCTTTTTATTTTCAAATTTTTCCAAAAAAATCTTTTTTTCAATTTTTTTCAAAATTCCCATTTTTATCGGTGTCCGGACCGGGGCCGGATCGAAGACCGGATCGGTGCCCAGATCAGTTTTTCTCAAAATTTTTCAAAAATATTTTCTTACAATTTTTTCAAAATTTTTATTTTTATTGGTGTCCGGACCGGTGCCCGGACCGTGCCCGGATCAGTTTTTTTTCAAATTTTTTAAAAAAATCATTTTTTTGAGCTTCTTCAAAAATTCTCATTTTTATCGATTCCCGGACCGGGGCAGGACCGGTGACCATAACAGTGCCCGGATCAGTGGCCGGATCAGATTTTTCTCAAATTTTTTCAAAAAAATCATTTTTTGTGTTTCTTCAAAAATTTCCATTTTCATTGAGGTCCGGACCGGTGCCCGGATCAGTGCCCAGATCAGTTTTTTTTTCAAAAGTTTCAAAAAAATCATTTTTTTGAGCTTCTTCAAAAATTCTCATTTTTATCGATATCCGGACCGGGGCCGGATCGGTGACCGGATCGGTGCCCAGATCAGTTTTTCTCAAATTTTTTCAAAAAAATCTTTTTTCAATTTTTCCAAAATTTATATTTTTATTGGTGTTCGGACCGGTGACCGGATCGGTTTCCGGATCGGTGACCGGAGCAGTTTTTTTCCAAATTTTTTTTTAAAAATCTTTTTTTGAGTTTCTTCAGTAATTCTCATTTTTATCAATGTCCGGATCGGTGCCCGGAGCGGATTCCGGGTTGGTGTTTTCTTTTTCTTCAAATTTTTTCAAAGAAATCTTTTTACCAATTTTACCAAAATTTCCATTTTTATCGGTGTCCGGACCGGTGACCGGATCGGTGTCCGGATCGGTGACCGGATCATTTTTTTTGCCAAATTTTTTCAAGAAAATCATTTTTTGAGTTTCTTCAAAAATTCTCATTTTTATCGATGTCCGGACCGGGGCCGGATTGGTGACTGGATCGGTGCCCAGATCAGTTTTTCTCAAAATTTAAAAAAAAAAAATATTTTTCCCAATTTTTTCAAAATTTCCATTTTTATCGGTGTCCGGTCTGGTGCCCGGATCGGTGCCCGGATCGGTGCCCGGATCAGATTTTTCTCAAATTTTTTCAAAGAAATCATTTTTTGAGTTTCTTCAAAAATTTCCATTTTTATTGAGGTCCGGACCGGTGCCCGGATCAGTGCCCAGATCAGTTTTTTTTTCAAATTTTTCAAAAAAATCATTTTTTGAGTTTCTTCAAAAATTCTCATTTTTGTTGATGTCCGGACCGGTGACTGGATCAGTGTTTTTCTCAAATTTTTTCAAGAAAATCATTTTTTGAGTTTCTTCAAAAATTCTCATTTTTATTGATGTCCGGACCGGGGCCGGATCGGTGACCTGATCGGTGATCAGATCAGTTTTTCTCAAAATTTAAAAAAAAATAGTTTTCCCAATTTTTTCAAAATTTCCATTTTTATCGGTGTCCGGACCGGTGCCCGGATCGGTGCCCGGATCAGATTTTTCTCAAATTTTTTCAAAAAAATCATTTTTTGAGTTTCTTCAAAAATTTCCATTTTTATTGAGGTCCGGACCGGTGCCCGGATCAGTGCCCAGATCAGTTTTTTTTTCAAATTTTTCAAAAAAATCATTTTTTGAGTTTCTTCAAAAATTTTCATTTTTGTCGATGTCCGGACCGGTGACTGGATCAGTGTTTTTCTCAAATTTTTTCAAGAAAATCATTTTTTGAGTTTCTTCAAAAATTCTCATTTTTATCGATGTCCGGACCGGGGCCGGATCGGTGACCGGATCGGTGATCAGATCAGTTTTTCTCAAAATTTAAAAAAAAATATTTTTCCCAATTTTTTCAAAATTTCCATTTTTATCGGTGTCCGGACCGGTGCCCGGATCGGTGCCCGGATCAGATTTTTCTCAAATTTTTTCAAAAAAATCATTTTTTGAGTTTCTTCAAAAATTTCCATTTTTATTGAGGTCCGGACCGGTGCCCGGATCAGTGCCCAGATCAGTTTTTTTTTCAAATTTTTCAAAAAAATCATTTTTTGAGTTTCTTCAAAAATTTTCATTTTTGTCGATGTCCGGACCGGTGACTGGATCAGTGTTTTTCTCAAATTTTTTCAAGAAAATCATTTTTTGAGTTTCTTCAAAAATTCTCATTTTTATCGATGTCCGGACCGGGGCCGGATCGGTGACCGGATCGGTGATCAGATCAGTTTTTCTCAAAATTTAAAAAAAAAATATTTTTCCCAATTTTTTCAAAATTTCCATTTTTATCGGTGCCCGGATCAGATTTTTCTCAAATTTTTTCAAAAAAATCATTTTTTGAGTTTTTTCAAAATTTCCATTTTTATCGGTGTCCAGACCGGTGCCCGGATCGGTGCCGGGATCAGATTTTTCTCAAATTTTTTCAAAAAAATCATTTTTTGAGTTTCTTCAAAAATTCTCATTTTTGTCGATGTCCGAACTGGTGACCGGATCAGTTTTTTTCTCAAATTTTTTCAAGAAAATCATTTTTTGAGTTTCTTCAAAAATTCTCATTTTTATCGATGTCCGGACCGGGGCCGGATCGGTGACCGGATCGGTGATCAGATCAGTTTTTCTCAAAATTTAAAAAAAAAATATTTTTCCCAATTTTTTCAAAATTTCCATTTTTATCGGTGTCCGGACCGGTGCCCGGATCGGTGCCCGGATCAGTTTTTATTTCAAATTTTTTCAAAAAATCATTTTATCCAATTTTTTCAAAATTTCCATTTTTATCGGTGTCCGGACTGGTGTCCGGACCGGTGCCCGGATCGGTGCCGGGATCAGATTTTTCTCAAATTTTTTCAAAAAAATCATTTTTCGAGTTTCTTCAAAAATTTCCATTTTTATTGAGGTCCGGACCGGTGCCCGGATCAGTGCCCAGATCGTATTTTTTTTTCAAAATTTTCAAAAGAATCATTTTTCAAGCTTCTTCAAAAATTCTCATTTTTGTCGATGTCCGGACCGGGGCCGGATCGGTGACCGGATCGGTGATCGGATCAGTTTTTCTCAAAATTTAAAAAAAAAATATTTTTCCCAATTTTTTCAAAATTTCCATTTTTATCGGTGTCCGGACCGGTGCCCGGATCGGTGCCCGGATCAGTTTTTATTTCAAATTTTTTCAAAAAATCATTTTATCCAATTTTTTCAAAATTTCCATTTTTATCGGTGTCCGGACCGGTGTCCGGACCGGTGCCCGGATCGGTGCCGGGATCAGATTTTTCTCAAATTTTTTCAAAAAAATCATTTTTTGAGTTTCTTCAAAAATTCTCATTTTTGTCGATGTCCGAACTGGTGACCGGATCAGTTTTTTTCTCAAATTTTTTCAAGAAAATCATTTTTTGAGTTTCTTCAAAAATTTCCATTTTTATTGAGGTCCGGACCGGTGCCCGGATCAGTGCCCAGATCGTATTTTTTTTTCAAAATTTTCAAAAGAATCATTTTTCAAGCTTCTTCAAAAATTCTCATTTTTATCGATATCCGGACCGGGGCCGGATCGGTGACCGGATCGGTGCCCAGATCAGTTTTTCTCAAATTTTTTCAAAAAAATCTTTTTTCAATTTTTCCAAAATTTCCATTTTTATCGGTGTTCGGACCGGTGACCGGATGGGTGTCCGGATTGGTGACCGGAGCAGTTTTTTTCCAAATTTTTTTAAACAAATCTTTGAGTTTCTTCAATAATTCTCATTTTTATCGATGTCCAGATCGGTGCCCGGAGCGGATTCCGGGTTAATGTCTTTTTATTTTCAAATTTTTCCAAAAAAATCTTTTTTTCAATTTTTTTCAAAATTCCCATTTTTATCGGTGTCCGGACCGGGGCCGGATCGAAGACCGGATCGGTGCCCAGATCAGTTTTTCTCAAAATTTTTCAAAAATATTTTCTTACAATTTTTTCAAAATTTTTATTTTAATTGGTGTCCGGACCGGTGCCCGGACCGTGCCCGGATCACTTTTTTTTTTCAAATTTTTTAAAAAAATCATTTTTTTGAGCTTCTTCAAAAATTCTCATTTTTATTGATGTCCGGACCGGGGCCGGATCGGTGACCGGATCGGTGATCAGATCAGTTTTTCTCAAAATTAAAAAAAAAAATATTTTTCCCAATTTTTTCAAAATTTCCATTTTTATCGGTGTCCGGACCGGTGCCCGGATCGGTGCCGGGATCAGATTTTTCTCAAATTTTTTCAAAAAAATCATTTTTTGAGTTTCTTCAAAAATTCTCATTTTGGTCGATGTCCGGACCGGGGCCGGACCGGTGCCCGGACCGGTGCCCGGATCGGTGCCCGGATCAGTTTTTATTTCAAATTTTTTCAAAAAATTATTTTATCCAATTTTTTCAAAATTTCCATTTTCATCGGTGTCCGGACCGGTGCCCAGATCGGTGTCCGGATCGTCGACCGGATCAGTTTTTTTCCAAATTTTTTCAAAAAAATCATTTCTTGAATTTCTTCAAAAATTCTCATTTTTGTCGATGTCCGGACCGGTGACCGGATCAGTTTTTTTCTCAAATTTTTTCAAGAAAATCATTTTTTGAGTTTCTCCAAAAATTCTCATTTTTATCGATGTCCGGACCGGGGCCGGATCGGTGACCGGATCGGTGATCAGATCAGTTTTTCTCAAAATTTAAAAAAAAATATTTTTCCCAATTTTTTCAAAATTTCCATTTTTATCGGTGTCCGGACCGGTGCCCGGATCGGTGCCTGAATCAGATTTTTCTCAAATTTTTTCAAAAAATCATTTTTTGTGTTTCTTCAAAAATTTCCATTTTTATTGAGGTCCGGACCGGTGCCCGGATCAGTGCCCAGATCGGTGCCCGGATCAGATTTTTCTCAAATTTTTTCAAAAAAATCTTTTTTCAATTTTTCCAAAATTTCCATTTTTATCGGTGTTCGGACCGGTGACCGGATGGGTGTCCGGATCGGTGACCGGAGCAGTTTTTTTCCAAATTTTTTTAAACAAATCTTTGTTTGAGTTTCTTCAATAATTCTCATTTTTATCGATGTCCGGATCGGTGCCCGGAGCGGATTCCGGGTTAATGTCTTTTTATTTTCAAATTTTTCCAAAAAAATCTTTTTTTCAATTTTTTTCAAAATTCCCATTTTTATCGGTGTCCGGACCGGGGCCGGATCGAAGACCGGATCGGTGCCCAGATCAGTTTTTCTCAAAATTTTTCAAAAATATTTTCTTACAATTTTTTCAAAATTTTTATTTTTATTGGTGTCCGGACCGGTGCCCGGACCGTGCCCGGATCAGTTTTTTTTCAAATTTTTTAAAAAAATCATTTTTTTGAGCTTCTTCAAAAATTCTCATTTTTATCGATTCCCGGACCGGGGCAGGACCGGTGACCATAACAGTGCCCGGATCAGTGGCCGGATCAGATTTTTCTCAAATTTTTTCAAAAAAATCATTTTTTGTGTTTCTTCAAAAATTTCCATTTTCATTGAGGTCCGGACCGGTGCCCGGATCAGTGCCCAGATCAGTTTTTTTTTCAAAAGTTTCAAAAAAATCATTTTTTTGAGCTTCTTCAAAAATTCTCATTTTTATCGATATCCGGACCGGGGCCGGATCGGTGACCGGATCGGTGCCCAGATCAGTTTTTCTCAAATTTTTTCAAAAAAATCTTTTTTCAATTTTTCCAAAATTTATATTTTTATTGGTGTTCGGACCGGTGACCGGATCGGTTTCCGGATCGGTGACCGGAGCAGTTTTTTTCCAAATTTTTTTTAAAAAATCTTTTTTTGAGTTTCTTCAGTAATTCTCATTTTTATCAATGTCCGGATCGGTGCCCGGAGCGGATTCCGGGTTGGTGTTTTCTTTTTCTTCAAATTTTTTCAAAGAAATCTTTTTACCAATTTTACCAAAATTTCCATTTTTATCGGTGTCCGGACCGGTGACCGGATCGGTGTCCGGATCGGTGACCGGATCATTTTTTTTGCCAAATTTTTTCAAGAAAATCATTTTTTGAGTTTCTTCAAAAATTCTCATTTTTATCGATGTCCGGACCGGGGCCGGATTGGTGACTGGATCGGTGCCCAGATCAGTTTTTCTCAAAATTTAAAAAAAAAAAATATTTTTCCCAATTTTTTCAAAATTTCCATTTTTATCGGTGTCCGGTCTGGTGCCCGGATCGGTGCCCGGATCGGTGCCCGGATCAGATTTTTCTCAAATTTTTTCAAAGAAATCATTTTTTGAGTTTCTTCAAAAATTTCCATTTTTATTGAGGTCCGGACCGGTGCCCGGATCAGTGCCCAGATCAGTTTTTTTTTCAAATTTTTCAAAAAAATCATTTTTTGAGTTTCTTCAAAAATTCTCATTTTTGTTGATGTCCGGACCGGTGACTGGATCAGTGTTTTTCTCAAATTTTTTCAAGAAAATCATTTTTTGAGTTTCTTCAAAAATTCTCATTTTTATTGATGTCCGGACCGGGGCCGGATCGGTGACCTGATCGGTGATCAGATCAGTTTTTCTCAAAATTTAAAAAAAAATAGTTTCCCCAATTTTTTCAAAATTTCCATTTTTATCGGTGTCCGGACCGGTGCCCGGATCGGTGCCCGGATCAGATTTTTCTCAAATTTTTTCAAAAAAATCATTTTTTGAGTTTCTTCAAAAATTTCCATTTTTATTGAGGTCCGGACCGGTGCCCGGATCAGTGCCCAGATCAGTTTTTTTTTCAAATTTTTCAAAAAAATCATTTTTTGAGTTTCTTCAAAAATTTTCATTTTTGTCGATGTCCGGACCGGTGACTGGATCAGTGTTTTTCTCAAATTTTTTCAAGAAAATCATTTTTTGAGTTTCTTCAAAAATTCTCATTTTTATCGATGTCCGGACCGGGGCCGGATCGGTGACCGGATCGGTGATCAGATCAGTTTTTCTCAAAATTTAAAAAAAAAATATTTTTCCCAATTTTTTCAAAATTTCCATTTTTATCGGTGTCCGGACCGGTGCCCGGATCGGTGCCCGGATCAGATTTTTCTCAAATTTTTTCAAAGAAATCATTTTTTGAGTTTCTTCAAAAATTTCCATTTTTATTGAGGTCCGGACCGGTGCCCGGATCAGTGCCCAGATCGTATTTTTTTTTCAAAATTTTCAAAAGAATCATTTTTCAAGCTTCTTCAAAAATTCTCATTTTTATCGATATCCGGACCGGGGCCGGATCGGTGACCGGATCGGTGCCCAGATCAGTTTTTCTCAAATTTTTTCAAAAAAATCTTTTTTCAATTTTTCCAAAATTTCCATTTTTATCGGTGTTCGGACCGGTGACCGGATGGGTGTCCGGATTGGTGACCGGAGCAGTTTTTTTCCAAATTTTTTTTAACAAATCTTTGTTTGAGTTTCTTCAATAATTCTCATTTTTATCGATGTCCGGATCGGTGCCCGGAGCGGATTCCGGGTTAATGTCTTTTTATTTTCAAATTTTTCCAAAAAAATCTTTTTTTCAATTTTTTTCAAAATTCCCATTTTTATCGGTGTCCGGACCGGGGCCGGATCGAAGACCGGATCGGTGCCCAGATCAGTTTTTCTCAAAATTTTTCAAAAATATTTTCTTACAATTTTTTCAAAATTTTTATTTTTATTGGTGTCCGGACCGGTGCCCGGACCGTGCCCGGATCACTTTTTTTTTCAAATTTTTTAAAAAAATCATTTTTTTGAGCTTCTTCAAAAATTCTCATTTTTATTGATGTCCGGACCGGGGCCGGATCGGTGACCGGATCGGTGATCAGATCAGTTTTTCTCAAAATTAAAAAAAAAATATTTTTCCCAATTTTTTCAAAATTTCCATTTTTATCGGTGTCCGGACGGGTGCCCGGATCGGTGCCGGGATCAGATTTTTCTCAAATTTTTTCAAAAAAATCATTTTTTGAGTTTCTTCAAAAATTCTCATTTTGGTCGATGTCCGGACCGGGGCCGGACCGGTGCCCGGACCGGTGCCCGGATCGGTGCCCGGATCAGTTTTTATTTCAAATTTTTTCAAAAAATTATTTTATCCAATTTTTTCAAAATTTCCATTTTCATCGGTGTCCGGACCGGTGCCCAGATCGGTGTCCGGATCGTCGACCGGATCAGTTTTTTTCCAAATTTTTTCAAAAAAATCATTTCTTGAATTTCTTCAAAAATTCTCATTTTTGTCGATGTCCGGACCGGTGACCGGATCAGTTTTTTTCTCAAATTTTTTCAAGAAAATCATTTTTTGAGTTTCTCCAAAAATTCTCATTTTTATCGATGTCCGGACCGGGGCCGGATCGGTGACCGGATCGGTGATCAGATCAGTTTTTCTCAAAATTTAAAAAAAAATATTTTTCCCAATTTTTTCAAAATTTCCATTTTTATCGGTGTCCGGACCGGTGCCCGGATCGGTGCCTGAATCAGATTTTTCTCAAATTTTTTCAAAAAATCATTTTTTGTGTTTCTTCAAAAATTTCCATTTTCATTGAGGTCCGGACCGGTGCCCGGATCAGTGCCCAGATCAGTTTTTTTTTCAAAATTTTCAAAAGAATCATTTTTCAAGCTTCTTCAAAAATTCTCATTTTTATCGATATCCGGACCGGGGCCGGATCGGTGACCGGATCGGTGCCCAGATCAGTTTTTCTCAAATTTTTTCAAAAAAATCTTTTTTCAATTTTTCCAAAATTTCCATTTTTATCGGTGTTCGGACCGGTGACCGGATCGGTGTCCGGATCGGTGACCGGAGCAGTTTTTTTCCAAATTTTTTTTAACAAATCTTTTTTTGAGTTTCTTCAGTAATTCTCATTTTTATCGATGTCCGGATCGGTGCCCGGAGCGGATTCCGGGTTAATGTCTTTTTATTTTCAAATTTTTTCAAAAAAATCTTTTTTTCAATTTTTTTCAAAATTCCCATTTTTATCGGTGTCCGGACCGGGGCCGGATCGAAGACCGGATTGGTGCCCAGATCAGTTTTTCTCAAAATTTTTCAAAAATATTTTTTTACAATTTTTTCAAAATTTTTATTTTTATTGGTGTCCGGACCGGTGCCCGGACCGTGCCCGGATCAGTTTTTTTTCAAATTTTTTAAAAAAATCATTTTTTTGAGCTTCTTCAAAAATTCTCATTTTTATTGATGTCCGGACCGGGGCCGGATCGGTGACCGGATCGGTGATCAGATCAGTTTTTCTCAAAATTAAAAAAAAAAATATTTTTCCCAATTTTTTCAAAATTTCCATTTTTATCGGTGTCCGGACCGGTGCCCGGATCGGTGCCGGGATCAGATTTTTCTCAAATTTTTTCAAAAAATTATTTTATCCAATTTTTTCAAAATTTCCATTTTCATCGGTGTCCGGACTGGTGCCCAGATCGGTGTCCGGATCGTCGACCGGATCAGTTTTTTTCCAAATTTTTTCAAAAAAATCATTTCTTGAATTTCTTCAAAAATTCTCATTTTTGTCGATGTCCGGACCGGTGACCGGATCAGTTTTTTTCTCAAATTTTTTCAAGAAAATCATTTTTTGAGTTTCTCCAAAAATTCTCATTTTTATCGATGTCCGGACCGGGGCCGGATCGGTGACCGGATCGGTGATCAGATCAGTTTTTCTCAAAATTTAAAAAAAAATATTTTTCCCAATTTTTTCAAAATTTCCATTTTTATCGGTGTCCGGACCGGTGCCCGGATCGGTGCCTGAATCAGATTTTTCTCAAATTTTTTCAAAAAATCATTTTTTGTGTTTCTTCAAAAATTTCCATTTTTATTGAGGTCCGGACCGGTGCCCGGATCAGTGCCCAGATCAGTTTTTTTTTCAAAATTTTCAAAAGAACCATTTTTCAAGCTTCTTCAAAAATTCTCATTTTTATCGATATCCGGACCGGGGCCGGATCGGTGACCGGATCGGTGCCCAGATCAGTTTTTCTCAAATTTTTTCAAAAAAATCTTTTTTCAATTTTTCCAAAATTTCCATTTTTATCGGTGTTTGGACCGGTGACCGGATCGGTGTCCGGATCGGTGACCGGAGCAGTTTTTTTCCAAATTTTTTTTAACAAATCTTTTTTTGAGTTTCTTCAGTAATTCTCATTTTTATCGATGTCCGGATCGGTGCCCGGAGCGGATTCCGGGTTAATGTCTTTTTATTTTCAAATTTTTTCAAAAAAATCTTTTTTTCAATTTTTTTCAAAATTCCCATTTTTATCGGTGTCCGGACCGGGGCCGGATCGAAGACCGGATTGGTGCCCAGATCAGTTTTTCTCAAAATTTTTCAAAAATATTTTTTTACAATTTTTTCAAAATTTTTATTTTTATTGGTGTCCGGACCGGTGCCCGGACCGTGCCCGGATCAGTTTTTTTTCAAATTTTTTAAAAAAATCATTTTTTTGAGCTTCTTCAAAAATTCTCATTTTTATCGATTCCCGGACCGGGGCAGGACCGGTGACCATAACAGTGCCCGGATCAGTGGCCGGATCAGATTTTTCTCAAATTTTTTCAAAAAAATCATTTTTTGTGTTTCTTCAAAAATTTCCATTTTCATTGAGGTCCGGACCGGTGCCCGGATCAGTGCCCAGATCAGTTTTTTTTTCAAAAGTTTCAAAAAAATCATTTTTTTGAGCTTCTTCAAAAATTCTCATTTTTATCGATATCGGGACCGGGGCCGGATCGGTGACCGGATCGGTGCCCAGATCAGTTTTTCTCAAATTTTTTCAAAAAAATCTTTTTTCAATTTTTCCAAAATTTATATTTTTATTGGTGTTCGGACCGGTGACCGGATCGGTTTCCGGATCGGTGACCGGAGCAGTTTTTTTCCAAATTTTTTTTAAAAAATCTTTTTTTGAGTTTCTTCAGTAATTCTCATTTTTATCAATGTCCGGATCGGTGCCCGGAGCGGATTCCGGGTTGGTGTTTTCTTTTTCTTCAAATTTTTTCAAAGAAATCTTTTTACCAATTTTACCAAAATTTCCATTTTTATCGGTGTCCGGACCGGTGACCGGATCGGTGTCCGGATCGGTGACCGGATCATTTTTTTTGCCAAATTTTTTCAAGAAAATCATTTTTTGAGTTTCTTCAAAAATTCTCATTTTTATCGATGTCCGGACCGGGGCCGGATTGGTGACTGGATCGGTGCCCAGATCAGTTTTTTTCAAAATTTAAAAAAAAATATATATTTCCCAATTTTTTCAAAATTTCCATTTTTATCGTTGTCCGGTCCAGTGCCCGGATCGGTGCCCGGATCGGTGCCCGGATCACATTTTTCTCAAATTTTTTCAAAGAAATCATTTTTTGAGTTTCTTCAAAAATTTCCATTTTTATTGAGGTCCGGACCGGTGCCCGGATCAGTGCCCAGATCAGTTTTTTTTTCAAATTTTTCAAAAAAATCATTTTTTGAGTTTCTTCAAAAATTCTCATTTTTGTTGATGTCCGGACCGGTGACTGGATCAGTGT
Organism: Aspidiotus destructor; assembly: GCA_035079395.1. Classification (NCBI taxonomy): domain Eukaryota; kingdom Metazoa; phylum Arthropoda; class Insecta; order Hemiptera; family Diaspididae; genus Aspidiotus; species Aspidiotus destructor. The sequence continues at coordinate 23,927 of JAVHKZ010000029.1, forward strand.
TTTTCTCAAATTTTTTCAAGAAAATCATTTTTTGAGTTTCTTCAAAAATTCTCATTTTTATTGATGTCCGGACCGGGGCCGGATCGGTGACCTGATCGGTGATCAGATCAGTTTTTCTCAAAATTTAAAAAAAAAATATTTTTCCCAATTTTTTCAAAATTTCCATTTTTATCGGTGTCCGGACCGGTGCCCGGATCGGTGCCCGGATCAGATTTTTCTCAAATTTTTTCAAAAAAATCATTTTTTGAGTTTCTTCAAAAATTTCCATTTTTATTGAGGTCCGGACCGGTGCCCGGATCAGTGCCCAGATCAGTTTTTTTTTCAAATTTTTCAAAAAAATCATTTTTTGAGTTTCTTCAAAAATTTTCATTTTTGTCGATGTCCGGACCGGTGACTGGATCAGTGTTTTTCTCAAATTTTTTCAAGAAAATCATTTTTTGAGTTTCTTCAAAAATTCTCATTTTTATTGATGTCTGGACCGGGGCCGGATCGGTGACCTGATCGGTGATCAGATCAGTTTTTCTCAAAATTTAAAAAAAAAATATTTTTCTCAATTTTTTCAAAATTTCCATTTTTATCGGTGTCCGGACCGGTGCCCGGATCGGGGCCCGGATCAGATTTTTCTCAAATTTTTTCAAAAAAATCATTTTTTGAGTTTCTTCAAAAATTTCCATTTTTATTGAGGTCCGGACCGGTGCCCGGATCAGTGCCCAGATCAGTTTTTTTTTCAAATTTTTCAAAAAAATCATTTTTTGAGTTTCTTCAAAAATTTTCATTTTTGTCGATGTCCGGACCGGTGACCGGATCAGTGTTTTTCTCAAATTTTTTCAAGAAAATCATTTTTTGAGTTTCTTCAAAAATTCTCATTTTTATCGATGTCCGGACCGGGGCCGGATCGGTGACCGGATCGGTGATCAGATCAGTTTTTCTCAAAATTTAAAAAAAAAATATTTTTCCCAATTTTTTCAAAATTTCCATTTTTATCCGTGTCCGGTCGGTGCCCGGATCGGTGCCGGGATCAGATTTTTCTCAAATTTTTTCGAAAAAATCATTTTTTGAGTTTCTTCAAAAATTCTCATTTTTGTCGATGTCCGGACCGGTGACCGGATCGGTGTCCAGATCGGTGACCGGAGCAGTTTTTTTCCAAATTTTTTTTAACAAATCTTTTTTTGAGTTTCTTCAGTAATTCTCATTTTTATCGATGTCCGGATCGGTGCCCGGAGCGGATTCCGGGTTGGTGTCTTTTTATTTTCAAATTTTTTCAAAAAAGTCTTTTTTTCAATTTTTTTCAAAATTCCCATTTTTATTGGTGTCCGGACCGGGGCCGGATCGGTGACCGGATCGGTGCCCAGATCAGTTTTTCTCAAATTTTTTCAAAAAAATCTTTTTTCAATTTTTCCAAAATTTCCATTTTTATCGGTGTCCGGACCGGTGCCCGGATCGGTGCCCGAAACAGATTTTTCTCAAATTTTTTCAAAAAATCATTTTTTGTGTTTCTTCAAAAATTTCCATTTTTATTGAGGTCCGGACCGGTGCCCGGATCAGTGCCCAGATCTGTTTTTTTTTCAAAATTTTCAAAAGAATCATTTTTCAAGCTTCTTCAAAAATTCTCATTTTTATCAATATCCGGACCGGGGCCGGATCGGTGACCGGATCGGTGCCCAGATCAGTTTTTCTCAAATTTTTTCAAAAAAATCTTTTTTCAATTTTTCCAAAATTTCCATTTTTATCGGTGTTTGGACCGGTGACCGGATCAGTGTCCGGATCGGTGACCTGAGCAGTTTTTTTCCAAATTTTTTTTAACAAATCTTTTTTTGAGTTTCTTCAGTAATTCTCATTTTTATCGATGTCCGGACCGGGGCCGGATCAGTGCCCAGATCAGTTTTTTTTTCAAATTTTTCAAAAAAATCATTTTTTGAGTTTCTTCAAAAATTCTCATTTTTGTCGATGTCCGGACCGGTGACCGGATCAGTGTTTTTCTCAAATTTTTTCAAGAAAATCATTTTTTGAGTTTCTTCAAAAATTCTCATTTTTATCGATGTCCGGACCGGGGCCGGATGGGTGACCGGATCGGTGATCAGATCAGTTTTTCTCAAAATTTAAAAAAAAATATTTTTCCCAATTTTTTCAAAATTTCCATTTTTATCGGTGTCCAGACCGGTGCCCGGATCGGTGCCGGGATCAGATTTTTCTCAAATTTTTTCAAAAAATTATTTTATCCAATTTTTTCAAAATTTCCATTTTTATCGGTGTCCGGACCGGTGCCCGGATCGGTGCCGGGATCAGATTTTTCTCAAATTTTTTCAAAAAAATCATTTTTTGAGTTTCTTCAAAAATTCTCATTTTTGTCGATGTCTGGACCCGTGACCGGATCAGTTTTTTTCTCAAATTTTTTCAAGAAAATCATTTTTCGAGTTTCTTCAAAAATTCTCATTTTTATCGATGTCCGGACCGGGGCCGGACCGGGGCTGGATCGGTGACCGGATCGGTGATCAGATCAGTTTTTCTCAAAATTTAAAAAAAAAATATTTTTCCCAATTTTTTCAAAATTTCCATTTTTATCGGTGTCCGGACCGGTGACCGGATCGGTGTCCGGATCGGTGACCGGAGCAGTTTTTTTCCAAATTTTTTTTAACAAATCTTTTCTTGAGTTTCTTCAGTAATTCTCATTTTTATCGATGTCCGGATCGGTGCCCGGAGCGGATTCCGGGTTGGTGTCTTTTTATTTTCAAATTTTTTCAAAAAAATCTTTTTTTCAATTTTTTTCAAAATTCCCATTTTTATTGGTGTCCGGACCGGGGCCGGATCGAAGACCGGATCGGTGCCCAGATCAGTTTTTCTCAAAATTTTTCAAAAATATTTTTTTACAATTTTTTCAAAATTTTTATTTTTATTGGTGTCCGGACCGGTGCCCGGACCGTTCCCGGATCAGTTTTTTTTTCAAATTTTTTAAAAAAATCATTTTTTTGAGCTTCTTCAAAAATTCTCATTTTTATCAATGTCCGGACCGGGGCCGGATCGGTGACCGGATCGGTGATCAGATCAGTTTTTCTCAAAATTTAAAAAAAAAATATTTTTCCCAATTTTTTCAAAATTTCCATTTTTATCGGTGTCCGGACCGGTGACCGGATCGGTGTCCGGATCGGTGACCGGAGCAGTTTTTTTCCAAATTTTTTTTAACAAATCTTTTCTTGAGTTTCTTCAGTAATTCTCATTTTTATCGATGTCCGGATCGGTGCCCGGAGCGGATTCCGGGTTGGTGTCTTTTTATTTTCAAATTTTTTCAAAAAAATCTTTTTTTCAATTTTTTTCAAAATTCCCATTTTTATTGGTGTCCGGACCGGGGCCGGATCGAAGACCGGATCGGTGCCCAGATCAGTTTTTCTCAAAATTTTTCAAAAATATTTTTTTACAATTTTTTCAAAATTTTTATTTTTATTGGTGTCCGGACCGGTGCCCGGACCGTTCCCGGATCAGTTTTTTTTTCAAATTTTTTAAAAAAATCATTTTTTGAGTTTCTTCAAAAATTCTCATTTTTATTGATGTCTGGACCGGGGCCGGATCGGTGACCTGATCGGTGATCAGATCAGTTTTTCTCAAAATTCAAAAAAAAAATATTTTTCTCAATTTTTTCAAAATTTCCATTTTTATCGGTGTCCGGACCGGTGCCCGGATCGGGGCCCGGATCAGATTTTTCTCAAATTTTTTCAAAAAAATCATTTTTTGAGTTTCTTCAAAAATTTCCATTTTTATTGAGGTCCGGACCGGTGCCCGGATCAGTGCCCAGATCAGTTTTTTTTTCAAATTTTTCAAAAAAATCATTTTTTGAGTTTCTTCAAAAATTTTCATTTTTGTCGATGTCCGGACCGGTGACTGGATCAGTGTTTTTCTCAAATTTTTTCAAGAAAATCATTTTTTGAGTTTCTTCAAAAATTCTCATTTTTATTGATGTCCGGACCGGGGCCGGATCGGTGACCTGATCGGTGATCAGATCAGTTTTTCTCAAAATTTAAAAAAAAATATTTTTCCCAATTTTTTCAAAATTTCCATTTTTATCGGTGTCCGGACCGGTGCCCGGATCGGTGCCCGGATCAGATTTTTCTCAAATTTTTTCAAAAAAATCATTTTTTGAGTTTCTTCAAAAATTTCCATTTTTATTGAGGTCCGGACCGGTGCCCGGATCAGTGCCCAGATCAGTTTTTTTTTCAAATTTTTCAAAAAAATCATTTTTTGAGTTTCTTCAAAAATTTTCATTTTTGTCGATGTCCGGACCGGTGACCGGATCAGTGTTTTTCTCAAATTTTTTCAAGAAAATCATTTTTTGAGTTTCTTCAAAAATTCTCATTTTTATCGATGTCCGGACCGGGGCCGGATCGGTGACCGGATCGGTGATCAGATCAGTTTTTCTCAAAATTTAAAAAAAAAATATTTTTCCCAATTTTTTCAAAATTTCCATTTTTATCCGTGTCCGGTCGGTGCCCGGATCGGTGCCGGGATCAGATTTTTCTCAAATTTTTTCGAAAAAATCATTTTTTGAGTTTCTTCAAAAATTCTCATTTTTGTCGATGTCCGGACCGGTGACCGGATCGGTGTCCAGATCGGTGACCGGAGCAGTTTTTTTCCAAATTTTTTTTAACAAATCTTTTCTTGAGTTTCTTCAGTAATTCTCATTTTTATCGATGTCCGGATCGGTGCCCGGAGCGGATTCCGGGTTGGTGTCTTTTTATTTTCAAATTTTTTCAAAAAAATCTTTTTTTCAATTTTTTTCAAAATTCCCATTTTTATTGGTGTCCGGACCGGGGCCGGATCGAAGACCGGATCGGTGCCCAGATCAGTTTTTCTCAAAATTTTTCAAAAATATTTTTTTACAATTTTTTCAAAATTTTTATTTTTATTGGTGTCCGGACCGGTGCCCGGACCGTTCCCGGATCAGTTTTTTTTTCAAATTTTTTAAAAAAATCATTTTTTTGAGCTTCTTCAAAAATTCTCATTTTTATCAATGTCCGGACCGGGGCCGGATCGGTGACCAGATCGGTGCCCAGATCAGTTTTTCTCAAATTTTTTCAAAAAAATCTTTTTTCCAATTTTTCCAAAATTTCCATTTTTATCGGTGTCCGGACCGGTGCCCGGATCAGGTTTTTTTCAAATTTTTCCAAAAAAATCATTTTCCGAGTTTCTTCAAAAATTTTCATTTTTATCGATATCCGGAACGGGGGCCGGATCGAAGACCGGATCGGTTTCAGGGTTGGGGTCTTTATTTTTCAAATTTTTTCAATGAAATCATTTTTTGAGTTTCCTCAAAAATTTCCATTTTTATTGATGTCCGGACCGGTGCCCGGATCGGTTCCCAGATCAGTTTTTCTCAAAATTTTTCAAAAATATTTTTTTACAATTTTTTCAAAATTCTCATTTTTATAGATTCCCGGACCGGGGCTGGACCGGTGACCGTAACAGTGCCCGGATCGGTGGCCGGATCAGATTTTTCTCAAATTTTTTCAAGAAATTCATTTTTGGAGTTTCTTCAAAAATTTCCATTTTTATTGAGGTCCGGACCGGTGCCCGGATCAGTGCCCAGATCAGTTTTTTTTTCAAATTTTTCAAAAAAATCATTTTTTTGAGATTCTTCAAAAATTCTCATTTTTATCGATATCCGGACCGGGGCCGGATCGGTGACCGGATCGGTGCCCAGATCAGTTTTTCTCAAATTTTTTCAAAAAAATCTTTTTTCAATTTTTCCAAAATTTCCATTTTTATCGGTGTTCAGACCGGTGACCGGATCGGTGTCCGGATCAGTGCCCAGATCAGTTTTTTTTTCAAATTTTTCAAAAAAATCATTTTTTGAGTTTCTTCAAAAATTCTCATTTTTATCGATGTCCGGACCGGTGACCGGATCAGTGTTTTTCTCAAATTTTTTCAAGAAAATCATTTTTTGAGTTTCTTCAAAAATTCTCATTTTTATCGATGTCCGGACCGGGGCCGGATCGGTGACCGGATCGGTGATCAGATCAGTTTTTCTCAAAATTTAAAAAAAAAATATTTTTCCCAATTTTTTCAAAATTTCCATTTTTATCGGTGTCCGGACCGGTGCCCGGATCGGTGCCGGGATCAGATTTTTCTCAAATTTTTTCAAAAAAATCATTTTTTGAGTTTCTTCAAAAATTCTCATTTTTGTCGATGTCCGGACCGGTGACCGGATCAGTTTTTTTCTCAAATTTTTTCAAGAAAATCATTTTTTGAGTTTCTTCAAAAATTCTCATTTTTATCGATGTCCGGACCGGGGCCGGATCGGTGACCGGATCGGTGATCAGATCAGTTTTTCTCAAAATTTAAAAAAAAAATATTTTTCCCAATTTTTTCAAAATTTCCATTTTTATCGGTGTCCGGACCGGTGCCCGGATCGGTGCCGGGATCAGATTTTTCTCAAATTTTTTCAAAAAAATCATTTTTTGAGTTTCTTCAAAAATTCTCATTTTTGTCGATGTCTGGACCGGTGACCGGATCAGTTTTTTTCTCAAATTTTTTCAAGAAAATCATTTTTTGAGTTTCTTCAAAAATTCTCATTTTTATCGATGTCCGGACCGGGGCCGGATCGGTGACCGGATCGGTGATCAGATCAGTTTTTCTCAAAATTTAAAAAAAAATATTTTTCCCAATTTTTTCAAAATTTCCATTTTTATCGGTGTCCGGACCGGTGCCCGGACCGGTGCCCGGATCGGTGCCCGGATCAGTTTCTATTTCAAATTTTTTCAAAAAAATCATTTTTCGAGTTTCTTCAAAAATTCTCATCTTGATCGATGTCCGGACCGGGGCCGGATCGGTGACCGGATCGGTGCCCAGATCAGTTTTTCTCAAATTTTTTCAAAAAAATCTTTTTTCAATTTTTCCAAAATTTCCATTTTTATCGGTGTCCGGGCCGGTGCCCGGACCGGTGCCCGGATCGGTGCCCGGATCAGTTTCTATTTCAAATTTTTTCAAAAAAATCATTTTTCGAGTTTCTTCAAAAATTCTCATCTTGATCGATGTCCGGACCGGGGCCGGATCGGTGACCGGATCGGTGACCGGATCGGTGCCCAGATCAGTTTTTCTCAAATTTTTTCAAAAAAATCTTTTTTCAATTTTTCCAAAATTTCCATTTTTATCGGTGTTCGGACCGGTGACCGGATCGGTGTCCGGATCGGTGACCGGAGCAGTTTTTTTCCAAATTTTTTTTAACAAATCTTTTTTTGAGTTTCTTCAGTAATTCTCATTTTTATCGATGTCTGGATCGGTGCCCGGAGCGGATTCCGGGTTAATGTCTTTTTATTTTCAAATTTTTCCAAAAAAATCTTTTTTTCAATTTTTTTCAAAATTCCCATTTTTATCGGTGTCCGGACCGGGGCCGGATCGAAGACCGGATCGGTGCCCAGATCAGTTTTTCTCAAAATTTTTCAAAAATATTTTTTTACAATGTTTTCAAAATTTTTATTTTTATTGGTGTCCGGACCGGTGCCCGGACCGTGCCCGGATCAGTTTTTTTTTCAAATTTTTTAAAAAAATCATTTTTTGAGCTTCTTCAAAAATTCTCATTTTTATCGATTCCCGGACCGGGGCAGGACCGGTGACCGTAACAGTGCCCGGATCAGTGGCCGGATCAGATTTTTCTCAAATTTTTTCAAAAAAATCATTTTTTGTGTTTCTTCAAAAATTTCCATTTTCATTGAGGTCCGGACCGGTGCCCGGATCAGTGCCCAGATCAGTTTTTTTTTCAAAATTTTCAAAAAAATCATTTTTTTGAGCTTCTTCAAAAATTCTCATTTTTATCGATATCCGGACCGGGGCCGGATCGGTGACCGGATCGGTGCCCAGATCAGTTTTTCTCAAATTTTTTCAAAAAAATCTTTTTTCAATTTTTCCAAAATTTATATTTTTATCGGTGTTCGGACCGGTGACCGGATCGGTGTCCGGATCGGTGACCGGAGCAGTTTTTTTCCAAATTTTTTTTAAAAAATCTTTTTTTGAGTTTCTTCAGTAATTCTCATTTTTATCAATGTCCGGATCGGTGCCCGGAGCGGATTCCGGGTTGGTGTTTTCTTTTTCTTCAAATTTTTTCAAAGAAATCTTTTTTCCAATTTTACCAAAATTTCCATTTTTATCGGTGTCCGGACCGGTGACCGGATCGGTGTCCGGATCGGTGACCGGATCATTTTTTTTGCCAAATTTTTTCAAGAAAATCATTTTTTGAGTTTCTTCAAAAATTCTCATTTTTATCGATGTCCGGACTGGGGCCGGATCGGTGACTGGATCGGTGCCCAGATCAGTTTTTCTCAAAATTTAAAAAAAAAATATTTTTCCCAATTTTTTCAAAATTTCCATTTTTATCGGTGTCCGGACCGGTGCCCGGATCGGTGCCGGGATCAGATTTTTCTCAAATTTTTTCGAAAAAATCATTTTTTGAGTTTCTTCAAAAATTCTCATTTTGGTCGATGTCCGGACCGGGGCCGGATCGGTGACCGGATCGGTGCCCAGATCAGTTTTTCTCAAAATTAAAAAAAAAAATATTTTTCCCAATTTTTTCAAAATTTCCATTTTTATCGGTGTCCGGACCGGTGCCCGGATCGGTGCCCGGATCGGTGCCCGGATCAGATTTTTCTCAAATTTTTTCAAAGAAATCATTTTTTGAGTTTCTTCAAAAATTTCCATTTTTATTGAGGTCCGGACCGGTGCCCGGATCAGTGCCCAGATCAGTTTTTTTTTCAAATTTTTCAAAAAAATCATTTTTTGAGTTTCTTCAAAAATTTTCATTTTTGTCGATGTCCGGACGGGTGACCGGATCAGTGTTTTTCTCAAATTTTTTCAAGAAAATCATTTTTTGAGTTTCTTCAAAAATTCTCATTTTTATCGATGTCCGGACCGGGGCCGGATCGGTGACCGGATCGGTGATCAGATCAGTTTTTCTCAAAATTTAAAAAAAAAATATTTTTCCCAATTTTTTCAAAATTTCCATTTTTATCCGTGTCCGGACCGGTGCCCGGATCGGTGCCGGGATCAGATTTTTCTCAAATTTTTTCGAAAAAATCATTTTTTGAGTTTCTTCAAAAATTCTCATTTTTGTCGATGTCTGGACCGGTGACCGGACCAGTTTTTTTCTCAAATTTTTTCAAGAAAATCATTTTTTGAGTTTCTTCAATAATTCTCATTTTTATCGATGTCCGGACCGGGGCCGGATCGGTGACCGGATCGGTGATCAGATCAGTTTTTCTCAAAATTTAAAAAAAAAATATTTTTCCCAATTTTTTCAAAATTTCCATTTTTATTGGTGTCCGGACCGGTGACCGGATCGGTGTCCAGATCGGTGACCGGAGCAGTTTTTTTCCAAATTTTTTTTAACAAATCTTTTTTTGAGTTTCTTCAGTAATTCTCATTTTTATCGATGTCCGGATCGGTGCCCGGAGCGGATTCCGGGTTGGTGTCTTTTTATTTTCAAATTTTTTCAAAAAAGTCTTTTTTTCAATTTTTTTCAAAATTCCCATTTTTATTGGTGTCCGGACCGGGGCCGGATCGGTGACCGGATCGGTGCCCAGATCAGTTTTTCTCAAATTTTTTCAAAAAAATCTTTTTTCAATTTTTCCAAAATTTCCATTTTTATCGGTGTCCGGACCGGTGCCCGGATCGGTGCCCGAATCAGATTTTTCTCAAATTTTTTCAAAAAATCATTTTTTGTGTTTCTTCAAAAATTTCCATTTTTATTGAGGTCCGGACCGGTGCCCGGATCAGTGCCCAGATCTGTTTTTTTTTCAAAATTTTCAAAAGAATCATTTTTCAAGCTTCTTCAAAAATTCTCATTTTTATCGATATCCGGACCGGGGCCGGATCGGTGACCGGATCGGTGCCCAGATCAGTTTTTCTCAAATTTTTTCAAAAAAATCTTTTTTCAATTTTTCCAAAATTTCCATTTTTATCGGTGTTTGGACCGGTGACCGGATCGGTGTCCGGATCGGTGACCTGAGCAGTTTTTTTCCAAATTTTTTTTAACAAATCTTTTTTTGAGTTTCTTCAAAAATTCTCATTTTTATCGATGTCCGGACCGGGGCCGGATCAGTGCCCAGATCAGTTTTTTTTTCAAATTTTTCAAAAAAATCATTTTTTGAGTTTCTTCAAAAATTCTCATTTTTGTCGATGTCCGGACCGGTGACCGGATCAGTGTTTTTCTCAAATTTTTTCAAGAAAATCATTTTTTGAGTTTCTTCAAAAATTCTCATTTTTATCGATGTCCGGACCGGGGCCGGATGGGTGACCGGATCGGTGATCAGATCAGTTTTTCTCAAAATTTAAAAAATAAATATTTTTCCCAATTTTTTCAAAATTTCCATTTTTATCGGTGTCCAGACCGGTGCCCGGATCGGTGCCGGGATCAGATTTTTCTCAAATTTTTTCAAAAAATTATTTTATCCAATTTTTTCAAAATTTCCATTTTTATTGGTGTCCAGACCGGTGCCCGGATCGGTGCCGGGATCAGATTTTTCTCAAATTTTTTCAAAAAAATCATTTTTTGAGTTTCTTCAAAAATTCTCATTTTTGTCGATGTCTGGACCGGTGACCGGATCAGTTTTTTTCTCAAATTTTTTCAAGAAAATCATTTTTCGAGTTTCTTCAAAAATTCTCATTTTTATCGATGTCCGGACCGGGGCCGGACCAGGGCCGGATCGAAGACCGGATCGGTGCCCAGATCAGTTTTTCTCAAAATTTTTCAAAAATATTTTTTTACAATTTTTTCAAAATTTTTATTTTTATTGGTGTCCGGACCGGTGCCCGGACCGTGCCCGGATCAGTTTTTTTTTCAAATTTTTTAAAAAAATCATTTTTTTGAGCTTCTACAAAAATTCTCATTTTTATCAATGTCCGGACCGGGGCCGGATCGGTGACCGGATCGGTGCACAGATCAGTTTTTCTCAAATTTTTTCAAAAAAATCTTTTTTCCAATTTTTCCAAAATTTCCATTTTTATCGGTGTCCGGACCGGTGCCTGGATCAGGTTTTTTTCAAATTTTTCCAAAAAAATCATTTTCCGAGTTTCTTCAAAAATTTTCATTTTTATCGATATCCGGAACGGGGGCCGGATCGAAGACCGGATCGGTTTCAGGGTTGGGGTCTTTATTTTTCAAATTTTTTCAATGAAATCATTTTTTGAGTTTCCTCAAAAATTTCCATTTTTATTGATGTCCGGACCGGTGCCCGGATCGGTTCCCAGATCAGTTTTTCTCAAAATTTTTCAAAAATATTCTTTTACAATTTTTTCAAAATTCTCATTTTTATAGATTCCCGGACCGGGGCTGGACCGGTGACCGTAACAGTGCCCGGATCGGTGGCCGGATCAGATTTTTCTCAAATTTTTTCAAAAAAATCATTTTTGGAGTTTCTTCAAGAATTTCCATTTTTATTGAGGTCCGGACCGGTGCCCGGATCAAAGCCCAGATCAGTTTTTTTTTCAAATTTTTCAAAAAAATCATTTTTTTGAGATTCTTCAAAAATTCTCATTTTTATCGATATCCGGACCGGGGCCGGATCGGTGACCGGATCGGTGCCCAGATCAGTTTTTCTCAAATTTTTTCAAAAAAATCTTTTTTCAATTTTTCCAAAATTTCCATTTTTATCGGTGTTCGGACCGGTGACCGGATCGGTGTCCGGATCAGTGCCCAGATCAGTTTTTTTTTCAAATTTTTCAAAAAAATCATTTTTTGAGTTTCTTCAAAAATTCTCATTTTTATCGATGTCCGGACCGGTGACCGGATCAGTGTTTTTCTCAAATTTTTTCAAGAAAATCATTTTTTGAGTTTCTTCAAAAATTCTCATTTTTATCGATGTCCGGACCGGGGCCGGATCGGTGACCGGATCGGTGATCAGATCAGTTTTTCTCAAAATTTAAAAAAAAAATATTTTTCCCAATTTTTTCAAAATTTCCATTTTTATCGGTGTCCGGACCGGTGCCCGGACCGGTGCCCGGATCGGTGCCCGGATCAGTGCCCAGATCTGTTTTTTTTTTCAAAATTTTCAAAAGAATCATTTTTCAAGCTTCTTCAAAAATTCTCATTTTTATCGATATCCGGACCGGGGCCGGATCGGTGACCGGATCGGTGCCCAGATCAGTTTTTCTCAAATTTTTTCAAAAAAATCTTTTTTCAATTTTTCCAAAATTTCCATTTTTATCGGTGTTCGGACCGGTGACCGGATCGGTGTCCGGATCGGTGACCGGAGCAGTTTTTTTCCAAATTTTTTTTAACAAATCTTTTTTTGAGTTTCTTCAGTAATTCTCATTTTTATCGATGTCTGGATCGGTGCCCGGAGCGGATTCCGGGTTAATGTCTTTTTATTTTCAAATTTTTCCAAAAAAATCTTTTTTTCAATTTTTTTCAAAATTCCCATTTTTATCGGTGTCCGGACCGGGGCCGGATCGAAGACCGGATCGGTGCCCAGATCAGTTTTTCTCAAAATTTTTCAAAAATATTTTTTTACAATGTTTTCAAAATTTTTATTTTTATTGGTGTCCGGACCGGTGCCCGGACCGTGCCCGGATCAGTTTTTTTTTCAAATTTTTTAAAAAAATCATTTTTTGAGCTTCTTCAAAAATTCTCATTTTTATCGATTCCCGGACCGGGGCAGGACCGGTGACCGTAACAGTGCCCGGATCAGTGGCCGGATCAGATTTTTCTCAAATTTTTTCAAAAAAATCATTTTTTGTGTTTCTTCAAAAATTTCCATTTTCATTGAGGTCCGGACCGGTGCCCGGATCAGTGCCCAGATCAGTTTTTTTTTCAAAATTTTCAAAAAAATCATTTTTTTGAGCTTCTTCAAAAATTCTCATTTTTATCGATATCCGGACCGGGGCCGGATCGGTGACCGGATCGGTGCCCAGATCAGTTTTTCTCAAATTTTTTCAAAAAAATCTTTTTTCAATTTTTCCAAAATTTATATTTTTATCGGTGTTCGGACCGGTGACCGGATCGGTGTCCGGATCGGTGACCGGAGCAGTTTTTTTCCAAATTTTTTTTAAAAAATCTTTTTTTGAGTTTCTTCAGTAATTCTCATTTTTATCAATGTCCGGATCGGTGCCCGGAGCGGATTCCGGGTTGGTGTTTTCTTTTTCTTCAAATTTTTTCAAAGAAATCTTTTTTCCAATTTTACCAAAATTTCCATTTTTATCGGTGTCCGGACCGGTGACCGGATCGGTGTCCGGATCGGTGACCGGATCATTTTTTTTGCCAAATTTTTTCAAGAAAATCATTTTTTGAGTTTCTTCAAAAATTCTCATTTTTATCGATGTCCGGACTGGGGCCGGATCGGTGACTGGATCGGTGCCCAGATCAGTTTTTCTCAAAATTTAAAAAAAAAATATTTTTCCCAATTTTTTCAAAATTTCCATTTTTATCGGTGTCCGGACCGGTGCCCGGATCGGTGCCGGGATCAGATTTTTCTCAAATTTTTTCGAAAAAATCATTTTTTGAGTTTCTTCAAAAATTCTCATTTTGGTCGATGTCCGGACCGGGGCCGGATCGGTGACCGGATCGGTGCCCAGATCAGTTTTTCTCAAAATTAAAAAAAAAAATATTTTTCCCAATTTTTTCAAAATTTCCATTTTTATCGGTGTCCGGACCGGTGCCCGGATCGGTGCCCGGATCGGTGCCCGGATCAGATTTTTCTCAAATTTTTTCAAAGAAATCATTTTTTGAGTTTCTTCAAAAATTTCCATTTTTATTGAGGTCCGGACCGGTGCCCGGATCAGTGCCCAGATCAGTTTTTTTTTCAAATTTTTCAAAAAAATCATTTTTTGAGTTTCTTCAAAAATTTTCATTTTTGTCGATGTCCGGACGGGTGACCGGATCAGTGTTTTTCTCAAATTTTTTCAAGAAAATCATTTTTTGAGTTTCTTCAAAAATTCTCATTTTTATCGATGTCCGGACCGGGGCCGGATCGGTGACCGGATCGGTGATCAGATCAGTTTTTCTCAAAATTTAAAAAAAAAATATTTTTCCCAATTTTTTCAAAATTTCCATTTTTATCCGTGTCCGGACCGGTGCCCGGATCGGTGCCGGGATCAGATTTTTCTCAAATTTTTTCGAAAAAATCATTTTTTGAGTTTCTTCAAAAATTCTCATTTTTGTCGATGTCTGGACCGGTGACCGGACCAGTTTTTTTCTCAAATTTTTTCAAGAAAATCATTTTTTGAGTTTCTTCAATAATTCTCATTTTTATCGATGTCCGGACCGGGGCCGGATCGGTGACCGGATCGGTGATCAGATCAGTTTTTCTCAAAATTTAAAAAAAAAATATTTTTCCCAATTTTTTCAAAATTTCCATTTTTATTGGTGTCCGGACCGGTGACCGGATCGGTGTCCAGATCGGTGACCGGAGCAGTTTTTTTCCAAATTTTTTTTAACAAATCTTTTTTTGAGTTTCTTCAGTAATTCTCATTTTTATCGATGTCCGGATCGGTGCCCCGAGCGGATTCCGGGTTGGTGTCTTTTTATTTTCAAATTTTTTCAAAAAAGTCTTTTTTTCAATTTTTTTCAAAATTCCCATTTTTATTGGTGTCCGGACCGGGGCCGGATCGGTGACCGGATCGGTGCCCAGATCAGTTTTTCTCAAATTTTTTCAAAAAAATCTTTTTTCAATTTTTCCAAAATTTCCATTTTTATCGGTGTCCGGACCGGTGCCCGGATCGGTGCCCGAATCAGATTTTTCTCAAATTTTTTCAAAAAATCATTTTTTGTGTTTCTTCAAAAATTTCCATTTTTATTGAGGTCCGGACCGGTGCCCGGATCAGTGCCCAGATCTGTTTTTTTTTCAAAATTTTCAAAAGAATCATTTTTCAAGCTTCTTCAAAAATTCTCATTTTTATCGATATCCGGACCGGGGCCGGATCGGTGACCGGATCGGTGCCCAGATCAGTTTTTCTCAAATTTTTTCAAAAAAATCTTTTTTCAATTTTTCCAAAATTTCCATTTTTATCGGTGTTTGGACCGGTGACCGGATCGGTGTCCGGATCGGTGACCTGAGCAGTTTTTTTCCAAATTTTTTTTAACAAATCTTTTTTTGAGTTTCTTCAAAAATTCTCATTTTTATCGATGTCCGGACCGGGGCCGGATCAGTGCCCAGATCAGTTTTTTTTTCAAATTTTTCAAAAAAATCATTTTTTGAGTTTCTTCAAAAATTCTCATTTTTGTCGATGTCCGGACCGGTGACCGGATCAGTGTTTTTCTCAAATTTTTTCAAGAAAATCATTTTTTGAGTTTCTTCAAAAATTCTCATTTTTATCGATGTCCGGACCGGGGCCGGATGGGTGACCGGATCGGTGATCAGATCAGTTTTTCTCAAAATTTAAAAAATAAATATTTTTCCCAATTTTTTCAAAATTTCCATTTTTATCGGTGTCCAGACCGGTGCCCGGATCGGTGCCGGGATCAGATTTTTCTCAAATTTTTTCAAAAAATTATTTTATCCAATTTTTTCAAAATTTCCATTTTTATTGGTGTCCAGACCGGTGCCCGGATCGGTGCCGGGATCAGATTTTTCTCAAATTTTTTCAAAAAAATCATTTTTTGAGTTTCTTCAAAAATTCTCATTTTTGTCGATGTCTGGACCGGTGACCGGATCAGTTTTTTTCTCAAATTTTTTCAAGAAAATCATTTTTCGAGTTTCTTCAAAAATTCTCATTTTTATCGATGTCCGGACCGGGGCCGGACCAGGGCCGGATCGAAGACCGGATCGGTGCCCAGATCAGTTTTTCTCAAAATTTTTCAAAAATATTTTTTTACAATTTTTTCAAAATTTTTATTTTTATTGGTGTCCGGACCGGTGCCCGGACCGTGCCCGGATCAGTTTTTTTTTCAAATTTTTTTAAAAAATCATTTTTTTGAGCTTCTACAAAAATTCTCATTTTTATCAATGTCCGGACCGGGGCCGGATCGGTGACCGGATCGGTGCACAGATCAGTTTTTCTCAAATTTTTTCAAAAAAATCTTTTTTCCAATTTTTCCAAAATTTCCATTTTTATCGGTGTCCGGACCGGTGCCTGGATCAGGTTTTTTTCAAATTTTTCCAAAAAAATCATTTTCCGAGTTTCTTCAAAAATTTTCATTTTTATCGATATCCGGAACGGGGGCCGGATCGAAGACCGGATCGGTTTCAGGGTTGGGGTCTTTATTTTTCAAATTTTTTCAATGAAATCATTTTTTGAGTTTCCTCAAAAATTTCCATTTTTATTGATGTCCGGACCGGTGCCCGGATCGGTTCCCAGATCAGTTTTTCTCAAAATTTTTCAAAAATATTCTTTTACAATTTTTTCAAAATTCTCATTTTTATAGATTCCCGGACCGGGGCTGGACCGGTGACCGTAACAGTGCCCGGATCGGTGGCCGGATCAGATTTTTCTCAAATTTTTTCAAAAAAATCATTTTTGGAGTTTCTTCAAGAATTTCCATTTTTATTGAGGTCCGGACCGGTGCCCGGATCAAAGCCCAGATCAGTTTTTTTTTCAAATTTTTCAAAAAAATCATTTTTTTGAGATTCTTCAAAAATTCTCATTTTTATCGATATCCGGACCGGGGCCGGATCGGTGACCGGATCGGTGCCCAGATCAGTTTTTCTCAAATTTTTTCAAAAAAATCTTTTTTCAATTTTTCCAAAATTTCCATTTTTATCGGTGTTCGGACCGGTGACCGGATCGGTGTCCGGATCAGTGCCCAGATCAGTTTTTTTTTCAAATTTTTCAAAAAAATCATTTTTTGAGTTTCTTCAAAAATTCTCATTTTTATCGATGTCCGGACCGGTGACCGGATCAGTGTTTTTCTCAAATTTTTTCAAGAAAATCATTTTTTGAGTTTCTTCAAAAATTCTCATTTTTATCGATGTCCGGACCGGGGCCGGATCGGTGACCGGATCGGTGATCAGATCAGTTTTTCTCAAAATTTAAAAAAAAAATATTTTTCCCAATTTTTTCAAAATTTCCATTTTTATCGGTGTCCGGACCGGTGCCCGGACCGGTGCCCGGATCGGTGCCCGGATCAGTGCCCAGATCTGTTTTTTTTTTCAAAATTTTCAAAAGAATCATTTTTCAAGCTTCTTCAAAAATTCTCATTTTTATCGATATCCGGACCGGGGCCGGATCGGTGACCGGATCGGTGCCCAGATCAGTTTTTCTCAAATTTTTTCAAAAAAATCTTTTTTCAATTTTTCCAAAATTTCCATTTTTATCGGTGTTTGGACCGGTGACCGGATCGGTGTCCGGATCGGTGACCTGAGCAGTTTTTTTCCAAATTTTTTTTAACAAATCTTTTTTTGAGTTTCTTCAGTAATTCTCATTTTTATCGATGTCCGGACCGGGGCCGGATCAGTGCCCAGATCAGTTTTTTTTTCAAATTTTTCAAAAAAATCATTTTTTGAGTTTCTTCAAAAATTCTCATTTTTGTCGATGTCCGGACCGGTGACCGGATCAGTGTTTTTCTCAAATTTTTTCAAGAAAATCATTTTTTGAGTTTCTTCAAAAATTCTCATTTTTATCGATGTCCGGACCGGGGCCGGATGGGTGACCGGATCGGTGATCAGATCAGTTTTTCTCAAAATTTAAAAAAAAATATTTTTCCCAATTTTTTCAAAATTTCCATTTTTATCGGTGTCCGGACCGGTGCCCGGATCGAAGACCGGATCGGTGTCCAAATCAGTTTTTCTCAAAATTTTTCAAAAATATTTTTTTACAATTTTTTCAAAATTGTTATTTTTATTGGTGTCCGGACCGATGCCCGGACCGTGCCCGGATCAGTTTTTTTTTCAAAATTTTTAAAAAAATCATTTTTTTGAGCTTCTTCAAAAATTCTCATTTTTATCGATTCCCGGACCGGGGCAGGACCAGTGACTGTAACAGTGCCCGGATCGGTGGCCGGATCAGATTTTTCTCAAATTTTTTCAAAAAAATCATTTTTTGTGTTTCTTCAAAAATTTCCATTTTTATTGAGGTCCGGACCGGTGCCCGGATCAGTGCCCAGATCAGTTTTTTTTCAAAATTTTCAAAAAAATCATTTTTCGAGCTTCTTCAAAAATTCTCATTTTTATCGATATCCGGACCGGGGCCGGATCGGTGACCGGATCGGTGCCCAGATCAGTTTTTCTCAAATTTTTTCAAAAAAATCTTTTTTCAATTTTTCCAAAATTTCCATTTTTATCGGTGTTTGGACCGGTGACCGGATCGGTGTCTGGATCGGTGACCGGAGCAGTTTTTTTCCAAATTTTTTTTAACAAATCTTTTTTTGAGTTTCTACAGTAATTCTCATTTTTATTGATGTCCGGATCGGTGCCAGGAGCGGATTCCGGGTTAATGTCTTTTTATTTTCAAATTTTTTCAAAAAAATCTTTTTTTCAATTTTTTTCAAAATTCCCATTTTTATCGGTGTCCGGACCGGGGCCGGATCGAAGACCGGATCGGTGCCCAGATCAGTTTTTCTCAAAATTTTTCGAAAATATTTTTTTACAATTTGTTCAAAATTTTTATTTTTATTGGTGTCCGGACTGGTGCCCGGACCGTGCCCGGATCAGTTTTTTTTTCAAAATTTTTTAAAAAATCATTTTTTTGAGCTTCTTCAAAAATTCTCATTTTTATCGATTCCCGGAC
The DNA here is from genome assembly GCA_035079395.1 of Aspidiotus destructor. NCBI lineage: Eukaryota > Metazoa > Arthropoda > Insecta > Hemiptera > Diaspididae > Aspidiotus > Aspidiotus destructor. The sequence goes on from JAVHKZ010000029.1 coordinate 42,563, forward strand.
CGGGGCAGGACCGGTGACTGTAACAGTGCCCGGATGGGTGGCCGGATCAGATTTTTCTCAAATTTTTTCAAAAAATCATTTTTTGTGTTTCTTCAAAAATTTCCATTTTCATTTAGGTCCGGACCGGTGCCCGGATCAGTGCCCAGATCAGTTTTTTTTTCAAAATTTTCAAAAAAATCATTTTTTTGAGCTTCTTCAAAAATTCTCATTTTTATCGATATCCGGATCGGTGCCTGGAGCGGATTCTGGGTTGGTGTTTTCTTTTTTTTTCAAATTTTTTCAAAGAAATCTTTTTTCCAATTTTACCAAAATTTCCATTTTTATCGATGTCCGGACCGGGGCCGGATCGGTGACTGGATCGGTGCCCAGATCAGTTTTTCTCAAAATTTTAAAAAAAAATATTTTTCCCAATTTTTTCAAAATTTCCATTTTTATCGGTGTCCGGACCGGTGCCCGGATCGGTGCCCGGATCAGATTTTTCTCAAATTTTTTCAAAAAAATCATTTTTTGAGTTTCTTCAATAATTCTCATTTTTGTCAATGTCCGGACCGGTGCCCGGATCAGATTTTTCTCAAATTTTTTCAAAAAAATCATTTTTTGAGTTTCTTCAAAAATTCTCATTTTTATCGATGTCCGGACCGGGGCCGGATCGGTGACCGGATCGGTGATCAGATCAGTTTTTCTCAAAATTTAAAAAAAAATATTTTTCCCAATTTTTTCAAAATTTCCATTTTTATCGGTGTCCGGACCGGTGCCCGGATCAGTGCCCAGATCAGTTTTTTTTTCAAATTTTTCAAAAAAATCATTTTTTTGAGCTTCTTCAAAAATTCTCATTTTTATCGATATCCGGACCGGGGCCGGATCGGTGACCGGATCGGTGCCCAGATCAGTTTTTCTCAAATTTTTTCAAAAAAATCTTTTTTCAATTTTTCCAAAATTTCCATTTTTATCGGCGTTCGGACCGGTGACCGGATCGGTGTCCGGATCGGTGACCGGAGCAGTTTTTTTCCAAATTTTTTTTAAAAAATCTTTTTTTGAGTTTCTTCAGTAATTCTCATTTTTATCGATGTCTGGATCGGTGCCCGGAGCGGATTCCGGGTTGGTGTCTTCTCTTTTTTCAAATTTTTTCAAAGAAATCTTTTTTCCAATTTTACCAAAATTTCCATTTTTATCGGTGTCCGGACCGGTGACCGGATCGGTGTCCGGATCGGTGACCGGATCAGTTTTTTTGCCAAATTTTTTCAAGAAAATCATTTTTTGAGTTTCTTCAAAAATTCTCATTTTTATCGATGTCCGGACCGGGGCCGGATCGGTGACTGGATCGGTGCCCAGATCAGTTTTTCTCAAAATTTAAAAAAAAAAATATTTTTCCCAATTTTTTCAAAATTTCCATTTTTATCGGTGTCCGGACCGGTGCCCGGATCGGTGCCCGGATCAGTTTTTTTTTCAAATTTTTCAAAAAAATCATTTTTTGAGTTTCTTCAAAAATTTCCATTTTTATTGAGGTCCGGACCGGTGCCCGGATCAGTGCCCAGATCAGTTTTTTTTTCAAATTTTTCAAAAAAATCATTTTTTGAGTTTCTTCAAAAATTTTCATTTTTGTCGATGTCCGGACCGGTGACTGGATCAGTGTTTTTCTCAAATTTTTTCAAGAAAATCATTTTTTGAGTTTCTTCAAAAATTCTCATTTTTGTCGATGTCGGGACCGGTGACCGGATCAGTGTTTTTCTCAAATTTTTTCAAGAAAATCATTTTTTGAGTTTCTTCAAAAATTCTCATTTTTATCAATGTCCGGACCGGGGCCGGATCGGTGACCGGATCGGTGATCAGATCAGTTTTTCTCAAAATTTAAAAAAAAAAAATTCCCAAATATTTTCAAAATTTCCATCTTTATCAGTCTCCGGAACGGTGACCGGAACAGTGTCCGGAACGGTGTCCGGAACGGTGACCGGATCAGTGTCCGGATCGGTGACCGGATTGGTGCCCAGATCAGTTTTTCTCAAAATTTTTCAAAAAAATTTTTTTTCCAATTTTTTCAAAATTTCCATTATTATCGGTGTCCGGACCGGTGCCCGGATCGAAGACCGGATCGGTGCCCAAATCAGTTTTTCTCAAAATTTTTCAAAAATATTTTTTTACAATTTTTTCAAAATTGTTATTTTTATTGGTGTCCGGACCGATGCCCGGACCGTGCCCGGATCAGTTTTTTTTTCAAAATTTTTAAAAAAATCATTTTTTTGAGCTTCTTCAAAAATTCTCATTTTTATCGATTCCCGGACCGGGGCAGGACCAGTGACTGTAACAGTGCCCGGATCGGTGGCCGGATCAGATTTTTCTCAAATTTTTTCAAAAAAATCATTTTTTGTGTTTCTTCAAAAATTTCCATTTTTATTGAGGTCCGGACCGGTGCCCGGATCAGTGCCCAGATCAGTTTTTTTTCAAAATTTTCAAAAAAATCATTTTTCGAGCTTCTTCAAAAATTCTCATTTTTATCGATATCCGGACCGGGGCCGGATCGGTGACCGGATCGGTGCCCAGATCAGTTTTTCTCAAATTTTTTCAAAAAAATCTTTTTTCAATTTTTCCAAAATTTCCATTTTTATCGGTGTTTGGACCGGTGACCGGATCGGTGTCTGGATCGGTGACCGGAGCAGTTTTTTTCCAAATTTTTTTTAACAAATCTTTTTTTGAGTTTCTTCAGTAATTCTCATTTTTATCAATGTCCGGATCGGTGCCCGGAGCGGATTCCAGGTTGGTGTTTTCTTTTTTTTCAAATTTTTTCAAAGAAATCTTTTTTCCAATTTTACCAAAATTCCCATTTTTATCGGTGTCCGGACCGGTGACCGGATCGGTGTCCGGATCGGTGACCGGATCATTTTTTTGCCAAATTTTTTCAAGAAAATCATTTTTTGAGTTTCTTCAAAAATTCTCATTTTTATCAATGTCCGGACTGGGGCCGGATCGGTGACTGGATCGGTGCCCAGATCAGTTTTTCTCAAAATTTAAAAAAAAAATATTTTTCCCAATTTTTTCAAAATTTCCATTTTTATCGGTGTCCGGACCGGTGCCCGGATCGGTGCCCGGATCGGTGCCCGGATCAGATTTTTCTCAAATTTTTTCAAGGAAATCATTTTTTGAGTTTCTTCAAAAATTTCCATTTTTATTGAGGTCCGGACCGGTGCCCGGATCAGTGCCCAGATCAGTTTTTTTTTCAAATTTTTCGAAAAAATCATTTTTTGAGTTTCTTCAAAAATTCTCATTTTTGTCGATGTCGGGACGGGTGACCGGATCAGTGTTTTTCTCAAATTTTTTTTAAAAAATCTTTTTTTGAGTTTCTTCAGTAATTCTCATTTTTATCGATGTCTGGATCGGTGCCCGGAGCGGATTCCGGGTTGGTGTCTTCTCTTTTTTCAAATTTTTTCAAAGAAATCTTTTTTCCAATTTTACCAAAATTTCCATTTTTATCGGTGTCCGGACCGGTGACCGGATCGGTGTCCGGATCGGTGACCGGATCAGTTTTTTTGCCAAATTTTTTCAAGAAAATCATTTTTTGAGTTTCTTCAAAAATTCTCATTTTTATCGATGTCCGGACCGGGGCCGGATCGGTGACTGGATCGGTGCCCAGATCAGTTTTTCTCAAAATTTAAAAAAAAAATATTTTTCCCAATTTTTTCAAAATTTCCATTTTTATCGGTGTCCGGACCGGTGCCCGGATCGGTGCCCGGATCAGATTTTTCTCAAATTTTTTCAAAGAAATCATTTTTTGAGTTTCTTCAAAAATTTCCATTTTTATTGAGGTCCGGACCGGTGCCCGGATCAGTGCCCAGATCAGTTTTTTTTTCAAATTTTTCAAAAAAATCATTTTTTGAGTTTCTTCAAAAATTTTCATTTTTGTCGATGTCCGGACCGGTGACTGGATCAGTGTTTTTCTCAAATTTTTTCAAGAAAATCATTTTTTGAGTTTCTTCAAAAATTCTCATTTTTGTCGATGTCGGGACCGGTGACCGGATCAGTGTTTTTCTCAAATTTTTTCAAGAAAATCATTTTTTGAGTTTCTTCAAAAATTCTCATTTTTATCAATGTCCGGACCGGGGCCGGATCGGTGACCGGATCGGTGATCAGATCAGTTTTTCTCAAAATTTAAAAAAAAAAAATTTCCCAAATATTTTCAAAATTTCCATCTTTATCAGTCTCCGGAACGGTGACCGGAACAGTGTCCGGAACGGTGTCCGGAACGGTGACCGGATCAGTGTCCGGATCGGTGACCGGATTGGTGCCCAGATCAGTTTTTCTCAAAATTTTTCAAAAAAATTTTTTTTCCAATTTTTTCAAAATTTCCATTATTATCGGTGTCCGGACCGGTGCCCGGATCGGTGCCCGGATCGGTGCCCGGATCGGTGCCGGAATCAGTTTTTCTTCAAATTTTTTCAAAAAAATCATTTTTTGAGTTTCTTCAAAAATTCTCATTTTTATCAATGTCAGGATCGGGGCCGGATCGGTGACCGGATCGGTGCCAGGAGCGGATTCCGGGTTAATGTCTTTTCATTTTCAAAATTTTTCAAAAATATTTTTTTACAATTTTTTCAAAATTTTTATTTTCATTGGTGTCCGGACCGGTGCCCGGACCGTGCCCGGATCAGTTTTTTTTCAAATTTTTTAAAAAAATCATTTTTTTGAGCTTCTACAAAAATTCTCATTTTTATCGATTCCCGGACCGGGGCGGGACCGGTGACCGTAACAGTGCCCGGATCGGTGGCCGGATCAGATTTTTCTCAAATTTTTTCAAAAAAATCATTTTTTGTGTTCCTTCAAAAATTTCCATTTTCATTGAGGTCCGGACCGGTGCCCGGAGCAGTGCCCAGATCAGTTTTTTTTTCAAAATTTTCAAAAAAATCATTTTTTTGAGCTTCTTCAAAAATTCTCATTTTTATCGATATCCGGACCGGGGCCGGATCGGTGACCGGATCGGTGCCCAGATCAGTTTTTCTCAAATTTTTTCAAAAAAATCTTTTTTCAATTTTTCCAAAATTTCCATTTTTATCGGTGTTCGGACCGGTGACTGGATCGGTGTCCGGATCGGTGACCGGAGCAGTTTTTTTGCCAAATTTTTTCAAGAAAATCATTTTTTGAGTTTCTTCAAAAATTCTCATTTTTATCAATGTCCGGACCGGGGCTGGATCGGTGACTGGATCGGTGCCCAGATCAGTTTTTCTCAAATTTTTTCAAAGAAATCATTTTTTGAGTTTCTTCAAAAATTTCCATTTTTATTGCGGTCCGGACCGGTGCCCGGATCAGTGCCCAGATCAGTTTTTTTTTCAAATTTTTCAAAAAAATCATTTTTTGAGTTTCTTCAAAAATTCTCATTTTTGTCGATGTCCGGACCGGTGACCGGATCAGTGTTTTTCTCAAATTTTTTCAAGAAAATCATTTTTTGAGTTTCTTCAAAAATTCTCATTTTTATCGATGTCCGGACCGGGGCCGGATTGGTGACCGGATCAGTGATCAGATCAGTTTTTCTCAAAATTTAAAAAAAAAATATTTTTCCCAATTTTTTCAAAATTTCCATTTTTATCGGTGTCCGGACCGGGGCCGGATCGGTGACCGGATCAGTGCCCAGATCAGTTTTTTCTTCCAATTTTTCAAAAAAATCATTTTTTTGAGCTTCTTCAAAAATTCTCATTTTTATCAATGTCCAGACCGGGGCCGGATCGGTGACCGGATCGGTGATCAGATCAGTTTTTCTCAAAATTTAAAAAAAAAATATTTTTCCCAATTTTTTCAAAATTTCCATTTTTATCGGTGTCCGGACCGGTGCCCGGATCCGTGCCGGGATCAGATTTTTCTCAAATTTTTTCAAAAAAATCATTTTTTGAGTTTCTTCAAAAATTCTCATTTTTATCGATGTCCGGACCGGGGATGGACCGGGGCCGGATTGGTGACCGGATCGGTGATCAGTTCAGTTTTTCTCAAAATTTAAAAAAAATATTTTTCCCAATTTTTTCAAAATTTCCATTTTTATTGGTGTCCGGACCGGTGACCGGAGCAGTTTTTTTCCAAATTTTTTTTAACAAATCTTTTTTTGAGTTTCTTCAGTAATTCTCATTTTTATCGATGTCCGGATCGGTGCCCGGAGCGGATTCCGGGTTGGTGTCTTTTTATTTTCAAATTTTTTCAAAAAAATCTTTTTTTCAATTTTTTTCAAAATTCCCATTTTTATTGGTGTCCGGACCGGGGCCGGATCGGTGCCTGGATCGGTGCCCGGATCAGATTTTTCTCAAATTTTTTCAAAGAAATCATTTTTTGAGTTTCTTCAAAAATTTCCATTTTTATTGGGGTCCGGACCGGTGCCCGGATCAGTGCCCAGATCAGTTTTTTTTTCAAATTTTTCAAAAAAATCATTTTTTGAGTTTCTTCAAAAATTCTCATTTTTGTCGATGTCCGGACCGGTGACCGGATCAGTGTTTTTCTCAAATTTTTTCAAGAAAATCATTTTTTGAGTTTCTTCAAAAATTCTCATTTTTATCGATGTCCGGACTGGGGCCGGATCGGTGACCTGATCAGTGATCAGATCAGTTTTTCTCAAAATTTAAAAAAAAAAATATTTTTCCCAATTTTTTCAAAATTTCCATTTTTATCGGTGTCCGGACCGGTGCCCGGATCAGTGCCGGGATCAGATTTTTCTCAAATTTTTTCAAAAAAATCATTTTTTGAGTTTCTTCAAAAATTCTCATTTTTGTCGATGTCCGGACCGGTGACCGGATCAGTTTTTTTCTCAAATTTTTTCAAGAGAATCATTTTTTGAGTTTCTTCAAAAATTCTCATTTTTATCGATGTCCGGACCGGGGCCGGATCGGTGACCGGATCGGTGATCAGATCAGTTTTTCTCAAAATTTAAAAAAAATATATTTTTCCCAATTTTTTCAAAATTTCCATTTTTATTGGTGTCCAGACCGGTGCCCGGATCAGTGCCCAGATCAGTTTTTTTTTTCAAATTTTTCAAAGAAATCATTTTTTTGAGCTTCTTCACAAATTCTCATCTTTATCGATATCCGGACCGGGGCCGGATCGGTGACCGGATCGGTGCCCAGATCAGTTTTTCTCAAATTTTTTCAAAAAAATCTTTTTTCAATTTTTCCAAAATTTCCATTTTTATCGGTGTTTGGACCGGTGACCGGATCGGTGTCCGGATCGGTGACCGGAGCAGTTTTTTTCCAAATTTTTTTTAAAAAATCTTTTTTTGAGTTTCTTCAGTAATTCTCATTTTTATCGATGTCCGGATCGGTGCCCGGAGCGGATTCCGGGTTGGTGTCTTCTTTTTTTTCAAATTTTTTCAAAGAAATCTTTTTTCCAATTTTACCAAAATTTCCATTTTTATCGGTGTCCGGACCGGTGACCGGATCGGTGTCCGGATCGGTGACCGGATCATTTTTGCCAAATTTTTTCAAGAAAATCATTTTTTGAGTTTCTTCAAAAATTCTCATTTTTATCAATGTCCGGACCGGGGCCGGATCGGTGACTGGATCGGTGCCCAGATCAGTTTTTCTCAAAATTTAAAAAAAAAATATATTTCCCAATTTTTTCAAAATTTCCATTTTTATCGGTGTCCGGACCGGTGCCCGGATTGGTGCCCGGATCAGATTTTTCTCAAATTTTTTCGAAAAAATCATTTTTTGAGTTTCTTCAAAAATTTCCATTTTTATTGAGGTCCGGACCGGTGCCTGGATCAGTGCCCAGATCAGTTTTTTCTTCAAATTTTTCAAAAAAATCATTTTTTGAGTTTCTTCAAAAATTTTCAGTTTTGTCGATGTCCGGACCGGTGCCGGGATCAGATTTTTCTCAAATTTTTTCAAAAAAATCATTTTTTGAGTTTCTTCAAAAATTCTCATTTTTGTCGATGTCTGGACTGGTGACCGGATCAGTTTTTTTCTCAAATTTTTTCAAGAAAATCATTTTTTGAGTTTCTTCAAAAATTCTCATTTTTATCGATGTCCGGACCGGGGCCGGACCGGGGCCGGATCGGTGACCGGATCGGTGATCAGATCAGTTTTTCTCAAAATTTAAAAAAAAATATTTTTCCCAATTTTTTCAAAATTTCCATTTTTATCGGTGTCCGGACCGGTGACCGGAGCAGTTTTTTTCCAAATTTTTTTTAACAAATCTTTTTTTGAGTTTCTTCAGTAATTCTCATTTTTATCGATGTCCGGATCGGTGCCCGGAGCGGATTCCGGGTTGGTGTCTTTTTATTTTCAAATTTTTCCAAAAAAATCTTTTTTTCAATTTTTTTCAAAATTCCCATTTTTATTGGTGTCCGGACCGGGGCCGGATCGAAGACCGGATCGGTGCCCAGATCAGTTTTTCTCAAAATTTTTCAAAAATATTTTTTTACAATTTTTTCAAAATTTTTATTTTTATTGGTGTCCGGACCGGTGCCCGGACCGTGCCCGGATCAGTTTTTTTTTCAAATTTTTTAAAAAAATCATTTTTTTGAGCTTCTTCAAAAATTCTCATTTTTATCGATTCCCGGACCGGGGCCGGACCGGTGACCGTAACAGTGCCCGGATCGATGGCCGGATCAGATTTTTCTCAAATTTTTTCATAAAAATCATTTTTTGTGTTTCTTCAAAAATTTCCATTTTTATTGAGGTCCGGACCGGTGCCCGGATCAGTGCCCAGATCAGTTTTTTTTTCAAAATTTTCAAAAAAATCATTTTTCGAGCTTCTTCAAAAATTCTCATTTTTATTGATATTGGGACCGGGGCCGGATCGGTGACCGGATCGGTGCCCAGATCAGTTTTTCTCAAATTTTTTCAAAAAAATCTTTTTTCAATTTTTCCAAAATTTCCATTTTTATCGGTGTTCGGACCGGTGACCAGATCGGTGTCCGGATCAGTGCCCAGATCAGTTTGTTTTTCAAATTTTTCAGAAAAATCATTTTTTTGAGCTTCTTCAAAAATTCTCATTTTTATTGATATCCGGACCGGGGCCGGATCGGTGACCGGATCGGTGATCAGATCAGTTTTTCTCAAAATTTAAAAAAAAAATATTTTTCCCAATTTTTTCAAAATTTCCATTTTTATCAGTGTCCGGACCGGTGACCGGATCGGTGTCCGGATTGGTGACCGGAGCAGTTTTTTTCCAAATTTTTTTTAACAAATCTTTTTTTGAGTTTCTTCAGTAATTCTCATTTTTATCGATGTCCAGATCGGTGCCCGGAGCGGATTCCGGGTTGGTGTCTTTTTATTTTCAAAATTTTTCAAAAATATTTTTTTACAATTTTTTCAAAATTTTTATTTTTATTGGTGTCCGGACCGGTGCCCGGACCGTGCCCGGATCAGTTTTTTTTTCAAATTTTTTAAAAAAATCATTTTTTTGAGCTTCTTCAAAAATTCTCATTTTTATCGATTCCCGGACCGGGGCCGGACCGGTGACCGTAACAGTGCCCGGATCGGTGGCCGGATCAGATTTTTCTCAAATTTTTTCATAAAAATCATTTTTTGTGTTTCTTCAAAAATTTCCATTTTTATTGAGGTCCGGACCGGTGCCCGGATCAGTGCCCAGATCAGTTTTTTTTTCAAAATTTTCAAAAAAATCATTTTTTTGAGCTTCTACAAAAATTCTCATTTTTATCGATTCCCGGACCGGGGCGGGACTGGTGACCGTAACAGTGCCCGGATCGGTAGCCGGATCAGATTTTTCTCAAATTTTTTCAAAAAAATCCTTTTTTGTGTTCCTTCAAAAATTTCCATTTTCATTGAGGTCCGGACCGGTGCCCGGATCAGTGCCCAGATCAGTTTTTTTTCAAAATTTTCAAAAAAATCATTTTTTTGAGCTTCTTCAAAAATTCTCATTTTTATCGATATCCGGACCGGGGCCGGATCGGTGACCGGATCGGTGCCCAGATCAGTTTTTCTCAAATTTTTCCAAAAAAATCTTTTTTCAATTTTTCCAAAATTTCCATTTTTATCGGTGTTTGGACCGGTGACTGGATCGGTGTCCGGATCGGTGACCGGAGCAGTTTTTTTGCCAAATTTTTTCAAGAAAATCATTTTTTGAGTTTCTTCAAAAATTCTCATTTTTATCGATGTCCGGACCGGGGCCGGATCGGTGACTGGATCGGTGCCCAGATCAGTTTTTCTCAAAATTTAAAAAAAAAATATTTTTCCCAATTTTTTCAAAATTTCCATTTTTATCGGTGTGCAGACCGGTGCCCGGATCGGTGCCTGGATCGGTGCCCGGATCAGATTTTTCTCAAATTTTTTCAAAGAAATCATTTTTTGAGTTTCTTCAAAAATTTCCATTTTTATTGAGGTCCGGACCGGTGCCCGGATCAGTGCCCAGATTAGTTTTTTTTTTCAAATTTTTCAAAAAAATCATTTTTTGAGTTTCTTCAAAAATTCTCATTTTTGTCGATGTCCGGACCGGTGACCAGATCAGTGTTTTTCTCAAATTTTTTCAAGAAAATCATTTTTTGAGTTTCTTCAAAAATTCTCATTTTTATCGATGTCCGGACCGGGGCCAGATTGGTGACCGGATCAGTGATCAGATCAGTTTTTCTCAAAATTTAAAAAAAAAATATTTTTCCCAATTTTTTCAAAATTTCCATTTTTATCGGTGTCCGGACCGGGGCCGGATCGGTGACCGGATCAGTGCCCAGATCAGTTTTTTTTTCAAATTTTTCAAAAAAATCATTTTTTTGAGCTTCTTCAAAAATTCTCATTTTTATCGATGTCGGGACGGGTGACCGGATCAGTGTTTTTCTCAAATTTTTTTTAAAAAATCTTTTTTTGAGTTTCTTCAGTAATTCTCATTTTTATCGATGTCTGGATCGGTGCCCGGAGCGGATTCCGGGTTGGTGTCTTCTCTTTTTTCAAATTTTTTCAAAGAAATCTTTTTTCCAATTTTACCAAAATTTCCATTTTTATCGGTGTCCGGACCGGTGACCGGATCGGTGTCCGGATCGGTGACCGGATCAGTTTTTTTGCCAAATTTTTTCAAGAAAATCATTTTTTGAGTTTCTTCAAAAATTCTCATTTTTATCGATGTCCGGACCGGGGCCGGATCAGTGACTGGATCGGTGCCCAGATCAGTTTTTCTCAAAATTTAAAAAAAAAAATATTTTTCCCAATTTTTTCAAAATTTCCATTTTTATCGGTGTCCGGACCGGTGCCCGGATCGGTGCCCGGATCAGATTTTTCTCAAATTTTTTCAAAGAAATCATTTTTTGAGTTTCTTCAAAAATTTCCATTTTTATTGAGGTCCGGACCGGTGCCCGGATCAGTGCCCAGATCAGTTTTTTTTTCAAATTTTTCAAAAAAATCATTTTTTGAGTTTCTTCAAAAATTTTCATTTTTGTCGATGTCCGGACCGGTGACTGGATCAGTGTTTTTCTCAAATTTTTTCAAGAAAATCATTTTTTGAGTTTCTTCAAAAATTCTCATTTTTGTCGATGTCGGGACCGGTGACCGGATCAGTGTTTTTCTCAAATTTTTTCAAGAAAATCATTTTTTGAGTTTCTTCAAAAATTCTCATTTTTATCAATGTCCGGACCGGGGCCGGATCGGTGACCGGATCGGTGATCAGATCAGTTTTTCTCAAAATTTAAAAAAAAAAAATTTCCCAAATATTTTCAAAATTTCCATCTTTATCAGTCTCCGGAACGGTGACCGGAACAGTGTCCGGAACGGTGTCCGGAACGGTGACCGGATCAGTGTCCGGATCGGTGACCGGATTGGTGCCCAGATCAGTTTTTCTCAAAATTTTTCAAAAAAATTTTTTTCCCAATTTTTTCAAAATTTCCATTTTTATCGGTGTCCGGACCGGTGCCCGGATTGGTGCCCGGATCAGATTTTTCTCAAATTTTTTCGAAAAAATCATTTTTTGAGTTTCTTCAAAAATTTCCATTTTTATTGAGGTCCGGACCGGTGCCTGGATCAGTGCCCAGATCAGTTTTTTCTTCAAATTTTTCAAAAAAATCATTTTTTGAGTTTCTTCAAAAATTTTCAGTTTTGTCGATGTCCGGACCGGTGCCGGGATCAGATTTTTCTCAAATTTTTTCAAAAAAATCATTTTTTGAGTTTCTTCAAAAATTCTCATTTTTGTCGATGTCTGGACTGGTGACCGGATCAGTTTTTTTCTCAAATTTTTTCAAGAAAATCATTTTTTGAGTTTCTTCAAAAATTCTCATTTTTATCGATGTCCGGACCGGGGCCGGACCGGGGCCGGATCGGTGACCGGATCGGTGATCAGATCAGTTTTTCTCAAAATTTAAAAAAAAATATTTTTCCCAATTTTTTCAAAATTTCCATTTTTATCGGTGTCCGGACCGGTGACCGGAGCAGTTTTTTTCCAAATTTTTTTTAACAAATCGTTTTTTGAGTTTCTTCAGTAATTCTCATTTTTATCGATGTCCGGATCGGTGCCCGGAGCGGATTCCGGGTTGGTGTCTTTTTATTTTCAAATTTTTCCAAAAAAATCTTTTTTTCAATTTTTTTCAAAATTCCCATTTTTATTGGTGTCCGGACCGGGGCCGGATCGAAGACCGGATCGGTGCCCAGATCAGTTTTTCTCAAAATTTTTCAAAAATATTTTTTTACAATTTTTTCAAAATTTTTATTTTTATTGGTGTCCGGACCGGTGCCCGGACCGTGCCCGGATCAGTTTTTTTTTCAAATTTTTTAAAAAAATCATTTTTTTGAGCTTCTTCAAAAATTCTCATTTTTATCGATTCCCGGACCGGGGCCGGACCGGTGACCGTAACAGTGCCCGGATCGATGGCCGGATCAGATTTTTCTCAAATTTTTTCATAAAAATCATTTTTTGTGTTTCTTCAAAAATTTCCATTTTTATTGAGGTCCGGACCGGTGCCCGGATCAGTGCCCAGATCAGTTTTTTTTTCAAAATTTTCAAAAAAATCATTTTTCGAGCTTCTTCAAAAATTCTCATTTTTATTGATATTGGGACCGGGGCCGGATCGGTGACCGGATCGGTGCCCAGATCAGTTTTTCTCAAATTTTTTCAAAAAAATCTTTTTTCAATTTTTCCAAAATTTCCATTTTTATCGGTGTTCGGACCGGTGACCGGATCGGTGTCCGGATCAGTGCCCAGATCAGTTTGTTTTTCAAATTTTTCAGAAAAATCATTTTTTTGAGCTTCTTCAAAAATTCTCATTTTTATTGATATCCGGACCGGGGCCGGATCGGTGACCGGATCGGTGATCAGATCAGTTTTTCTCAAAATTTAAAAAAAAAATATTTTTCCCAATTTTTTCAAAATTTCCATTTTTATCAGTGTCCGGACCGGTGACCGGATCGGTGTCCGGATTGGTGACCGGAGCAGTTTTTTTCCAAATTTTTTTTAACAAATCTTTTTTTGAGTTTCTTCAGTAATTCTCATTTTTATCGATGTCCAGATCGGTGCCCGGAGCGGATTCCGGGTTGGTGTCTTTTTATTTTCAAAATTTTTCAAAAATATTTTTTTACAATTTTTTCAAAATTTTTATTTTTATTGGTGTCCGGACCGGTGCCCGGACCGTGCCCGGATCAGTTTTTTTTTCAAATTTTTTAAAAAAATCATTTTTTTGAGCTTCTTCAAAAATTCTCATTTTTATCGATTCCCGGACCGGGGCCGGACCGGTGACCGTAACAGTGCCCGGATCGGTGGCCGGATCAGATTTTTCTCAAATTTTTTCATAAAAATCATTTTTTGTGTTTCTTCAAAAATTTCCATTTTTATTGAGGTCCGGACCGGTGCCCGGATCAGTGCCCAGATCAGTTTTTTTTTCAAAATTTTCAAAAAAATCATTTTTTTGAGCTTCTACAAAAATTCTCATTTTTATCGATTCCCGGACCGGGGCGGGACTGGTGACCGTAACAGTGCCCGGATCGGTAGCCGGATCAGATTTTTCTCAAATTTTTTCAAAAAAATCCTTTTTTGTGTTCCTTCAAAAATTTCCATTTTCATTGAGGTCCGGACCGGTGCCCGGATCAGTGCCCAGATCAGTTTTTTTTTTCAAATTTTTCAAAAAAATCATTTTTTGAGTTTCTTCAAAAATTCTCATTTTTGTCGATGTCCGGACCGGTGACCAGATCAGTGTTTTTCTCAAATTTTTTCAAGAAAATCATTTTTTGAGTTTCTTCAAAAATTCTCATTTTTATCGATGTCCGGACCGGGGCCAGATTGGTGACCGGATCAGTGATCAGATCAGTTTTTCTCAAAATTTAAAAAAAAAATATTTTTCCCAATTTTTTCAAAATTTCCATTTTTATCGGTGTCCGGACCGGGGCCGGATCGGTGACCGGATCAGTGCCCAGATCAGTTTTTTTTTCAAATTTTTCAAAAAAATCATTTTTTTGAGCTTCTTCAAAAATTCTCATTTTTATCGATGTCGGGACGGGTGACCGGATCAGTGTTTTTCTCAAATTTTTTTTAAAAAATCTTTTTTTGAGTTTCTTCAGTAATTCTCATTTTTATCGATGTCTGGATCGGTGCCCGGAGCGGATTCCGGGTTGGTGTCTTCTCTTTTTTCAAATTTTTTCAAAGAAATCTTTTTTCCAATTTTACCAAAATTTCCATTTTTATCGGTGTCCGGACCGGTGACCGGATCGGTGTCCGGATCGGTGACCGGATCAGTTTTTTTGCCAAATTTTTTCAAGAAAATCATTTTTTGAGTTTCTTCAAAAATTCTCATTTTTATCGATGTCCGGACCGGGGCCGGATCGGTGACTGGATCGGTGCCCAGATCAGTTTTTCTCAAAATTTAAAAAAAAAAATATTTTTCCCAATTTTTTCAAAATTTCCATTTTTATCGGTGTCCGGACCGGTGCCCGGATCGGTGCCCGGATCAGATTTTTCTCAAATTTTTTCAAAGAAATCATTTTTTGAGTTTCTTCAAAAATTTCCATTTTTATTGAGGTCCGGACCGGTGCCCGGATCAGTGCCCAGATCAGTTTTTTTTTCAAATTTTTCAAAAAAATCATTTTTTGAGTTTCTTCAAAAATTTTCATTTTTGTCAATGTCCGGACCGGTGACTGGATCAGTGTTTTTCTCAAATTTTTTCAAGAAAATCATTTTTTGAGTTTCTTCAAAAATTCTCATTTTTATTGATGTCCGGACCGGGGCCGGATCGGTGACCTGATCGGTGATCAGATCAGTTTTTCTCAAAATTTAAAAAAAAATATTTTTCCCAATTTTTTCAAAATTTCCATTTTTATCGGTGTCCGGACCGGTGCCCGGATCGGTGCCCGGATCAGATTTTTCTCAAATTTTTTCAAAAAAATCATTTTTTGAGTTTCTTCAAAAATTTCCATTTTTATTGAGGTCCGGACCGGTGCCCGGACCGTGCCCGGATCAGTTTTTTTTTCAAATTTTTTAAAAAAATCATTTTTTTGAGCTTCTTCAAAAATTCTCATTTTTATCGATTCCCGGACCGGGGCCGGACCGGTGACCGTAACAGTGCCCGGATCGGTGGCCGGATCAGATTTTTCTCAAATTTTTTCATAAAAATCATTTTTTGTGTTTCTTCAAAAATTTCCATTTTTATTGAGGTCCGGACCGGTGCCCGGATCAGTGCCCAGATCAGTTTTTTTTTCAAAATTTTCAAAAAAATCATTTTTTTGAGCTTCTACAAAAATTCTCATTTTTATCGATTCCCGGACCGGGGCGGGACTGGTGACCGTAACAGTGCCCGGATCGGTAGCCGGATCAGATTTTTCTCAAATTTTTTCAAAAAAATCCTTTTTTGTGTTCCTTCAAAAATTTCCATTTTCATTGAGGTCCGGACCGGTGCCCGGATCAGTGCCCAGATCAGTTTTTTTTTCAAAATTTTCAAAAAAATCATTTTTTTGAGCTTCTTCAAAAATTCTCATTTTTATCGATATCCGGACCGGGGCCGGATCGGTGACCGGATCGGTGCCCAGATCAGTTTTTCTCAAATTTTTCCAAAAAAATCTTTTTTCAATTTTTCCAAAATTTCCATTTTTATCGGTGTTTGGACCGGTGACTGGATCGGTGTCCGGATCGGTGACCGGAGCAGTTTTTTTGCCAAATTTTTTCAAGAAAATCATTTTTTGAGTTTCTTCAAAAATTCTCATTTTTATCGATGTCCGGACCGGGGCCGGATCGGTGACTGGATCGGTGCCCAGATCAGTTTTTCTCAAAATTTAAAAAAAAAATATTTTTCCCAATTTTTTCAAAATTTCCATTTTTATCGGTGTGCAGACCGGTGCCCGGATCGGTGCCTGGATCGGTGCCCGGATCAGATTTTTCTCAAATTTTTTCAAAGAAATCATTTTTTGAGTTTCTTCAAAAATTTCCATTTTTATTGAGGTCCGGACCGGTGCCCGGATCAGTGCCCAGATCAGTTTTTTTTTTCAAATTTTTCAAAAAAATCATTTTTTGAGTTTCTTCAAAAATTCTCATTTTTGTCGATGTCCGGACCGGTGACCAGATCAGTGTTTTTCTCAAATTTTTTCAAGAAAATCATTTTTTGAGTTTCTTCAAAAATTCTCATTTTTATCGATGTCCGGACCGGGGCCAGATTGGTGACCGGATCAGTGATCAGATCAGTTTTTCTCAAAATTTAAAAAAAAAATATTTTTCCCAATTTTTTCAAAATTTCCATTTTTATCGGTGTCCGGACCGGGGCCGGATCGGTGACCGGATCAGTGCCCAGATCAGTTTTTTTTTCAAATTTTTCAAAAAAATCATTTTTTTGAGCTTCTTCAAAAATTCTCATTTTTATCGATGTCGGGACGGGTGACCGGATCAGTGTTTTTCTCAAATTTTTTTTAAAAAATCTTTTTTTGAGTTTCTTCAGTAATTCTCATTTTTATCGATGTCTGGATCGGTGCCCGGAGCGGATTCCGGGTTGGTGTCTTCTCTTTTTTCAAATTTTTTCAAAGAAATCTTTTTTCCAATTTTACCAAAATTTCCATTTTTATCGGTGTCCGGACCGGTGACCGGATCGGTGTCCGGATCGGTGACCGGATCAGTTTTTTTGCCAAATTTTTTCAAGAAAATCATTTTTTGAGTTTCTTCAAAAATTCTCATTTTTATCGATGTCCGGACCGGGGCCGGATCGGTGACTGGATCGGTGCCCAGATCAGTTTTTCTCAAAATTTAAAAAAAAAAATATTTTTCCCAATTTTTTCAAAATTTCCATTTTTATCGGTGTCCGGACCGGTGCCCGGATCGGTGCCCGGATCAGATTTTTCTCAAATTTTTTCAAAGAAATCATTTTTTGAGTTTCTTCAAAAATTTCCATTTTTATTGAGGTCCGGACCGGTGCCCGGATCAGTGCCCAGATCAGTTTTTTTTTCAAATTTTTCAAAAAAATCATTTTTTGAGTTTCTTCAAAAATTTTCATTTTTGTCGATGTCCGGACCGGTGACTGGATCAGTGTTTTTCTCAAATTTTTTCAAGAAAATCATTTTTTGAGTTTCTTCAAAAATTCTCATTTTTGTCGATGTCGGGACCGGTGACCGGATCAGTGTTTTTCTCAAATTTTTTCAAGAAAATCATTTTTTGAGTTTCTTCAAAAATTCTCATTTTTATCAATGTCCGGACCGGGGCCGGATCGGTGACCGGATCGGTGATCAGATCAGTTTTTCTCAAAATTTAAAAAAAAAAAATTTCCCAAATATTTTCAAAATTTCCATCTTTATCAGTCTCCGGAACGGTGACCGGAACAGTGTCCGGAACGGTGTCCGGAACGGTGACCGGATCAGTGTCCGGATCGGTGACCGGATTGGTGCCCAGATCAGTTTTTCTCAAAATTTTTCAAAAAAATTTTTTTCCCAATTTTTTCAAAATTTCCATTTTTATCGGTGTCCGGACCGGTGCCCGGATTGGTGCCCGGATCAGATTTTTCTCAAATTTTTTCGAAAAAATCATTTTTTGAGTTTCTTCAAAAATTTCCATTTTTATTGAGGTCCGGACCGGTGCCTGGATCAGTGCCCAGATCAGTTTTTTCTTCAAATTTTTCAAAAAAATCATTTTTTGAGTTTCTTCAAAAATTTTCAGTTTTGTCGATGTCCGGACCGGTGCCGGGATCAGATTTTTCTCAAATTTTTTCAAAAAAATCATTTTTTGAGTTTCTTCAAAAATTCTCATTTTTGTCGATGTCTGGACTGGTGACCGGATCAGTTTTTTTCTCAAATTTTTTCAAGAAAATCATTTTTTGAGTTTCTTCAAAAATTCTCATTTTTATCGATGTCCGGACCGGGGCCGGACCGGGGCCGGATCGGTGACCGGATCGGTGATCAGATCAGTTTTTCTCAAAATTTAAAAAAAAATATTTTTCCCAATTTTTTCAAAATTTCCATTTTTATCGGTGTCCGGACCGGTGACCGGAGCAGTTTTTTTCCAAATTTTTTTTAACAAATCTTTTTTTGAGTTTCTTCAGTAATTCTCATTTTTATCGATGTCCGGATCGGTGCCCGGAGCGGATTCCGGGTTGGTGTCTTTTTATTTTCAAATTTTTCCAAAAAAATCTTTTTTTCAATTTTTTTCAAAATTCCCATTTTTATTGGTGTCCGGACCGGGGCCGGATCGAAGACCGGATCGGTGCCCAGATCAGTTTTTCTCAAAATTTTTCAAAAATATTTTTTTACAATTTTTTCAAAATTTTTATTTTTATTGGTGTCCGGACCGGTGCCCGGACCGTGCCCGGATCAGTTTTTTTTTCAAATTTTTTAAAAAAATCATTTTTTTGAGCTTCTTCAAAAATTCTCATTTTCATCGATTCCCGGACCGGGGCCGGACCGGTGACCGTAACAGTGCCCGGATCGATGGCCGGATCAGATTTTTCTCAAATTTTTTCATAAAAATCATTTTTTGTGTTTCTTCAAAAATTTCCATTTTTATTGAGGTCCGGACCGGTGCCCGGATCAGTGCCCAGATCAGTTTTTTTTTCAAAATTTTCAAAAAAATCATTTTTCGAGCTTCTTCAAAAATTCTCATTTTTATTGATATTGGGACCGGGGCCGGATCGGTGACCGGATCGGTGCCCAGATCAGTTTTTCTCAAATTTTTTCAAAAAAATCTTTTTTCAATTTTTCCAAAATTTCCATTTTTATCGGTGTTCGGACCGGTGACCGGATCGGTGTCCGGATCAGTGCCCAGATCAGTTTGTTTTTCAAATTTTTCAGAAAAATCATTTTTTTGAGCTTCTTCAAAAATTCTCATTTTTATTGATATCCGGACCGGGGCCGGATCGGTGACCGGATCGGTGATCAGATCAGTTTTTCTCAAAATTTAAAAAAAAAATATTTTTCCCAATTTTTTCAAAATTTCCATTTTTATCAGTGTCCGGACCGGTGACCGGATCGGTGTCCGGATTGGTGACCGGAGCAGTTTTTTTCCAAATTTTTTTTAACAAATCTTTTTTTGAGTTTCTTCAGTAATTCTCATTTTTATCGATGTCCAGATCGGTGCCCGGAGCGGATTCCGGGTTGGTGTCTTTTTATTTTCAAAATTTTTCAAAAATATTTTTTTACAATTTTTTCAAAATTTTTATTTTTATTGGTGTCCGGACCGGTGCCCGGACCGTGCCCGGATCAGTTTTTTTTTCAAATTTTTTAAAAAAATCATTTTTTTGAGCTTCTTCAAAAATTCTCATTTTTATCGATTCCCGGACCGGGGCCGGACCGGTGACCGTAACAGTGCCCGGATCGGTGGCCGGATCAGATTTTTCTCAAATTTTTTCATAAAAATCATTTTTTGTGTTTCTTCAAAAATTTCCATTTTTATTGAGGTCCGGACCGGTGCCCGGATCAGTGCCCAGATCAGTTTTTTTTTCAAAATTTTCAAAAAAATCATTTTTTTGAGCTTCTACAAAAATTCTCATTTTTATCGATTCCCGGACCGGGGCGGGACTGGTGACCGTAACAGTGCCCGGATCGGTAGCCGGATCAGATTTTTCTCAAATTTTTTCAAAAAAATCCTTTTTTGTGTTCCTTCAAAAATTTCCATTTTCATTGAGGTCCGGACCGGTGCCCGGATCAGTGCCCAGATCAGTTTTTTTTTCAAAATTTTCAAAAAAATCATTTTTTTGAGCTTCTTCAAAAATTCTCATTTTTATCGATATCCGGACCGGGGCCGGATCGGTGACCGGATCGGTGCCCAGATCAGTTTTTCTCAAATTTTTCCAAAAAAATCTTTTTTCAATTTTTCCAAAATTTCCATTTTTATCGGTGTTTGGACCGGTGACTGGATCGGTGTCCGGATCGGTGACCGGAGCAGTTTTTTTGCCAAATTTTTTCAAGAAAATCATTTTTTGAGTTTCTTCAAAAATTCTCATTTTTATCGATGTCCGGACCGGGGCCGGATCGGTGACTGGATCGGTGCCCAGATCAGTTTTTCTCAAAATTTAAAAAAAAAATATTTTTCCCAATTTTTTCAAAATTTCCATTTTTATCGGTGTGCAGACCGGTGCCCGGATCGGTGCCTGGATCGGTGCCCGGATCAGATTTTTCTCAAATTTTTTCAAAGAAATCATTTTTTGAGTTTCTTCAAAAATTTCCATTTTTATTGAGGTCCGGACCGGTGCCCGGATCAGTGCCCAGATCAGTTTTTTTTTTCAAATTTTTCAAAAAAATCATTTTTTGAGTTTCTTCAAAAATTCTCATTTTTGTCGATGTCCGGACCGGTGACCAGATCAGTGTTTTTCTCAAATTTTTTCAAGAAAATCATTTTTTGAGTTTCTTCAAAAATTCTCATTTTTATCGATGTCCGGACCGGGGCCAGATTGGTGACCGGATCAGTGATCAGATCAGTTTTTCTCAAAATTTAAAAAAAAAATATTTTTCCCAATTTTTTCAAAATTTCCATTTTTATCGGTGTCCGGACCGGGGCCGGATCGGTGACCGGATCAGTGCCCAGATCAGTTTTTTTTCAAATTTTTCAAAAAAATCATTTTTTTGAGCTTCTTCAAAAATTCTCATTTTTATCGATATCCGGACCGGGGCCGGATTGGTGACCGGATCGATGCCCAGATCAGTTTTTCTCAAATTTTTTCAAAAAATTCTTTTTTCAATTTTTCCAAAATTTCCATTTTTATCGGTGTTCGGACCGGTGACCGGATTGGTGTCCGGATTGGTGACCGGAGCAGTTTTTTTCCAAATTTTTTTTAAAAAATCTTTTTTTGAGTTTCTTCAGTAATTCTCATTTTTATCGATGTCCGGATCGGTGCCCGGAGCGGATTCCGGGTTGGTGTCTTCTTTTTTTTCAAATTTTTTCAAAGAAATCTTTTTTCCAATTTTACCAAAATTCCCTTATTTATCGGTGTCCGGACCGGTGACCGGATCGGTGTCTGGATCGGTGACCGGATCATTTTTTTGCCAAATTTTTTCAAGAAAATCATTTTTTGAGTTTCTTCAAAAATTCTCATTTTTATCAATGTCCGGACTGGGGCCGGATCGGTGACTGGATCGCTGCCCAGATCAGTTTTTCTCAAAATTTAAAAAAAAAATATTTTTCCCAATTTTTTCAAAATTTCCATTTTTATCGGTGTCCGGACCGGTGCCCGGATCGGTGCCCGGATCGGTGCCCGGATCAGATTTTTCTCAAATTTTTTCAAAGAAATCATTTTTTGAGTTTCTTCAAAAATTTCCATTTTTATTGAGGTCCGGACCGGTGCCCGGATCAGTGCCCAGATCAGTTTTTTTTTTCAAATTTTTCAAAAAAATCATTTTTTGAGTTTCTTCAAAAATTCTCATTTTTGTCGATGTCCGGACCGGTGACCAGATCAGTGTTTTTCTCAAATTTTTTCAAGAAAATCATTTTTTGAGTTTCTTCAAAAATTCTCATTTTTATCGATGTCCGGACCGGGGCCAGATTGGTGACCGGATCAGTGATCAGATCAGTTTTTCTCAAAATTTAAAAAAAAAATATTTTTCCCAATTTTTTCAAAATTTCCATTTTTATCGGTGTCCGGACCGGGGCCGGATCGGTGACCGGATCAGTGCCCAGATCAGTTTTTTTTTCAAATTTTTCAAAAAAATCATTTTTTTGAGCTTCTTCAAAAATTCTCATTTTTATCGATATCCGGACCGGGGCCGGATTGGTGACCGGATCGATGCCCAGATCAGTTTTTCTCAAATTTTTTCAAAAAATTCTTTTTTCAATTTTTCCAAAATTTCCATTTTTATCGGTGTTCGGACCGGTGACCGGATTGGTGTCCGGATTGGTGACCGGAGCAGTTTTTTTCCAAATTTTTTTTAAAAAATCTTTTTTTGAGTTTCTTCAGTAATTCTCATTTTTATCGATGTCCGGATCGGTGCCCGGAGCGGATTCCGGGTTGGTGTCTTCTTTTTTTTCAAATTTTTTCAAAGAAATCTTTTTTCCAATTTTACCAAAATTCCCATTTTTATCGGTGTCCGGACCGGTGACCGGATCGGTGTCTGGATCGGTGACCGGATCATTTTTTTGCCAAATTTTTTCAAGAAAATCATTTTTTGAGTTTCTTCAAAAATTCTCATTTTTATCAATGTCCGGACTGGGGCCGGATCGGTGACTGGATCGCTGCCCAGATCAGTTTTTCTCAAAATTTAAAAAAAAAATATTTTTCCCAATTTTTTCAAAATTTCCATTTTTATCGGTGTCCGGACCGGTGCCCGGATCGGTGCCCGGATCGGTGCCCGGATCAGATTTTTCTCAAATTTTTTCAAGGAAATCATTTTTTGAGTTTCTTCAAAAATTTCCATTTTTATTGAGGTCCGGACCGGTGCCCGGATCAGTGCCCAGATCAGTTTTTTTTTCAAATTTTTCGAAAAAATCATTTTTTGAGTTTCTTCAAAAATTCTCATTTTTGTCGATGTCGGGACGGGTGACCGGATCAGTGTTTTTCTCAAATTTTTTTTAAAAAATCTTTTTTTGAGTTTCTTCAGTAATTCTCATTTTTATCGATGTCTGGATCGGTGCCCGGAGCGGATTCCGGGTTGGTGTCTTCTCTTTTTTCAAATTTTTTCAAAGAAATCTTTTTTCCAATTTTACCAAAATTTCCATTTTTATCGGTGTCCGGACCGGTGACCGGATCGGTGTCCGGATCGGTGACCGGATCAGTTTTTTTGCCAAATTTTTTCAAGAAAATCATTTTTTGAGTTTCTTCAAAAATTCTCATTTTTATCAATGTCCGGACCGGGGCCGGATCGGTGACCGGATCGGTGATCAGATCAGTTTTTCTCAAAATTTAAAAAAAAAAAATTTCCCAAATATTTTCAAAATTTCCATCTTTATCAGTCTCCGGAACGGTGACCGGAACAGTGTCCGGAACGGTGTCCGGAACGGTGACCGGATCAGTGTCCGGATCGGTGACCGGATTGGTGCCCAGATCAGTTTTTCTCAAAATTTTTCAAAAAAATTTTTTTTCCAATTTTTTCAAAATTTCCATTATTATCGGTGTCCGGACCGGTGCCCGGATCGGTGCCCGGATCGGTGCCCGGATCGGTGCCGGAATCAGTTTTTCTTCAAATTTTTTCAAAAAAATCATTTTTTGAGTTTCTTCAAAAATTCTCATTTTTATCAATGTCAGGATCGGGGCCGGATCGGTGACCGGATCGGTGCCCGGAGCGGATTCCGGGTTGGTGTCTTTTTATTTTCAAAATTTTTCAAAAATATTTTTTTACAATTTTTTCAAAATTTTTATTTTTATTGGTGTCCGGACCGGTGCCCGGACCGTGCCCGGATCAGTTTTTTTTTCAAATTTTTCAAAAAAATCATTTTTTTGAGCTTCTACAAAAATTCTCATTTTTATCGATTCCCGGACCGGGGCGGGACTGGTGACCGTAACAGTGCCCGGATCGGTAGCCGGATCAGATTTTTCTCAAATTTTTTCAAAAAAATCCTTTTTTGTGTTCCTTCAAAAATTTCCATTTTCATTGAGGTCCGGACCGGTGCCCGGATCAGTGCCCAGATCAGTTTTTTTTTCAAATTTTTCAAAAAAATCATTTTTTGAGTTTCTTCAAAAATTCTCATTTTTGTCGATGTCCGGACCGGTGACCAGATCAGTGTTTTTCTCAAATTTTTTCAAGAAAATCATTTTTTGAGTTTCTTCAAAAATTCTCATTTTTATCGATGTCCGGACCGGGGCCGGATTGGTGACCGGATCAGTGATCAGATCAGTTTTTCTCAAAATTTAAAAAAAAAATATTTTTCCCAATTTTTTCAAAATTTCCATTTTTATCGGTGTCCGGACCGGGGCCGGATCGGTGACCGGATCAGTGCCCAGATCAGTTTTTTTTTCAAATTTTTCAAAAAAATCATTTTTTTGAGCTTCTTCAAAAATTCTCATTTTTATCGATATCCGGACCGGGGCCGGATTGGTGACCGGATCGATGCCCAGATCAGTTTTTCTCAAATTTTTTCAAAAAATTCTTTTTTCAATTTTTCCAAAATTTCCATTTTTATCGGTGTTCGGACCGGTGACCGGATTGGTGTCCGGATTGGTGACCGGAGCAGTTTTTTTCCAAATTTTTTTTAAAAAATCTTTTTTTGAGTTTCTTCAGTAATTCTCATTTTTATCGATGTCCGGATCGGTGCCCGGAGCGGATTCCGGGTTGGTGTCTTTTTTTTTTTCAAATTTTTTCAAAGAAATCTTTTTTCCAATTTTACCAAAATTTCCATTTTTATCGGTGTCCGGACCGGTGACCGGATCGGTGTCCGGATCGGTGACCGGATCAGTTTTTTTGCCAAATTTTTTCAAGAAAATCATTTTTTGAGTTTCTTCAAAAATTCTCATTTTTATCGATGTCCGGACCGGGGCCGGATCGGTGCCCGGATCAGTGCCCAGATCAGTTTTTTTTTCAAAATTTTCAAAAAAATCATTTTTTTGAGCTTCTTCAAAAATTCTCATTTTTATCTATGTCCGGACCGGGGCCCGATCGGTGACCGGATCGGTGCCCAGATCAGGTTTTCTCAAATTTTTTCAAAAAAATCTTTTTTCAATTTTTCCAAAATTTCCATTTTTATTGGTGTTTGGACCGGTGACCGGATCGGTGTCCGGATTGGTGACCGGAGCAGTTTTTTTCCAAATTTTTTTAAAAAAATCTTTTTTTGAGTTTCTTCAGTAATTCTCATTTTTATCAATGTCCGGATCGGTGCCCGGAGCGGATTCCAGGTTGGTGTTTTCTTTTTTTTCAAATTTTTTCAAAGAAATCTTTTTTCCAATTTTACCAAAATTCCCATTTTTATCGGTGTCCGGACCGGTGACCGGATCGGTGTCCGGATCGGTGACCGGATCATTTTTTTGCCAAATTTTTTCAAGAAAATCATTTTTTGAGTTTCTTCAAAAATTCTCATTTTTATCAATGTCCGGACTGGGGCCGGATCGGTGACTGGATCGGTGCCCAGATCAGTTTTCCTCAAAATTTAAAAAAAAAATATTTTTCCCAATTTTTTCAAAATTTCCATTTTTATCGGTGTCCGGACCGGTGCCCGGATCGGTGCCCGGATCGGTGCCCGGATCAGATTTTTCTCAAATTTTTTCAAGGAAATCATTTTTTGAGTTTCTTCAAAAATTTCCATTTTTATTGAGGTCCGGACCGGTGCCCGGATCAGTGCCCAGATCAGTTTTTTTTCAAATTTTTCAAAAAAATCATTTTTTGAGTTTCTTCAAAAATTCTCATTTTTGTCGATGTCGGGACGGGTGACCGGATCAGTGTTTTTCTCAAATTTTTTCAAGAAAATCATTTTTTGAGTTTCTTCAAAAATTCTCATTTTTATCGATGTCCGGACCGGGGCCGAATCGGTGACCGGATCGGTGATCAGATCAGTTTTTCTCAAAATTTAAAAAAAAAATATTTTTCCCAATTTTTTCAAAATTTCCATTTTTATCGGTGTCCGGACCGGGGCCGGATCGGTGACCGGATCAGTGCCCAGATCAGTTTTTTTTTCAAATTTTTCAAAAAAATCATTTTTTTGAGCTTCTTCAAAAATTTTCATTTTTATCGATATCCGGACCGGGGCCGGATCGGTGCCTGGATCGGTGCCCGGATCAGATTTTTCTCAAATTTTTTCAAAGAAATCATTTTTTGAGTTTCTTCAAAAATTTCCATTTTTATTGGGGTCCGGACCGGTGCCCGGATCAGTGCCCAGATCATTTTTTTTTTCAAATTTTTCAAAAAAATCATTTTTTGAGTTTCTTCAAAAATTCTCATTTTTGTCGATGTCCGGACCGGTGACCGGATCAGTGTTTTTCTCAAATTTTTTCAAGAAAATCATTTTTTGAGTTTCTTCAAAAATTCTCATTTTTATCGATGTCCGGACTGGGGCCGGATCGGTGACCTGATCGGTGATCAGATCAGTTTTTCTCAAAATTTAAAAAAAAAAATATTTTTCCCAATTTTTTCAAAATTTCCATTTTTATCGGTGTCCGGACCGGTGCCCGGATCAGTGCCGGGATCAGATTTTTCTCAAATTTTTTCAAAAAAATCATTTTTTGAGTTTCTTCAAAAATTCTCATTTTTGTCGATGTCCGGACCCGTGACCGGATCAGTTTTTTTCTCAAATTTTTTCAAGAAAATCATTTTTTGAGTTTCTTCAAAAATTCTCATTTTTATAGATGTCCGGACCGGGGCCGGATCGGTGACCGGATCGGTGATCAGATCAGTTTTTCTCAAAATTTAAAAAAAATATATTTTTCCCAATTTTTTCAAAATTTCCATTTTTATTGGTGTCCGGACCGGTGCCCGGATCAGTGCCCAGATCAGTTTTTTTTTTCAAATTTTTCAAAGAAATCATTTTTTTGAGCTTCTTCACAAATTCTCATCTTTATCGATATCCGGACCGGGGCCGGATCGGTGACCGGATCGGTGCCCAGATCAGTTTTTCTCAAATTCTTTCAAAAAAATCTTTTTTCAATTTTTCCAAAATTTCCATTTTTATCGGTGTTTGGACCGGTGACCGGATCGGTGTCCGGATCGGTGACCGGAGCAGTTTTTTTCCAAATTTTTTTAAAAAAATCTTTTTTTGAGTTTCTTCAGTAATTCTCATTTTTATCGATGTCCGGATCGGTGCCCGGAGCGGATTCCGGGTTGGTGTCTTCTTTTTTTTCAAATTTTTTCAAAGAAATCTTTTTTCCAATTTTACCAAAATTTCCATTTTTATCGGTGTCCGGACCGGTGACCGGATCGGTGTCCGGATCGGTGACCGGATCATTTTTGCCAAATTTTTTCAAGAAAATCATTTTTTGAGTTTCTTCAAAAATTCTCATTTTTATCAATGTCCGGACCGGGGCCGGATCGGTGACTGGATCGGTGCCCAGATCAGTTTTTCTCAAAATTTAAAAAAAAAATATATTTCCCAATTTTTTCAAAATTTCCATTTTTATCGGTGTCCGGACCGGTGCCCGGATTGGTGCCCGGATCAGATTTTTCTCAAATTTTTTCGAAAAAATCATTTTTTGAGTTTCTTCAAAAATTTCCATTTTTATTGAGGTCCGGACCGGTGCCCGGATCAGTGCCCAGATCAGTTTTTTCTTCAAATTTTTCAAAAAAATCATTTTTTGAGTTTCTTCAGTAATTCTCATTTTTATCGATGTCCGGATCGGTGCCCGGAGCGGATTCCGGGTTGGTGTCTTTTTATTTTCAAATTTTTCCAAAAAAATCTTTTTTTCAATTTTTTTCAAAATTCCCATTTTTATTGGTGTCCGGACCGGGGCCGGATCGAAGAACGGATCGGTGCCCAGATCAGTTTTTCTCAAAATTTTTCAAAAATATTTTTTTACACTTTTTTCAAAATTTTTATTTTTATTGGTGTCCGGACCGTGCCCGGATCAGTTTTTTTTTCAAATTTTTTAAAAAAATCATTTTTTGAGTTTCTTCAAAAATTTTCAGTTTTGTCGATGTCCGGACCGGTGCCGGGATCAGATTTTTCTCAAATTTTTTCAAAAAAATCATTTTTTGAGTTTCTTCAAAAATTCTCATTTTTGTCGATGTCTGGACTGGTGACCGGATCAGTTTTTTTCTCAAATTTTTTCAAGAAAATCATTTTTTGAGTTTCTTCAAAAATTCTCATTTTTATCGATGTCCGGACCGGGGCCGGACCGGGGCCGGATCGGTGACCGGATCGGTGATCAGATCAGTTTTTCTCAAAATTTAAAAAAAAATATTTTTCCCAATTTTTTCAAAATTTCCATTTTTATCGGTGTCCGGACCGGTGACCGGAGCAGTTTTTTTCCAAATTTTTTTTAACAAATCTTTTTTTGAGTTTCTTCAGTAATTCTCATTTTTATCGATGTCCGGATCGGTGCCCGGAGCGGATTCCGGGTTGGTGTCTTTTTATTTTCAAATTTTTCCAAAAAAATCTTTTTTTCAATTTTTTTCAAAATTCCCATTTTTATTGGTGTCCGGACCGGGGCCGGATCGAAGACCGGATCGGTGCCCAGATCAGTTTTTCTCAAAATTTTTCAAAAATATTTTTTTACAATTTTTTCAAAATTTTTATTTTTATTGGTGTCCGGACCGGTGCCCGGACCGTGCCCGGATCAGTTTTTTTTTCAAATTTTCTAAAAAAATCATTTTTTTGAGCTTCTTCAAAAATTCTCATTTTCATCGATTCCCGGACCGGGGCCGGACCGGTGACCGTAACAGTGCCCGGATCGATGGCCGGATCAGATTTTTCTCAAATTTTTTCATAAAAATCATTTTTTGTGTTTCTTCAAAAATTTCCATTTTTATTGAGGTCCGGACCGGTGCCCGGATCAGTGCCCAGATCAGTTTTTTTTTCAAAATTTTCAAAAAAATCATTTTTCGAGCTTCTTCAAAAATTCTCATTTTTATTGATATTGGGACCGGGGCCGGATCGGTGACCGGATCGGTGCCCAGATCAGTTTTTCTCAAATTTTTTCAAAAAAATCTTTTTTCAATTTTTCCAAAATTTCCATTTTTATCGGTGTTCGGACCGGTGACCGGATCGGTGTCCGGATCAGTGCCCAGATCAGTTTGTTTTTCAAATTTTTCAGAAAAATCATTTTTTTGAGCTTCTTCAAAAATTCTCATTTTTATTGATATCCGGACCGGGGCCGGATCGGTGACCGGATCGGTGATCAGATCAGTTTTTCTCAAAATTTAAAAAAAAAATATTTTTCCCAATTTTTTCAAAATTTCCATTTTTATCAGTGTCCGGACCGGTGACCGGATCGGTGTCCGGATTGGTGACCGGAGCAGTTTTTTTCCAAATTTTTTTTAACAAATCTTTTTTTGAGTTTCTTCAGTAATTCTCATTTTTATCGATGTCCAGATCGGTGCCCGGAGCGGATTCCGGGTTGGTGTCTTTTTATTTTCAAAATTTTTCAAAAATATTTTTTTACAATTTTTTCAAAATTTTTATTTTTATTGGTGTCCGGACCGGTGCCCGGACCGTGCCCGGATCAGTTTTTTTTTCAAATTTTTTAAAAAAATCATTTTTTTGAGCTTCTTCAAAAATTCTCATTTTTATCGATTCCCGGACCGGGGCCGGACCGGTGACCGTAACAGTGCCCGGATCGGTGGCCGGATCAGATTTTTCTCAAATTTTTTCATAAAAATCATTTTTTGTGTTTCTTCAAAAATTTCCATTTTTATTGAGGTCCGGACCGGTGCCCGGATCAGTGCCCAGATCAGTTTTTTTTTCAAAATTTTCAAAAAAATCATTTTTTTGAGCTTCTACAAAAATTCTCATTTTTATCGATTCCCGGACCGGGGCGGGACTGGTGACCGTAACAGTGCCCGGATCGGTAGCCGGATCAGATTTTTCTCAAATTTTTTCAAAAAAATCCTTTTTTGTGTTCCTTCAAAAATTTCCATTTTCATTGAGGTCCGGACCGGTGCCCGGATCAGTGCCCAGATCAGTTTTTTTTTCAAAATTTTCAAAAAAATCATTTTTTTGAGCTTCTTCAAAAATTCTCATTTTTATCGATATCCGGACCGGGGCCGGATCGGTGACCGGATCGGTGCCCAGATCAGTTTTTCTCAAATTTTTCCAAAAAAATCTTTTTTCAATTTTTCCAAAATTTCCATTTTTATCGGTGTTTGGACCGGTGACTGGATCGGTGTCCGGATCGGTGACCGGAGCAGTTTTTTTGCCAAATTTTTTCAAGAAAATCATTTTTTGAGTTTCTTCAAAAATTCTCATTTTTATCGATGTCCGGACCGGGGCCGGATCGGTGACTGGATCGGTGCCCAGATCAGTTTTTCTCAAAATTTAAAAAAAAAATATTTTTCCCAATTTTTTCAAAATTTCCATTTTTATCGGTGTGCAGACCGGTGCCCGGATCGGTGCCTGGATCGGTGCCCGGATCAGATTTTTCTCAAATTTTTTCAAAGAAATCATTTTTTGAGTTTCTTCAAAAATTTCCATTTTTATTGAGGTCCGGACCGGTGCCCGGATCAGTGCCCAGATCAGTTTTTTTTTTCAAATTTTTCAAAAAAATCATTTTTTGAGTTTCTTCAAAAATTCTCATTTTTGTCGATGTCCGGACCGGTGACCAGATCAGTGTTTTTCTCAAATTTTTTCAAGAAAATCATTTTTTGAGTTTCTTCAAAAATTCTCATTTTTATCGATGTCCGGACCGGGGCCAGATTGGTGACCGGATCAGTGATCAGATCAGTTTTTCTCAAAATTTAAAAAAAAAATATTTTTCCCAATTTTTTCAAAATTTCCATTTTTATCGGTGTCCGGACCGGGGCCGGATCGGTGACCGGATCAGTGCCCAGATCAGTTTTTTTTTCAAATTTTTCAAAAAAATCATTTTTTTGAGCTTCTTCAAAAATTCTCATTTTTATCGATATCCGGACCGGGGCCGGATTGGTGACCGGATCGATGCCCAGATCAGTTTTTCTCAAATTTTTTCAAAAAATTCTTTTTTCAATTTTTCCAAAATTTCCATTTTTATCGGTGTTCGGACCGGTGACCGGATTGGTGTCCGGATTGGTGACCGGAGCAGTTTTTTTCCAAATTTTTTTTAAAAAATCTTTTTTTGAGTTTCTTCAGTAATTCTCATTTTTATCGATGTCCGGATCGGTGCCCGGAGCGGATTCCGGGTTGGTGTCTTCTTTTTTTTCAAATTTTTTCAAAGAAATCTTTTTTCCAATTTTACCAAAATTCCCTTATTTATCGGTGTCCGGACCGGTGACCGGATCGGTGTCTGGATCGGTGACCGGATCATTTTTTTGCCAAAT
Source organism: Aspidiotus destructor (assembly GCA_035079395.1). Lineage (NCBI taxonomy): Eukaryota > Metazoa > Arthropoda > Insecta > Hemiptera > Diaspididae > Aspidiotus > Aspidiotus destructor. The sequence continues at coordinate 73,714 of JAVHKZ010000029.1, forward strand.
TTTTTCAAGAAAATCATTTTTTGAGTTTCTTCAAAAATTCTCATTTTTATCAATGTCCGGACTGGGGCCGGATCGGTGACTGGATCGCTGCCCAGATCAGTTTTTCTCAAAATTTAAAAAAAAAATATTTTTCCCAATTTTTTCAAAATTTCCATTTTTATCGGTGTCCGGACCGGTGCCCGGATCGGTGCCCGGATCGGTGCCCGGATCAGATTTTTCTCAAATTTTTTCAAAGAAATCATTTTTTGAGTTTCTTCAAAAATTTCCATTTTTATTGAGGTCCGGACCGGTGCCCGGATCAGTGCCCAGATCAGTTTTTTTTTTCAAATTTTTCAAAAAAATCATTTTTTGAGTTTCTTCAAAAATTCTCATTTTTGTCGATGTCCGGACCGGTGACCAGATCAGTGTTTTTCTCAAATTTTTTCAAGAAAATCATTTTTTGAGTTTCTTCAAAAATTCTCATTTTTATCGATGTCCGGACCGGGGCCAGATTGGTGACCGGATCAGTGATCAGATCAGTTTTTCTCAAAATTTAAAAAAAAAATATTTTTCCCAATTTTTTCAAAATTTCCATTTTTATCGGTGTCCGGACCGGGGCCGGATCGGTGACCGGATCAGTGCCCAGATCAGTTTTTTTTTCAAATTTTTCAAAAAAATCATTTTTTTGAGCTTCTTCAAAAATTCTCATTTTTATCGATATCCGGACCGGGGCCGGATTGGTGACCGGATCGATGCCCAGATCAGTTTTTCTCAAATTTTTTCAAAAAATTCTTTTTTCAATTTTTCCAAAATTTCCATTTTTATCGGTGTTCGGACCGGTGACCGGATTGGTGTCCGGATTGGTGACCGGAGCAGTTTTTTTCCAAATTTTTTTTAAAAAATCTTTTTTTGAGTTTCTTCAGTAATTCTCATTTTTATCGATGTCCGGATCGGTGCCCGGAGCGGATTCCGGGTTGGTGTCTTCTTTTTTTTCAAATTTTTTCAAAGAAATCTTTTTTCCAATTTTACCAAAATTCCCATTTTTATCGGTGTCCGGACCGGTGACCGGATCGGTGTCTGGATCGGTGACCGGATCATTTTTTTGCCAAATTTTTTCAAGAAAATCATTTTTTGAGTTTCTTCAAAAATTCTCATTTTTATCAATGTCCGGACTGGGGCCGGATCGGTGACTGGATCGCTGCCCAGATCAGTTTTTCTCAAAATTTAAAAAAAAAATATTTTTCCCAATTTTTTCAAAATTTCCATTTTTATCGGTGTCCGGACCGGTGCCCGGATCGGTGCCCGGATCGGTGCCCGGATCGGTGCCCGGATCAGATTTTTCTCAAATTTTTTCAAGGAAATCATTTTTTGAGTTTCTTCAAAAATTTCCATTTTTATTGAGGTCCGGACCGGTGCCCGGATCAGTGCCCAGATCAGTTTTTTTTTCAAATTTTTCGAAAAAATCATTTTTTGAGTTTCTTCAAAAATTCTCATTTTTGTCGATGTCGGGACGGGTGACCGGATCAGTGTTTTTCTCAAATTTTTTTTAAAAAATCTTTTTTTGAGTTTCTTCAGTAATTCTCATTTTTATCGATGTCTGGATCGGTGCCCGGAGCGGATTCCGGGTTGGTGTCTTCTCTTTTTTCAAATTTTTTCAAAGAAATCTTTTTTCCAATTTTACCAAAATTTCCATTTTTATCGGTGTCCGGACCGGTGACCGGATCGGTGTCCGGATCGGTGACCGGATCAGTTTTTTTGCCAAATTTTTTCAAGAAAATCATTTTTTGAGTTTCTTCAAAAATTCTCATTTTTATCGATGTCCGGACCGGGGCCGGATCGGTGACTGGATCGGTGCCCAGATCAGTTTTTCTCAAAATTTAAAAAAAAAAATATTTTTCCCAATTTTTTCAAAATTTCCATTTTTATCGGTGTCCGGACCGGTGCCCGGATCGGTGCCCGGATCAGATTTTTCTCAAATTTTTTCAAAGAAATCATTTTTTGAGTTTCTTCAAAAATTTCCATTTTTATTGAGGTCCGGACCGGTGCCCGGATCAGTGCCCAGATCAGTTTTTTTTTCAAATTTTTCAAAAAAATCATTTTTTGAGTTTCTTCAAAAATTTTCATTTTTGTCGATGTCCGGACCGGTGACTGGATCAGTGTTTTTCTCAAATTTTTTCAAGAAAATCATTTTTTGAGTTTCTTCAAAAATTCTCATTTTTGTCGATGTCGGGACCGGTGACCGGATCAGTGTTTTTCTCAAATTTTTTCAAGAAAATCATTTTTTGAGTTTCTTCAAAAATTCTCATTTTTATCAATGTCCGGACCGGGGCCGGATCGGTGACCGGATCGGTGATCAGATCAGTTTTTCTCAAAATTTAAAAAAAAAAATTTCCCAAATATTTTCAAAATTTCCATCTTTATCAGTCTCCGGAACGGTGACCGGAACAGTGTCCGGAACGGTGTCCGGAACGGTGACCGGATCAGTGTCCGGATCGGTGACCGGATTGGTGCCCAGATCAGTTTTTCTCAAAATTTTTCAAAAAAATTTTTTTTCCAATTTTTTCAAAATTTCCATTATTATCGGTGTCCGGACCGGTGCCCGGATCGGTGCCCGGATCGGTGCCCGGATCGGTGCCGGAATCAGTTTTTCTTCAAATTTTTTCAAAAAAATCATTTTTTGAGTTTCTTCAAAAATTCTCATTTTTATCAATGTCAGGATCGGGGCCGGATCGGTGACCGGATCGGTGCCCGGAGCGGATTCCGGGTTGGTGTCTTTTTATTTTCAAAATTTTTCAAAAATATTTTTTTACAATTTTTTCAAAATTTTTATTTTTATTGGTGTCCGGACCGGTGCCCGGACCGTGCCCGGATCAGTTTTTTTTTCAAATTTTTCAAAAAAATCATTTTTTTGAGCTTCTACAAAAATTCTCATTTTTATCGATTCCCGGACCGGGGCGGGACTGGTGACCGTAACAGTGCCCGGATCGGTAGCCGGATCAGATTTTTCTCAAATTTTTTCAAAAAAATCCTTTTTTGTGTTCCTTCAAAAATTTCCATTTTCATTGAGGTCCGGACCGGTGCCCGGATCAGTGCCCAGATCAGTTTTTTTTTCAAACTTTTCAAAAAAATCATTTTTTGAGTTTCTTCAAAAATTCTCATTTTTGTCGATGTCCGGACCGGTGACCAGATCAGTGTTTTTCTCAAATTTTTTCAAGAAAATCATTTTTTGAGTTTCTTCAAAAATTCTCATTTTTATCGATGTCCGGACCGGGGCCGGATTGGTGACCGGATCAGTGATCAGATCAGTTTTTCTCAAAATTTAAAAAAAAAATATTTTTCCCAATTTTTTCAAAATTTCCATTTTTATCGGTGTCCGGACCGGGGCCGGATCGGTGACCGGATCAGTGCCCAGATCAGTTTTTTTTTCAAATTTTTCAAAAAAATCATTTTTTTGAGCTTCTTCAAAAATTCTCATTTTTATCGATATCCGGACCGGGGCCGGATTGGTGACCGGATCGATGCCCAGATCAGTTTTTCTCAAATTTTTTCAAAAAATTCTTTTTTCAATTTTTCCAAAATTTCCATTTTTATCGGTGTTCGGACCGGTGACCGGATTGGTGTCCGGATTGGTGACCGGAGCAGTTTTTTTCCAAATTTTTTTTAAAAAATCTTTTTTTGAGTTTCTTCAGTAATTCTCATTTTTATCGATGTCCGGATCGGTGCCCGGAGCGGATTCCGGGTTGGTGTCTTTTTTTTTTTCAAATTTTTTCAAAGAAATCTTTTTTCCAATTTTACCAAAATTTCCATTTTTATCGGTGTCCGGACCGGTGACCGGATCGGTGTCCGGATCGGTGACCGGATCAGTTTTTTTGCCAAATTTTTTCAAGAAAATCATTTTTTGAGTTTCTTCAAAAATTCTCATTTTTATCGATGTCCGGACCGGGGCCGGATCGGTGCCCGGATCAGTGCCCAGATCAGTTTTTTTTTCAAAATTTTCAAAAAAATCATTTTTTTGAGCTTCTTCAAAAATTCTCATTTTTATCTATGTCCGGACCGGGGCCCGATCGGTGACCGGATCGGTGCCCAGATCAGGTTTTCTCAAATTTTTTCAAAAAAATCTTTTTTCAATTTTTCCAAAATTTCCATTTTTATTGGTGTTTGGACCGGTGACCGGATCGGTGTCCGGATTGGTGACCGGAGCAGTTTTTTTCCAAATTTTTTTAAAAAAATCTTTTTTTGAGTTTCTTCAGTAATTCTCATTTTTATCAATGTCCGGATCGGTGCCCGGAGCGGATTCCAGGTTGGTGTTTTCTTTTTTTTCAAATTTTTTCAAAGAAATCTTTTTTCCAATTTTACCAAAATTCCCATTTTTATCGGTGTCCGGACCGGTGACCGGATCGGTGTCCGGATCGGTGACCGGATCATTTTTTTGCCAAATTTTTTCAAGAAAATCATTTTTTGAGTTTCTTCAAAAATTCTCATTTTTATCAATGTCCGGACTGGGGCCGGATCGGTGACTGGATCGGTGCCCAGATCAGTTTTCCTCAAAATTTAAAAAAAAAATATTTTTCCCAATTTTTTCAAAATTTCCATTTTTATCGGTGTCCGGACCGGTGCCCGGATCGGTGCCCGGATCGGTGCCCGGATCAGATTTTTCTCAAATTTTTTCAAGGAAATCATTTTTTGAGTTTCTTCAAAAATTTCCATTTTTATTGAGGTCCGGACCGGTGCCCGGATCAGTGCCCAGATCAGTTTTTTTTCAAATTTTTCAAAAAAATCATTTTTTGAGTTTCTTCAAAAATTCTCATTTTTGTCGATGTCGGGACGGGTGACCGGATCAGTGTTTTTCTCAAATTTTTTCAAGAAAATCATTTTTTGAGTTTCTTCAAAAATTCTCATTTTTATCGATGTCCGGACCGGGGCCGGATCGGTGACCGGATCGGTGATCAGATCAGTTTTTCTCAAAATTTAAAAAAAAAATATTTTTCCCAATTTTTTCAAAATTTCCATTTTTATCGGTGTCCGGACCGGGGCCGGATCGGTGACCGGATCAGTGCCCAGATCAGTTTTTTTTTCAAATTTTTCAAAAAAATCATTTTTTTGAGCTTCTTCAAAAATTTTCATTTTTATCGATATCCGGACCGGGGCCGGATCGGTGCCTGGATCGGTGCCCGGATCAGATTTTTCTCAAATTTTTTCAAAGAAATCATTTTTTGAGTTTCTTCAAAAATTTCCATTTTTATTGGGGTCCGGACCGGTGCCCGGATCAGTGCCCAGATCATTTTTTTTTTCAAATTTTTCAAAAAAATCATTTTTTGAGTTTCTTCAGAAATTCTCATTTTTATCGATGTCCGGACTGGGGCCGGATCGGTGACCTGATCGGTGATCAGATCAGTTTTTCTCAAAATTTAAAAAAAAAAATATTTTTCCCAATTTTTTCAAAATTTCCATTTTTATCGGTGTCCGGACCGGTGCCCGGATCAGTGCCGGGATCAGATTTTTCTCAAATTTTTTCAAAAAAATCATTTTTTGAGTTTCTTCAAAAATTCTCATTTTTGTCGATGTCCGGACCCGTGACCGGATCAGTTTTTTTCTCAAATTTTTTCAAGAAAATCATTTTTTGAGTTTCTTCAAAAATTCTCATTTTTATTGGTGTCCGGACCGGTGCCCGGATCAGTGCCCAGATCAGTTTTTTTTTTCAAATTTTTCAAAGAAATCATTTTTTTGAGCTTCTTCACAAATTCTCATCTTTATCGATATCCGGACCGGGGCCGGATCGGTGACCGGATCGGTGCCCAGATCAGTTTTTCTCAAATTCTTTCAAAAAAATCTTTTTTCAATTTTTCCAAAATTTCCATTTTTATCGGTGTTTGGACCGGTGACCGGATCGGTGTCCGGATCGGTGACCGGAGCAGTTTTTTTCCAAATTTTTTTAAAAAAATCTTTTTTTGAGTTTCTTCAGTAATTCTCATTTTTATCGATGTCCGGATCGGTGCCCGGAGCGGATTCCGGGTTGGTGTCTTCTTTTTTTTCAAATTTTTTCAAAGAAATCTTTTTTCCAATTTTACCAAAATTTCCATTTTTATCGGTGTCCGGACCGGTGACCGGATCGGTGTCCGGATCGGTGACCGGATCATTTTTGCCAAATTTTTTCAAGAAAATCATTTTTTGAGTTTCTTCAAAAATTCTCATTTTTATCAATGTCCGGACCGGGGCCGGATCGGTGACTGGATCGGTGCCCAGATCAGTTTTTCTCAAAATTTAAAAAAAAAATATATTTCCCAATTTTTTCAAAATTTCCATTTTTATCGGTGTCCGGACCGGTGCCCGGATTGGTGCCCGGATCAGATTTTTCTCAAATTTTTTCGAAAAAATCATTTTTTGAGTTTCTTCAAAAATTTCCATTTTTATTGAGGTCCGGACCGGTGCCCGGATCAGTGCCCAGATCAGTTTTTTCTTCAAATTTTTCAAAAAAATCATTTTTTGAGTTTCTTCAGTAATTCTCATTTTTATCGATGTCCGGATCGGTGCCCGGAGCGGATTCCGGGTTGGTGTCTTTTTATTTTCAAATTTTTCCAAAAAAATCTTTTTTTCAATTTTTTTCAAAATTCCCATTTTTATTGGTGTCCGGACCGGGGCCGGATCGAAGAACGGATCGGTGCCCAGATCAGTTTTTCTCAAAATTTTTCAAAAATATTTTTTTACACTTTTTTCAAAATTTTTATTTTTATTGGTGTCCGGACCGTGCCCGGATCAGTTTTTTTTTCAAATTTTTTAAAAAAATCATTTTTTTGAGCTTCTTCAAAAATTCTCATTTTTATCGATTCCCGGACCGGGGCCGGACCGGTGACCGTAACAGTGCCCGGATCGATGGCCGGATCAGATTTTTCTCAAATTTTTTCATAAAAATCATTTTTTGTGTTTCTTCAAAAATTTCCATTTTTATTGAGGTCCGGACCGGTGCCCGGATCAGTGCCCAGATCAGTTTTTTTTTCAAAATTTTTCAAAAAAATCATTTTTCGAGCTTCTTCAAAAATTCTCATTTTTATTGATATCGGGACCGGGGCCGGATCGGTGACCGGATCGGTGCCCAGATCAGTTTTTCTCAAATTTTTTCAAAAAAATCTTTTTTCAATTTTTCCAAAATTTCCATTTTTATCGGTGTTTGGACCGGTGACCGGATCGGTGTCCGGATCAGTGCCCAGATCAGTTTGTTTTTCAAATTTTTCAGAAAAATCATTTTTTTGAGCTTCTTCAAAAATTCTCATTTTTATTGATATCCGGACCGGGGCCGGATCGGTGACCGGATCGGTGATCAGATCAGTTTTTCTCAAAATTTAAAAAAAAAATATTTTTCCCAATTTTTTCAAAATTTCCATTTTTATCGGTGTCCGGACCGGTGACCGGATCGGTGTCCGGATTGGTGACCGGAGCAGTTTTTTTCCAAATTTTTTTTAACAAATCTTTTTTTGAGTTTCTTCAGTAATTCTCATTTTTATCGATGTCCAGATCGGTGCCCGGAGCGGATTCCGGGTTGGTGTCTTTTTATTTTCAAAATTTTTCAAAAATATTTTTTTACAATTTTTTCAAAATTTTTATTTTTATTGGTGTCCGGACCGGTGCCCGGACCGTGCCCGGATCAGTTTTTTTTTCAAATTTTTCAAAAAAATCATTTTTTGAGATTCTTCAAAAATTTTCATTTTTGTCGATGTCCGGACCGGTGACTGGATCAGTGTTTTTCTCAAATTTTTTCAAGAAAATCATTTTTTGAGTTTCTTCAAAAATTCTCATTTTTGTCGATGTCGGGACCGGTGACCAGATCAGTGTTTTTCTCAAATTTTTTCAAGAAAATCATTTTTTGAGTTTCTTCAAAAATTCTCATTTTTATCAATGTCCGGACCGGGGCCGGATCGGTGACCGGATCGGTGATCAGATCAGTTTTTCTCAAAATTTAAAAAAAAAAAATTTCCCAAATATTTTCAAAATTTCCATCTTTATCAGTCTCCGGAACGGTGACCGGAACAGTGTCCGGAACGGTGTCCGGAACGGTGACCGGATCAGTGTCCGGATCGGTGACCGGATTGGTGCCCAGATCAGTTTTTCTCAAAATTTTTCAAAAAAATTTTTTTCCCAATTTTTTCAAAATTTCCATTTTTATCGGTGTCCGGACCGGTGCCCGGATTGGTGCCCGGATCAGATTTTTCTCAAATTTTTTCGAAAAAATCATTTTTTGAGTTTCTTCAAAAATTTCCATTTTTATTGAGGTCCGGACCGGTGCCTGGATCAGTGCCCAGATCAGTTTTTTCTTCAAATTTTTCAAAAAAATCATTTTTTGAGTTTCTTCAAAAATTTTCAGTTTTGTCGATGTCCGGACCGGTGCCGGGATCAGATTTTTCTCAAATTTTTTCAAGAAAATCATTTTTTGAGTTTCTTCAAAAATTCTCATTTTTATCGATGTCCGGACCGGGGCCGGACCGGGGCCGGATCGGTGACCGGATAGGTGATCAGATCAGTTTTTCTCAAAATTTAAAAAAAAATATTTTTCCCAATTTTTTCAAAATTTCCATTTTTATCGGTGTCCGGACCGGTGACCGGAGCAGTTTTTTTCCAAATTTTTTTTAACAAATCTTTTTTTGAGTTTCTTCAGTAATTCTCATTTTTATCGATGTCCGGATCGGTGCCCGGAGCGGATTCCGGGTTGGTGTCTTTTTATTTTCAAATTTTTCCAAAAAAATCTTTTTTTCAATTTTTTTCAAAATTCCCATTTTTATTGGTGTCCGGACCGGGGCCGGATCGAAGACCGGATCGGTGCCCAGATCAGTTTTTCTCAAAATTTTTCAAAAATATTTTTTTACAATTTTTTCAAAATTTTTATTTTTATTGGTGTCCGGACCGGTGCCCGGACCGTGCCCGGATCAGTTTTTTTTTCAAATTTTTTAAAAAAATCATTTTTTTGAGCTTCTTCAAAAATTCTCATTTTTATCGATTCCCGGACCGGGGCCGGACCGGTGACCGTAACAGTGCCCGGATCGATGGCCGGATCAGATTTTTCTCAAATTTTTTCATAAAAATCATTTTTTGTGTTTCTTCAAAAATTTCCATTTTTATTGAGGTCCGGACCGGTGCCCGGATCAGTGCCCAGATCAGTTTTTTTTTCAAAATTTTCAAAAAAATCATTTTTCGAGCTTCTTCAAAAATTCTCATTTTTATTGATATTGGGACCGGGGCCGGATCGGTGACCGGATCGGTGCCCAGATCAGTTTTTCTCAAATTTTTTCAAAAAAATCTTTTTTCAATTTTTCCAAAATTTCCATTTTTATCGGAGTTCGGACCGGTGACCGGATCGGTGTCCGGATCAGTGCCCAGATCAGTTTGTTTTTCAAATTTTTCAGAAAAATCATTTTTTTGAGCTTCTTCAAAAATTCTCATTTTTATTGATATCCGGACCGGGGCCGGATCGGTGACCGGATCGGTGATCAGATCAGTTTTTCTCAAAATTTAAAAAAAAAATATTTTTCCCAATTTTTTCAAAATTTCCATTTTTATCAGTGTCCGGACCGGTGACCGGATCGGTGTCCGGATTGGTGACCGGAGCAGTTTTTTTCCAAATTTTTTTTAACAAATCTTTTTTTGAGTTTCTTCAGTAATTCTCATTTTTATCGATGTCCAGATCGGTGCCCGGAGCGGATTCCGGGTTGGTGTCTTTTTATTTTCAAAATTTTTCAAAAATATTTTTTTACAATTTTTTCAAAATTTTTATTTTTATTGGTGTCCGGACCGGTGCCCGGACCGTGCCCGGATCAGTTTTTTTTTCAAATTTTTTAAAAAAATCATTTTTTTGAGCTTCTCCAAAAATTCTCATTTTTATCGATTCCCGGACCGGGGCCGGACCGGTGACCGTAACAGTGCCCGGATCGGTGGCCGGATCAGATTTTTCTCAAATTTTTTCATAAAAATCATTTTTTGTGTTTCTTCAAAAATTTCCATTTTTATTGAGGTCCGGACCGGTGCCCGGATCAGTGCCCAGATCAGTTTTTTTTTCAAAATTTTCAAAAAAATCATTTTTTTGAGCTTCTACAAAAATTCTCATTTTTATCGATTCCCGGACCGGGGCGGGACTGGTGACCGTAACAGTGCCCGGATCGGTAGCCGGATCAGATTTTTCTCAAATTTTTTCAAAAAAATCCTTTTTTGTGTTCCTTCAAAAATTTCCATTTTCATTGAGGTCCGGACCGGTGCCCGGATCAGTGCCCAGATCAGTTTTTTTTTCAAAATTTTCAAAAAAATCATTTTTTTGAGCTTCTTCAAAAATTCTCATTTTTATCGATATCCGGACCGGGGCCGGATCGGTGACCGGATCGGTGCCCAGATCAGTTTTTCTCAAATTTTTCCAAAAAAATCTTTTTTCAATTTTTCCAAAATTTCCATTTTTATCGGTGTTTGGACCGGTGACTGGATCGGTGTCCGGATCGGTGACCGGAGCAGTTTTTTTGCCAAATTTTTTCAAGAAAATCATTTTTTGAGTTTCTTCAAAAATTCTCATTTTTATCGATGTCCGGACCGGGGCCGGATCGGTGACTGGATCGCTGCCCAGATCAGTTTTTCTCAAAATTTAAAAAAAAAATATTTTTCCCAATTTTTTCAAAATTTCCATTTTTATCGGTGTTTGGACCGGTGACTGGATCGGTGTCCGGATCGGTGACCGGAGCAGTTTTTTTGCCAAATTTTTTCAAGAAAATCATTTTTTGAGTTTCTTCAAAAATTCTCATTTTTGTCGATGTCGGGACCGGTGACCGGATCAGTGTTTTTCTCAAATTTTTTCAAGAAAATCATTTTTTGAGTTTCTTCAAAAATTCTCATTTTTATCAATGTCCGGACCGGGGCCGGATCGGTGACCGGATCGGTGATCAGATCAGTTTTTCTCAAAATTTAAAAAAAAAAAATTTCCCAAATATTTTCAAAATTTCCATCTTTATCAGTCTCCGGAACGGTGACCGGAACAGTGTCCGGAACGGTGTCCGGAACGGTGACCGGATCAGTGTCCGGATCGGTGACCGGATTGGTGCCCAGATCAGTTTTTCTCAAAATTTTTCAAAAAAATTTTTTTCCCAATTTTTTCAAAATTTCCATTTTTATCGGTGTCCGGACCGGTGCCCGGATTGGTGCCCGGATCAGATTTTTCTCAAATTTTTTCGAAAAAATCATTTTTTGAGTTTCTTCAAAAATTTCCATTTTTATTGAGGTCCGGACCGGTGCCTGGATCAGTGCCCAGATCAGTTTTTTCTTCAAATTTTTCAAAAAAATCATTTTTTGAGTTTCTTCAAAAATTTTCAGTTTTGTCGATGTCCGGACCGGTGCCGGGATCAGATTTTTCTCAAATTTTTTCAAAAAAATCATTTTTTGAGTTTCTTCAAAAATTCTCATTTTTGTCGATGTCTGGACTGGTGACCGGATCAGTTTTTTTCTCAAATTTTTTCAAGAAAATCATTTTTTGAGTTTCTTCAAAAATTCTCATTTTTATCGATGTCCGGACCGGGGCCGGACCGGGGCCGGATCGGTGACCGGATCGGTGATCAGATCAGTTTTTCTCAAAATTTAAAAAAAAATATTTTTCCCAATTTTTTCAAAATTTCCATTTTTATCGGTGTCCGGACCGGTGACCGGAGCAGTTTTTTTCCAAATTTTTTTTAACAAATCTTTTTTTGAGTTTCTTCAGTAATTCTCATTTTTATCGATGTCCGGATCGGTGCCCGGAGCGGATTCCGGGTTGGTGTCTTTTTATTTTCAAATTTTTCCAAAAAAATCTTTTTTTCAATTTTTTTCAAAATTCCCATTTTTATTGGTGTCCGGACCGGGGCCGGATCGAAGACCGGATCGGTGCCCAGATCAGTTTTTCTCAAAATTTTTCAAAAATATTTTTTTACAATTTTTTCAAAATTTTTATTTTTATTGGTGTCCGGACCGGTGCCCGGACCGTGCCCGGATCAGTTTTTTTTTCAAATTTTTTAAAAAAATCATTTTTTTGAGCTTCTTCAAAAATTCTCATTTTTATCGATTCCCGGACCGGGGCCGGACCGGTGACCGTAACAGTGCCCGGATCGATGGCCGGATCAGATTTTTCTCAAATTTTTTCATAAAAATCATTTTTTGTGTTTCTTCAAAAATTTCCATTTTTATTGAGGTCCGGACCGGTGCCCGGATCAGTGCCCAGATCAGTTTTTTTTTCAAAATTTTCAAAAAAATCATTTTTCGAGCTTCTTCAAAAATTCTCATTTTTATTGATATTGGGACCGGGGCCGGATCGGTGACCGGATCGGTGCCCAGATCAGTTTTTCTCAAATTTTTTCAAAAAAATCTTTTTTCAATTTTTCCAAAATTTCCATTTTTATCGGTGTTCGGACCGGTGACCGGATCGGTGTCCGGATCAGTGCCCAGATCAGTTTGTTTTTCAAATTTTTCAGAAAAATCATTTTTTTGAGCTTCTTCAAAAATTCTCATTTTTATTGATATCCGGACCGGGGCCGGATCGGTGACCGGATCGGTGATCAGATCAGTTTTTCTCAAAATTTAAAAAAAAAATATTTTTCCCAATTTTTTCAAAATTTCCATTTTTATCAGTGTCCGGACCGGTGACCGGATCGGTGTCCGGATTGGTGACCGGAGCAGTTTTTTTCCAAATTTTTTTTAACAAATCTTTTTTTGAGTTTCTTCAGTAATTCTCATTTTTATCGATGTCCAGATCGGTGCCCGGAGCGGATTCCGGGTTGGTGTCTTTTTATTTTCAAAATTTTTCAAAAATATTTTTTTACAATTTTTTCAAAATTTTTATTTTTATTGGTGTCCGGACCGGTGCCCGGACCGTGCCCGGATCAGTTTTTTTTTCAAATTTTTTAAAAAAATCATTTTTTTGAGCTTCTTCAAAAATTCTCATTTTTATCGATTCCCGGACCGGGGCCGGACCGGTGACCGTAACAGTGCCCGGATCGGTGGCCGGATCAGATTTTTCTCAAATTTTTTCATAAAAATCATTTTTTGTGTTTCTTCAAAAATTTCCATTTTTATTGAGGTCCGGACCGGTGCCCGGATCAGTGCCCAGATCAGTTTTTTTTTCAAAATTTTCAAAAAAATCATTTTTTTGAGCTTCTACAAAAATTCTCATTTTTATCGATTCCCGGACCGGGGCGGGACTGGTGACCGTAACAGTGCCCGGATCGGTAGCCGGATCAGATTTTTCTCAAATTTTTTCAAAAAAATCCTTTTTTGTGTTCCTTCAAAAATTTCCATTTTCATTGAGGTCCGGACCGGTGCCCGGATCAGTGCCCAGATCAGTTTTTTTTTCAAAATTTTCAAAAAAATCATTTTTTTGAGCTTCTTCAAAAATTCTCATTTTTATCGATATCCGGACCGGGGCCGGATCGGTGACCGGATCGGTGCCCAGATCAGTTTTTCTCAAATTTTTCCAAAAAAATCTTTTTTCAATTTTTCCAAAATTTCCATTTTTATCGGTGTTTGGACCGGTGACTGGATCGGTGTCCGGATCGGTGACCGGAGCAGTTTTTTTGCCAAATTTTTTCAAGAAAATCATTTTTTGAGTTTCTTCAAAAATTCTCATTTTTATCGATGTCCGGACCGGGGCCGGATCGGTGACTGGATCGGTGCCCAGATCAGTTTTTCTCAAAATTTAAAAAAAAAATATTTTTCCCAATTTTTTCAAAATTTCCATTTTTATCGGTGTGCAGACCGGTGCCCGGATCGGTGCCTGGATCGGTGCCCGGATCAGATTTTTCTCAAATTTTTTCAAAAAAATCATTTTTTGAGTTTCTTCAATAATTCTCATTTTTGTCGATGTCCGGACCGGGGCCCGGATCAGATTTTTCTCAAATTTTTTCAAAAAAATCATTTTTTGAGTTTCTTCAAAAATTCTCATTTTTATCGATGTCCGGACCGGGGCCGGATCGGTGACCGGATCGGTGATCAGATCAGTTTTTCTCAAAATTTAAAAAAAAATATTTTTCCCAATTTTTTCAAAATTTCCATTTTTATCGGTGTCCGGACCGGTGCCCGGATCAGTGCCCAGATCAGTTTTTTTTTCAAATTTTTCAAAAAAATCATTTTTTTGAGCTTCTTCAAAAATTCTCATTTTTATCGATATCCGGACCGGGGCCGGATCGGTGACCGGATCGGTGCCCAGATCAGTTTTTCTCAAATTTTTTCAAAAAAATCTTTTTTCAATTTTTCCAAAATTTCCATTTTTATCGGCGTTCGGACCGGTGACCGGATTGGTGTCCGGATCGGTGACCGGAGCAGTTTTTTTCCAAATTTTTTTTAAAAAATCTTTTTTTGAGTTTCTTCAGTAATTCTCATTTTTATCGATGTCTGGATCGGTGCCCGGAGCGGATTCCGGGTTGGTGTCTTCTCTTTTTTCAAATTTTTTCAAAGAAATCTTTTTTCCAATTTTACCAAAATTTCCATTTTAATCGGTGTCCGGACCGGTGACCGGATCGGTGTCCGGATCGGTGACCGGATCAGTTTTTTTGCCAAATTTTTTCAAGAAAATCATTTTTTGAGTTTCTTCAAAAATTCTCATTTTTATCGATGTCCGGACCGGGGCCGGATCGGTGACCGGATCGGTGATCAGATCAGTTTTTCTCAAAATTTAAAAAAAAATATTTTTCCCAATTTTTTCAAAATTTCCATTTTTATCGGTGTCCGGACCGGTGCCCGGATCAGTGCCCAGATCAGTTTTTTTTTCAAATTTTACAAAAAAATCATTTTTTTGAGCTTCTTCAAAAATTCTCATTTTTATCGATATCCGGACCGGGGCCGGATCGGTGACCGGATCGGTGCCCAGATCAGTTTTTCTCAAATTTTTTCAAAAAAATCTTTTTTCAATTTTTCCAAAATTTCCATTTTTATCGGCGTTCGGACCGGTGACCGGCTTGGTGTCCGGATCGGTGACCGGAGCAGTTTTTTTCCAAATTTTTTTAAAAAAATCTTTTTTTGAGTTTCTTCAGTAATTCTCATTTTTATCGATGTCCGGATCGGTGCCCGGAGCGGCATCCGGGTTGGTGTCTTCTTTTTTTTCAAATTTTTTCAAAAAAACCTTTTTTCCAATTTTTTCAAAATTTCCATTTTTATCGGTGTTCGGACCGGTGACCGGATCGGTGTCCGGATCGGTGACCGGAGCAGTTTTTTTCCAAATTTTTTTTAAAAAATCTTTTTTTGAGTTTCTTCAGTAATTCTCATTTTTATCGATGTCCGGATCGGTGCCCGGAGCGGATTCCGGGTGGTGTCTTCTTTTTTTTCAAATTTTTTCAAAGAAATCTTTTTTCCAATTTTACCAAAATTTCCATTTTTATCGGTGTCCGGACCGGTGACCGGATCGGTGTCCGGATCGGTGACCGGATCAGTTTTTTTGCCAAATTTTTTCAAGAAAATCATTTTTTGAGTTTCTTCAAAAATTCTCATTTTTATCAATGTCCGGACCGGGGCCGGATCGGTGACTGGATCGGTGCCCAGATCAGTTTTTCTCAAGATTTAAAAAAAAAATATTTTTCCCAATTTTTTCAAAATTTCCATTTTTATCGGTGTCCGGACCGGTGCCCGGATCGGTGCCCGGATCAGATTTTTCTCAAATTTTTCCAAAAAAATCATTTTTTGAGTTTCTTCAAAAATTTCCATTTTTATTGAGGTCCGGACCGGTGCCCGGATCAGTGCCCAGATCAGTTTTTTTTTCAAATTTTTCAAAAAAATCATTTTTTGAGTTTCTTCAAAAATTCTCATTTTTGTCGATGTCCGGACCAGTGACCGGATCAGTGTTTTTCTCAAATTTTTTCAAGAAAATCATTTTTTGAGTTTCTTCAAAAATTCTCATTTTTATCGATGTCCGGACCGGGGCCGGATCGGTGACCGGATCGGTGATCAGATCGGTTTTTCTCAAAATTTAAAAAAAAAATATTTTTCCCAATTTTTTCAAAATTTCCATTTTTATCGGTGTCCGGACCGGTGCCCGGATCGGTGCCGGGATCAGATTTTTCTCAAATTTTTTCAAAAAAATCATTTTTTGAGTTTCTTCAAAAATTCTCATTTTTGTCGATGTCTGGACCGGTGACCGGATCAGTTTTTTTCTCAAATTTTTTCAAGAAAATCATTTTTTGAGTTTCTTCAAAAATTCTCATTTTTATCGATGTCCGGACCGGGGCCGGATCGGTGACCGGATCGGTGATCAGATCAGTTTTTCTCAAAATTTAAAAAAAATATATTTTTCCCAATTTTTTCAAAATTTCCATTTTTATCCGTGTCCGGACCGGGGCCGGATCGGTGACCGGATCGGTGCCCAGATCAGTTTTTCTCAAAATTTTTCAAAAAATTATTTTATCTAATTTTTTCAAAATTTCCATTTTCATCGGTGTCCGGACGTGTGCCCAGATCGGTGTCCGGATCTTCGACCGGATCAGTTTTTTTCCAAATTTTTTCAAAAAAATCATTTTTTGAATTTCTTCAAAAATTCTCATTTTTGTCGATGTCCGGACCGGTGACCGGATCAGTTTTTTTCTCAAATTTTTTCAAGAAAATCATTTTTTGAGTTTCTTCAAAAATTCTCATTTTTATCGATGTCCGGACCGGGGCCGGATCGGTGACCGGATCGGTGATCAGATCAGTTTTTCTCAAAATTTAAAAAAAAAATATTTTTCCCAATTTTTTCAAAATTTCCATTTTTATTGGTGTCCGGACCGGTGCCCGGATTGGTGCCCGAATCAGATTTTTCTCAAATTTTTTCAAAAAAATCATTTTTTGAGTTTCTTCAAAAATTTCCATTTTTATTGAGGTCCGGACCGGTGCCCGGATCAGTGCCCAGATCAGTTTTTTTTTCAAATTTTTCAGAAAAATCATTTTTTTGAGCTTCTTCAAAATTCTCATTTTTATCGATATCCGGACTGGGGCCGGATTGGTGACCGGACCGGTGCCCAGATCAGTTTTTCTCAAATTTTTTCAAAAAAATCTTTTTTCAATTTTTCCAAGATTCCCATTTTTATCGGTGTCCGGACCGGGGCCGGATCGAAGACCGGATCGGTGCCCAGATCAGTTTTTCTCAAAATTTTTCAAAAATATTTTTTTACAATTTTTTCAAACTTTTTATTTTTATTGGTGTCCGGACCGGTGCCCGGACCGTGCCCGGATCAGTTATTTTTTCAAATTTTTTTAAAAAATCATTTTTTTGAGCTTCTTCAAAAATTCTCATTTTTATCAATGTCAGGATCGGGGCCGGATCGGTGACCGGATCGGTGCCAGGAGCGGATTCCGGGTTGGTGTCTTCTTTTTTTTCAAATTTTTTCAAAGAAATATTTTTTCCAATTTTACCAAAATTTCCATTTTTATGGGTGTCCGGACCAGTGACCGGATCAGTGTCCGGATCGGTGACCGGATCAGTTTTTTTGCCAAATTTTTTCAAGAAAATCATTTTTTGACTTTCTTCAAAAATTCTCATTTTTATCGATGTCCGGACCGGGGCCGGATCGGTGACCGGATCAGTGCCCGGATCAGTTTTTTTTCAAATTTTTTCAAAAAAATCATTTTTCGAGTTTCTTCAAAAATTCTCATTTTTATCGATGTCCGGACCGGGGCCGGATCGGTGACTGGATCGGTGCCCAGATCAGTTTTTCTCAAAATTTAGAAAAAAAATATTTTTCCCAATTTTTTCAAAATTTCCATTTTTATCGGTGTCCGGACCGGTGCCCGGATCGGTGCCCGAATCAGTTTTTTTTCAAAGTTTTTCAAAAAAATCTTTTTTTGAGTTTCTTCAAATATTCTCATTTTTATCAATGTCAGGATCGGGGCCGGATTGGTGACCGGATCGGTGCCAGGAGCGGATTCCGGGTTGGTGTCTTCTTTTCTTTCAAATTTTTTCAAAGAAATCTTTTTTCCAATTTTACCAAAATTTCCATTTTTATCAGTGTCCGGACCGGTGACCGGATCAGTTTTTTTGCCAAATTTTTTCAAGAAAATCATTTTTTGAGTTTCTTCAAAAATTCCCATTTTTATCGATGTCCGGACCGGGGCCGGATCGGTGACCGGATCGGTGATCAGATCAGTTTTTCTCAAAATTTAAAAAAAAAATATTTTTCCCAATTTTTTCAAAATTTCCATTTTTATCGGTGTCCGGACCGGGGCCGGATCGGTGACCGGATCGGTGCCCAGATCAGTTTTTCTCAAAATTTTTCAAAAAATTATTTTATCCAATTTTTTCAAAATTTCCATTTTCATCGGTGTCCGGACGGGTGCCCAGATCGGTGTCCGGATCGTCGACCGGATCAGTTTTTTTCCAAATTTTTTCAAAAAAATCATTTTTTGAGTTTCTTCAAAAATTCTCATTTTTATCGATGTCCGGACCGGGGCCGGATCGGTGACCGGATCGGTGATCAGATCAGTTTTTCTCAAAATTTAAAAAAAAAATATTTTTCCCAATTTTTTCAAAATTTCCATTTTTATTGGTGTCCGGACCGGTGCCCGGATCGGTGCCCGAATCAGATTTTTCTCAAATTTTTTCAAAAAAATCATTTTTTGAGTTTCTTCAAAAATTTCCATTTTTATTGAGGTCCGGACCGGTGCCCGGATCAGTGCCCAGATCAGTTTTTTTTTCAAATTTTTCAGAAAAATCATTTTTTTGAGCTTCTTCAAAATTCTCATTTTTATCGATATCCGGACTGGGGCCGGATCGGTGACCGGATCGGTGCCCAGATCAGTTTTTCTCAAATTTTTTCAAAAAAATCTTTTTTCAATTTTTCCAAGATTCCCATTTTTATCGGTGTCCGGACCGGGGCCGGATCGAAGACCGGATCGGTGCCCAGATCAGTTTTTCTCAAAATTTTTCAAAAATATTTTTTTACAATTTTTTCAAACTTTTTATTTTTATTGGTGTCCGGACCGGTGCCCGGACCGTGCCCGGATCAGTTTTTTTTTCAAATTTTTTAAAAAAATCATTTTTTTGAGCTTCTTCAAAAATTCTCATTTTTATCGATTCCCGGACCGGGGCCGGACCGGTGACCGTAACAGTGCCCGGATCGGTGGCCGGATCAGATTTTTCTCAAATTTTTTCAAAAAAATCATTTTTTGAGTTTCTTCAAAAATTTCCATTTTTATTGAGGTCCGGACCGGTGCCCGGATCAGTGCCCAGATCAGTTTTTTTTCAAATTTTTCAAAAAAATCATTTTTTGAGTTTCTTCAAAAATTCTCATTTTTGTCGATGTCCGGACCAGGGCCGGATCGGTGACCGGATCGTTGCCCAGATCAGTTTTTCTCAAATTTTTTCAAAAAAATCTTTTTTCAATGTTTCCAAAATTTCCATTTTTATCGGTGTTCGGACCGGTTACCGGATCGGTGTCCGGATCGGTGACCGGAGCAGTTTTTTTCCAAATTTTTTTTAAAAAATCTTTTTTTGAGTTTCTTCAGTAATTCTCATTTTTATCGATGTCCGGATCGGTGCCCGGAGCGGATTCCGGGTTGGTGTCTTTTTATTTTCAAATTTTTTCAAAAAAATCTTTTTTTCAATTTTTTTCAAAATTCCCATTTTTATTGGTGTCCGGACCGGTGACCGGATCGGTGTCCGGATCGGTGACCGGATCGGTGTCCGGATCGGTGACCGGATCAGTTTTTTTGCCAAATTTTTTCAAGAAAATCATTTTTTGACTTTCTTCAAAAATTCTCATTTTTATCGATGTCCGGATCAGTGGCCGGATCAGTTTTTTTTCAAATTTTTTCAAAAAAATCATTTTTCGAGTTTCTTCAAAAATTCTTATATTTATCGATATCCGGACCGAGGGCCGGATCAAAGACCGGATCGGTGATCAGATCAGTTTTTCTCAAAATTTAAAAAAAAAATATTTTTCCCAATTTTTTCAAAATTTCCATTTTTATCGGTGTCCGGACCGGTGCCCGGATCAGTGCCCAGATCAGTTTTTTTTTCAAATTTTTCAAAAAAATCATTTTTTTGAGCTTCTTCAAAAATTCTCACTTTTATCGATATCCGGACCGGGGCCGGATCGGTGACCGGATCGGTGCCCAGATCAGTTTTTCTCAAATTTTTTCAAAAAAACCTTTTTTCAATTTTTCCAAAATTTCCATTTTTATCCGTGTTCGGACCGGTGACCGGATGGGTGTCCGGATCGGTGACCGGAGCAGTTTTTTTCCAAATTTTTTTAAAAAAATCTTTTTTTGAGTTTCTTCAGTAATTCTCATTTTTATCGATGTCCGGATCGGTGCCCGGAGCGGATTCCGGGTTGGTGTCTTCTTTTTTTTCAAATTTTTTCAAAGAAATCTTTTTTCCAATTTTACCAAAATTTCCATTTTTATCGGTGTCCGGACCGGTGACCGGATCGGTGTCCGGATCGGTGACCGGATCAGTTTTTTTGCCAAATTTTTTCAAGAAAATCATTTTTTGAGTTTCTTCAAAAATTCTCATTTTTATCAATGTCCGGACCGGGGCCGGATCGGTGACTGGATCGGTGCCCAGATCAGTTTTTCTCAAGATTTAAAAAAAAAATATTTTTCCCAATTTTTTCAAAATTTCCATTTTTATCGGTGTCCGGACCGGTGCCCGGATCGGTGCCCGGATCAGATTTTTCTCAAATTTTTTCAAAAAAATCATTTTTTGAGTTTCTTCAAAAATTTCCATTTTTATTGAGGTCCGGACCGGTGCCCGGATCAGTGCCCAGATCAGTTTTTTTTTCAAATTTTTCAAAAAAATCATTTTTTGAGTTTCTTCAAAAATTCTCATTTTTGTCGATGTCCGGACCAGTGACCGGATCAGTGTTTTTCTCAAATTTTTTCAAGAAAATCATTTTTTGAGTTTCTTCAAAAATTCTCATTTTTATCGATGTCCGGACCGGGGCCGGATCGGTGACCGGATCGGTGATCAGATCAGTTTTTCTCAAAATTTAAAAAAAAAATATTTTTCCCAATTTTTTCAAAATTTCCATTTTTATCCGTGTCCGGACCGGGGCCGGATCGGTGACCGGATCGGTGCCCAGATCAGTTTTTCTCAAAATTTTTCAAAAAATTATTTTATCCAATTTTTTCAAAATTTCCATTTTCATCGGTGTCCGGACGGGTGCCCAGATCGGTGTCCGGATCGTCGACCGGATCAGTTTTTTTCCAAATTTTTTCAAAAAAATCATTTTTTGAATTTCTTCAAAAATTCTAATTTTTGTCGAATTCCGGACCGGTGACCGGATCAGTTTTTTTCTCAAATTTTTTCAAGAAAATCATTTTTTGAGTTTCTTCAAAAATTCTCATTTTTATCGATGTCCGGACCGGGGCCGGATCGGTGACCGGATCGGTGATCAGATCAGTTTTTCTCAAAATTTAAAAAAAAAATATTTTTCCCAATTTTTTCAAAATTTCCATTTTTATTGGTGTCCGGACCGGTGCCCGGATCGGTGCCCGAATCAGATTTTTCTCAAATTTTTTCAAAAAAATCATTTTTTGAGTTTCTTCAAAAATTTCCATTTTTATTGGTGTCCGGACCGGTGCCCGGACCGTGCCCGGATCAGTTATTTTTTCAAATTTTTTAAAAAAATCATTTTTTTGAGCTTCTTCAAAAATTCTCATTTTTATCGATTCCCGGACCGGGGCCGGACCGGTGACCGTAACAGTGCCCGGATCGGTGGCCGGATCAGATTTTTCTCAAATTTTTTCAAAAAAATCATTTTTTGAGTTTCTTCAAAAATTTCCATTTTTATTGAGGTCCGGACCGGTGCCCGGATCAGTGCCCAGATCAGTTTTTTTTTCAAATTTTTCAAAAAAATCATTTTTTGAGTTTCTTCAAAAATTCTCATTTTTGTCGATGTCCGGACCAGGGCCGGATCGGTGACCGGATCGGTGC
The DNA here is from genome assembly GCA_035079395.1 of Aspidiotus destructor. Classification (NCBI taxonomy): domain Eukaryota; kingdom Metazoa; phylum Arthropoda; class Insecta; order Hemiptera; family Diaspididae; genus Aspidiotus; species Aspidiotus destructor. Next base: position 95,573 of record JAVHKZ010000029.1, read on the forward strand.
CCAGATCAGTATTTCTCAAATTTTTTCAAAAAAATCTTTTTTCAATGTTTCCAAAATTTCCATTTTTATCGGTGTTCGGACCGGTGACCGGATCGGTGTCCGGATCGGTGACCGGAGCAGTTTTTTTCCAAATTTTTTTTAAAAAATCTTTTTTTGAGTTTCTTCAGTAATTCTCATTTTTATCGATGTCCGGATTGGTGCCCGGAGCGGATTCCGGGTTGGTGTCTTTTTATTTTCAAATTTTTTCAAAAAAATCTTTTTTTCAATTTTTTTCAAAATTCCCATTTTTATTGGTGTCCGGACCGGTGACCGGATCGGTGTCCGGATCGGTGACCGGATCGGTGTCCGGATCGGTGACCGGATCAGTTTTTTTGCCAAATTTTTTCAAGAAAATCATTTTTTGACTTTCTTCAAAAATTCTCATTTTTATCGATGTCCGGACCGGGGCCGGATTGGTGACTGGATCGGTGCCCAGATCAGTTTTTCTCAAAATTTAAAAAAAAAATATTTTTCCCAATTTTTTCAAAATTTCCATTTTTATCGGTGTCCGGACCCGTGCCCGGATCGGCGCCCGGATCAGATTTTTCTCAAATTTTTCAAAGAAATCATTTTTTTGAGCTTCTTCAAAATTTCTCATTTTTATCGATTCCCGGACCGGGGCCGGACCGGTGACCCTAACAGTGCCCGGATCAGTGGCCGGATCAGTTTTTTTTCAAATTTTTTCAAAAAAATCATTTTTCGAGTTTCTTCAAAAATTCTTATATTTATCGATATCCGGACCGAGGGCCGGATCAAAGACCGGATCGGTGCCCGGATCGGTTTCCGGGTTGGGGGCTTTTTTGGACAAATTTAAAAAAAAAAAACTTTTTCCCAATTATTTTCAAAATTTCCATCTTTATCGGTCTCCGGAACGGTGACCGGAACAGTGTCCGGAACGGTGCCCGGATCAGTGCCCAGATCAGTTTTTTTTTCAATTTTTTCAAGAAAATCATTTTTTGAGTTTCTTCAAAAATTCTCATTTTTATCGATGTCCGGACCGGGGCCGGATCGGTGACCGGATCGGTGATCAGATAAGTTTTTTTCAAAATTTAAAAAAAAAATATTTTTCCCAATTTTTTCAAAATTTCCATTTTTATCGGTGTCCCAACCGGTGCCCGGATCGGTGCCCGGATCAGATTTTTCTCAAATTTTTTCAAAAAAATCATTTTTTGAGTTTTTTCAAAAATTTCCATTTTTATTGAGGTCCGGACCGGTGCCCGGATCAGTGCCCAGATCAGTTTTTTTTCAAATTTTTAAAAAAAATCATTTTTTTGAGCTTCTTCAAAAATTCTCATTTTTATCGATATCCGGACCGGGGCCGGATCGGTGACCGGATCGGTGCCCAGATCAGTTTTTCTCAAATTTTTTCAAAAAAATCTTTTTTCAATTTTTCCAAAATTTCCATTTTTATCGGTGTTTGGACCGGTGACCGGATCGGTGTCCGGATCGGTGACCGGAGCAGTTTTTTTCCAAATTTATTTTAAAAAATCTTTTTTTGAGTTTCTTCAGTAATTCTCATTTTTATCGATGTCCTGATTGGTGCCCCAAGCGGATTCCGGGTTGGTGTCTTTTTATTTTCAAATTTTTTCAAAAAAATCTTTTTTTCAATTTTTTTCAAAATTCCCATTTTTATCGGTGTCCGGACCGGGGCCGGATCGAAGACCGGATCGGTGCCCGGATCAGTTTTTCTCAAAATTTTTCAAAAATATTTTTTTACAATTTTTTCAAAATTTTTATTTTTATTGGTGTCCCAACCGGTGCCCGGATCGGTGCCCGGATCAGATTTTTCTCAAATTTTTTCAAAAAAATCATTTTTTGAGTTTCTTCAAAAATTTCCATTTTTATTGAGGTCCGGACCGGTGCCCGGATCAGTGCCCAGATCAGTTTTTTTTCAAATTTTTTAAAAAAATCATTGTTTTGAGCTTCTTCGAAAATTCTCATTTTTATCAATTCCCGGACCGGGGCCGGACCGGTGACCTTAACAGTGCCCGGATCGGTGGCCGGATCAGATTTTTCTCAAATTTTTTCAAAAAAATCATTCTTTGAGTTTCTTCAAAAATTTCCATTTTTATTGAGGTACGGACCGGTGCCCGGATCAGTGCCCAGATCAGTTTTTTTTTCAAATTTTTCAAAAAAATCATTTTTTGAGTTTCTTCAAAAATTCTCATTTTTGTCGATGTCCGGACCGGTGACCGGATCAGTGTTTTTCTCAAATTTTTTCAAGAAAATCATTTTTTAAGCTTCTTCAAAAATTCTCATTTTTATCGATATCCGGACCAGGGCCGGATCGGTGACCGGATCGGTGCCCAGATCAGTTTTTCTCAAATTTTTTCAAAAAAATCTTTTTTCAATGTTTCCAAAATTTCCATTTTTATCGGTGTTCGGACCGGTGACCGGATCGGTGTCCCGATCGGTGACCGGAGCAGTTTTTTTCCAAATTTTTTTAAAAAAATCTTTTTTTGAGTTTCTTCAGTAATTCTCATTTTTATCGATGTCCGGATCGGTGCCCGGAGCGGATTCCGGGTTGGTGTCTTCTTTTTTTTCAAATTTTTTCAAAGAAATCTTTTTTCCAATTTTACCAAAATTTCCATTTTTATCGGTGTCCGGACCGGTGACCGGATCGGTGTCCGGATCGGTGACCGGATCAGTTTTTTGGCCAAATTTTTTCAAGAAAATCATTTTTTGAGTTTCTTCAAAAATTCTCATTTTTATCAATGTCCGGACCGGGGCCGGATCGGTGACTGGATCGGTGCCCAGATCAGTTTTTCTCAAGATTTAAAAAAAAAATATTTTTCTCAATTTTTTCAAAATTTCCATTTTTATCGGTGTCCGGACCGGTGCCCGGATCGGTGCCCGGATCAGATTTTTCTCAAATTTTTTCAAAAAAATCATTTTTTGAGTTTCTTCAAAAATTTCCATTTTTATTGAGGTCCGGACCGGTGCCCGGATCAGTGCCCAGATCAGTTTTTTTTTCAAATTTTTCAAAAAAATCATTTTTTGAGTTTCTTCAAAAATTCTCATTTTTGTCGATGTCCGGACCAGTGACCGTATCAGTGTTTTTCTCAAATTTTTTCAAGAAAATCATTTTTTGAGTTTCTTCAAAAATTCTCATTTTTATCGATGTCCGGACCGGGGCCGGATCGGTGACCGGATCGGTGATCAGATCAGTTTTTCTCAAAATTTAAAAAAAAAATATTTTTCCCAATTTTTTCAAAATTTCCATTTTTATCCGTGTCCGGACCGGGGCCGGATCGGTGACCGGATCGGTGCCCAGATCAGTTTTTCTCAAAATTTTTCAAAAAATTATTTTATCCAATTTTTTCAAAATTTCCATTTTCATCGGTGTCCGGACGGGTGCCCAGATCGGTGTCCGGATCGTCGACCGGATCAGTTTTTTTCCAAATTTTTTCAAAAAAATCATTTTTTGAATTTCTTCAAAAATTCTAATTTTTGTCGAATTCCGGACCGGTGACCGGATCAGTTTTTTTCTCAAATTTTTTCAAGAAAATCATTTTTTGAGTTTCTTCAAAAATTCTCATTTTTATCGATGTCCGGACCGGGGCCGGATCGGTGACCGGATCGGTGATCAGATCAGTTTTTCTCAAAATTTAAAAAAAAAATATTTTTCCCAATTTTTTCAAAATTTCCATTTTTATTGGTGTCCGGACCGGTGCCCGGATCGGTGCCCGAATCAGATTTTTCTCAAATTTTTTCAAAAAAATCATTTTTTGAGTTTCTTCAAAAATTTCCATTTTTATTGAGGTCCGGACCGGTGCCCGGATCAGTGCCCAGATCAGTTTTTTTTTCAAATTTTTCAGAAAAATCATTTTTTTGAGCTTCTTCAAAATTCTCATTTTTATCGATATCCGGACTGGGGCCGGATTGGTGACCGGACCGGTGCCCAGATCAGTTTTTCTCAAATTTTTTCAAAAAAATCTTTTTTCAATTTTTCCAAGATTCCCATTTTTATCGGTGTCCGGACCGGGGCCGGATCGAAGACCGGATCGGTGCCCAGATCAGTTTTTCTCAAAATTTTTCAAAAATATTTTTTTACAATTTTTTCAAACTTTTTATTTTTATTGGTGTCCGGACCGGTGCCCGGACCGTGCCCGGATCAGTTATTTTTTCAAATTTTTTAAAAAAATCATTTTTTTGAGCTTCTTCAAAAATTCTCATTTTTATCGATTCCCGGACCGGGGCCGGACCGGTGACCGTAACAGTGCCCGGATCGGTGTCCGGATCAGATTTTTCTCAAATTTTTTCAAAAAAATCATTTTTTGAGTTTCTTCAAAAATTTCCATTTTTATTGAGGTCCGGACCGGTGCCCGGATCAGTGCCCAGATCAGTTTTTTTTTCAAATTTTTCAAAAAAATCATTTTTTGAGTTTCTTCAAAAATTCTCATTTTTGTCGATGTCCGGACCAGGGCCGGATCGGTGACCGGATCGGTGCCCAGATCAGTTTTTCTCAAATTTTTTCAAAAAAATCTTTTTTCAATGTTTCCAAAATTTCCATTTTTATCGGTGTTCGGACCGGTGACCGGATCGGTGTCCGGATCGGTGACCGGAGCAGTTTTTTTCCAAATTTTTTTTAAAAAATCTTTTTTTGAGTTTCTTCAGTAATTCTCATTTTTATCGATGTCCGGATTGGTGCCCGGAGCGGATTCCGGGTTGGTGTCTTTTTATTTTCAAATTTTTTCAAAAAAACCTTTTTTTCAATTTTTTTCAAAATTCCCATTTTTATTGGTGTCCGGACCGGTGACCGGATCGGTGTCCGGATCGGTGACCGGATCGGTGTCCGGATCGGTGACCGGATCAGTTTTTTTGCCAAATTTTTTCAAGAAAATCATTTTTTGACTTTCTTCAAAAATTCTCATTTTTATCGATGTCCGGACCGGGGCCGGATTGGTGACTGGATCGGTGCCCAGATCAGTTTTTCTCAAAATTTAAAAAAAAAATATTTTTCCCAATTTTTTCAAAATTTCCATTTTTATCGGTGTCCGGACCCGTGCCCGGATCGGCGCCCGGATCAGATTTTTCTCAAATTTTTCAAAGAAATCATTTTTTTGAGCTTCTTCAAAATTTCTCATTTTTATCGATTCCCGGACCGGGGCCGGACCGGTGACCCTAACAGTGCCCGGATCAGTGGCCGGATCAGTTTTTTTTCAAATTTTTTCAAAAAAATCATTTTTCGAGTTTCTTCAAAAATTCTTATATTTATCGATATCCGGACCGAGGGCCGGATCAAAGACCGGATCGGTGCCCGGATCGGTTTCCGGGTTGGGGGCTTTTTTGGACAAATTTAAAAAAAAAAAACTTTTTCCCAATTATTTTCAAAATTTCCATCTTTATCGGTCTCCGGAACGGTGACCGGAACAGTGTCCGGAACGGTGCCCGGATCAGTGCCCAGATCAGTTTTTTTTTCAATTTTTTCAAGAAAATCATTTTTTGAGTTTCTTCAACAATTCTCATTTTTATCGATGTCCGGACCGGGGCCGGATCGGTGACCGGATCGGTGATCAGATAAGTTTTTTTCAAAATTTAAAAAAAAAATATTTTTCCCAATTTTTTCAAAATTTCCATTTTTATCGGTGTCCCAACCGGTGCCCGGATCGGTGCCCGGATCAGATTTTTCTCAAATTTTTTCAAAAAAATCATTTTTTGAGTTTTTTCAAAAATTTCCATTTTTATTGAGGTCCGGACCGGTGCCCGGATCAGTGCCCAGATCAGTTTTTTTTCAAATTTTTAAAAAAAATCATTTTTTTGAGCTTCTTCAAAAATTCTCATTTTTATCGATATCCGGACCGGGGCCGGATCGGTGACCGGATCGGTGCCCAGATCAGTTTTTCTCAAATTTTTTCAAAAAAATCTTTTTTCAATTTTTCCAAAATTTCCATTTTTATCGGTGTTTGGACCGGTGACCGGATCGGTGTCCGGATCGGTGACCGGAGCAGTTTTTTTCCAAATTTATTTTAAAAAATCTTTTTTTGAGTTTCTTCAGTAATTCTCATTTTTATCGATGTCCTGATTGGTGCCCCAAGCGGATTCCGGGTTGGTGTCTTTTTATTTTCAAATTTTTTCAAAAAAATCTTTTTTTCAATTTTTTTCAAAATTCCCATTTTTATCGGTGTCCGGACCGGGGCCGGATCGAAGACCGGATCGGTGCCCGGATCAGTTTTTCTCAAAATTTTTCAAAAATATTTTTTTACAATTTTTTCAAAATTTTTATTTTTATTGGTGTCCCAACCGGTGCCCGGATCGGTGCCCCGATCAGATTTTTCTCAAATTTTTTCAAAAAAATCATTTTTTGAGTTTCTTCAAAAATTTCCATTTTTATTGAGGTCCGGACCGGTGCCCGGATCAGTGCCCAGATCAGTTTTTTTTCAAATTTTTTAAAAAAATCATTGTTTTGAGCTTCTTCGAAAATTCTCATTTTTATCAATTCCCGGACCGGGGCCGGACCGGTGACCTTAACAGTGCCCGGATCGGTGGCCGGATCAGATTTTTCTCAAATTTTTTCAAAAAAATCATTCTTTGAGTTTCTTCAAAAATTTCCATTTTTATTGAGGTACGGACCGGTGCCCGGATCAGTGCCCAGATCAGTTTTTTTTTCAAATTTTTCAAAAAAATCATTTTTTGAGTTTCTTCAAAAATTCTCATTTTTGTCGATGTCCGGACCGGTGACCGGATCAGTGTTTTTCTCAAATTTTTTCAAGAAAATCATTTTTTAAGCTTCTTCAAAAATTCTCATTTTTATCGATATCCGGACCAGGGCCGGATCGGTGACCGGATCGGTGCCCAGATCAGTTTTTCTCAAATTTTTTCAAAAAAACCTTTTTTCAATTTTTCCAAAATTTCCATTTTTATCCGTGTTCGGACCGGTGACCGGATGGGTGTCCGGATCGGTGACCGGAGCAGTTTTTTTCCAAATTTTTTTTAAAAAATCTTTTTTTGAGTTTCTTCAGTAATTCTCATTTTTATCGATGTCCGGATCGGTGCCCGGAGCGGATTCCGGGTTGGTGTCTTCTTTTTTTTCAAATTTTTTCAAAGAAATCTTTTTTCCAATTTTACCAAAATTTCCATTTTTATCGGTGTCCGGACCGGTGACCGGATCGGTGTCCGGATCGGTGACCGGATCAGTTTTTTTGCCAAATTTTTTCAAGAAAATCATTTTTTGAGTTTCTTCAAAAATTCTCATTTTTATCAATGTCCGGACCGGGGCCGGATCGGTGACTGGATCGGTGCCCAGATCAGTTTTTCTCAAGATTTAAAAAAAAAATATTTTTCCCAATTTTTTCAAAATTTCCATTTTTATCGGTGTCCGGACCGGTGCCCGGATCGGTGCCCGGATCAGATTTTTCTCAAATTTTTTCAAAAAAATCATTTTTTGAGTTTCTTCAAAAATTTCCATTTTTATTGAGGTCCGGACCGGTGCCCGGATCAGTGCCCAGATCAGTTTTTTTTTCAAATTTTTCAAAAAAATCATTTTTTGAGTTTCTTCAAAAATTCTCATTTTTGTCGATGTCCGGACCAGTGACCGGATCAGTGTTTTTCTCAAATTTTTTCAAGAAAATCATTTTTTGAGTTTCTTCAAAAATTCTCATTTTTATCGATGTCCGGACCGGGGCCGGATCGGTGACCGGATCGGTGATCAGATCAGTTTTTCTCAAAATTTAAAAAAAAAATATTTTTCCCAATTTTTTCAAAATTTCCATTTTTATCCGTGTCCGGACCGGGGCCGGATCGGTGACCGGATCGGTGCCCAGATCAGTTTTTCTCAAAATTTTTCAAAAAATTATTTTATCCAATTTTTTCAAAATTTCCATTTTCATCGGTGTCCGGACGGGTGCCCAGATCGGTGTCCGGATCGTCGACCGGATCAGTTTTTTTCCAAATTTTTTCAAAAAAATCATTTTTTGAATTTCTTCAAAAATTCTCATTTTTGTCGATGTCCGGACTGGTGACCGGATCAGTTTTTTTCTCAAATTTTTTCAAGAAAATCATTTTTTGAGTTTCTTCAAAAATTCTCATTTTTATCGATGTCCGGACCGGGGCCGGATCGGTGACCGGATCGGTGATCAGATCAGTTTTTCTCAAAATTTAAAAAAAAAATATTTTTCCCAATTTTTTCAAAATTTCCATTTTTATTGGTGTCCGGACCGGTGCCCGGATCGGTGCCCGAATCAGATTTTTCTCAAATTTTTTCAAAAAAATCATTTTTTGAGTTTCTTCAAAAATTTCCATTTTTATTGAGGTCCGGACCGGTGCCCGGATCAGTGCCCAGATCAGTTTTTTTTTCAAATTTTTCAGAAAAATCATTTTTTTGAGCTTCTTCAAAATTCTCATTTTTATCGATATCCGGACTGGGGCCGGATTGGTGACCGGACCGGTGCCCAGATCAGTTTTTCTCAAATTTTTTCAAAAAAATCTTTTTTCAATTTTTCCAAGATTCCCATTTTTATCGGTGTCCGGACCGGGGCCGGATCGAAGACCGGATCGGTGCCCAGATCAGTTTTTCTCAAAATTTTTCAAAAATATTTTTTTACAATTTTTTCAAACTTTTTATTTTTATTGGTGTCCGGACCGGTGCCCGGACCGTGCCCGGATCAGTTATTTTTTCAAATTTTTTAAAAAAATCATTTTTTTGAGCTTCTTCAAAAATTCTCATTTTTATCGATTCCCGGACCGGGGCCGGACCGGTGACCGTAACAGTGCCCGGATCGGTGGCCGGATCAGATTTTTCTCAAATTTTTTCAAAAAAATCATTTTTTGAGTTTCTTCAAAAATTTCCATTTTTATTGAGGTCCGGACCGGTGCCCGGATCAGTGCCCAGATCAGTTTTTTTTTCAAATTTTTCAAAAAAATCATTTTTTGAGTTTCTTCAAAAATTCTCATTTTTGTCGATGTCCGGACCAGGGCCGGATCGGTGACCGGATCGGTGCCCAGATCAGTTTTTCTCAAATTTTTTCAAAAAAATCTTTTTTCAATGTTTCCAAAATTTCCATTTTTATCGGTGTTCGGACCGGTGACCGGATCGGTGTCCGGATCGGTGACCGGAGCAGTTTTTTTCCAAATTTTTTTTAAAAAATCTTTTTTTGAGTTTCTTCAGTAATTCTCATTTTTATCGATGTCCGGATTGGTGCCCGGAGCGGATTCCGGGTTGGTGTCTTTTTATTTTCAAATTTTTTCAAAAAAATCTTTTTTTCAATTTTTTTCAAAATTCCCATTTTTATTGGTGTCCGGACCGGTGACCGGATCGGTGTCCGGATCGGTGACCGGATCGGTGTCCGGATCGGTGACCGGATCAGTTTTTTTGCCAAATTTTTTCAAGAAAATCATTTTTTGACTTTCTTCAAAAATTCTCATTTTTATCGATGTCCGGACCGGGGCCGGATTGGTGACTGGATCGGTGCCCAGATCAGTTTTTCTCAAAATTTAAAAAAAAAATATTTTTCCCAATTTTTTCAAAATTTCCATTTTTATCGGTGTCCGGACCCGTGCCCGGATCGGCGCCCGGATCAGATTTTTCTCAAATTTTTCAAAGAAATCATTTTTTTGAGCTTCTTCAAAATTTCTCATTTTTATCGATTCCCGGACCGGGGCCGGACCGGTGACCCTAACAGTGCCCGGATCAGTGGCCGGATCAGTTTTTTTTCAAATTTTTTCAAAAAAATCATTTTTCGAGTTTCTTCAAAAATTCTTATATTTATCGATATCCGGACCGAGGGCCGGATCAAAGACCGGATCGGTGCCCGGATCGGTTTCCGGGTTGGGGGCTTTTTTGGACAAATTTAAAAAAAAAAAACTTTTTCCCAATTATTTTCAAAATTTCCATCTTTATCGGTCTCCGGAACGGTGACCGGAACAGTGTCCGGAACGGTGCCCGGATCAGTGCCCAGATCAGTTTTTTTTTCAATTTTTTCAAGAAAATCATTTTTTGAGTTTCTTCAAAAATTCTCATTTTTATCGATGTCCGGTCCGGGGCCGGATCGGTGACCGGATCGGTGATCAGATAAGTTTTTTTCAAAATTTAAAAAAAAAATATTTTTCCCAATTTTTTCAAAATTTCCATTTTTATCGGTGTCCCAACCGGTGCCCGGATCGGTGCCCGGATCAGATTTTTCTCAAATTTTTTCAAAAAAATCATTTTTTGAGTTTTTTCAAAAATTTCCATTTTTATTGAGGTCCGGACCGGTGCCCGGATCAGTGCCCAGATCAGTTTTTTTTCAAATTTTTAAAAAAAATCATTTTTTTGAGCTTCTTCAAAAATTCTCATTTTTATCGATATCCGGACCGGGGCCGGATCGGTGACCGGATCGGTGCCCAGATCAGTTTTTCTCAAATTTTTTCAAAAAAATCTTTTTTCAATTTTTCCAAAATTTCCATTTTTATCGGTGTTTGGACCGGTGACCGGATCGGTGTCCGGATCGGTGACCGGAGCAGTTTTTTTCCAAATTTATTTTAAAAAATCTTTTTTTGAGTTTCTTCAGTAATTCTCATTTTTATCGATGTCCTGATTGGTGCCCCAAGCGGATTCCGGGTTGGTGTCTTTTTATTTTCAAATTTTTTCAAAAAAATCTTTTTTTCAATTTTTTTCAAAATTCCCATTTTTATCGGTGTCCGGACCGGGGCCGGATCGAAGACCGGATCGGTGCCCGGATCAGTTTTTCTCAAAATTTTTCAAAAATATTTTTTTACAATTTTTTCAAAATTTTTATTTTTATTGGTGTCCCAACCGGTGCCCGGATCGGTGCCCGGATCAGATTTTTCTCAAATTTTTTCAAAAAAATCATTTTTTGAGTTTCTTCAAAAATTTCCATTTTTATTGAGGTCCGGACCGGTGCCCGGATCAGTGCCCAGATCAGTTTTTTTTCAAATTTTTTAAAAAAATCATTGTTTTGAGCTTCTTCGAAAATTCTCATTTTTATCAATTCCCGGACCGGGGCCGGACCGGTGACCTTAACAGTGCCCGGATCGGTGGCCGGATCAGATTTTTCTCAAATTTTTTCAAAAAAATCATTCTTTGAGTTTCTTCAAAAATTTCCATTTTTATTGAGGTACGGACCGGTGCCCGGATCAGTGCCCAGATCAGTTTTTTTTTCAAATTTTTCAAAAAAATCATTTTTTGAGTTTCTTCAAAAATTCTCATTTTTGTCGATGTCCGGACCGGTGACCGGATCAGTGTTTTTCTCAAATTTTTTCAAGAAAATCATTTTTTAAGCTTCTTCAAAAATTCTCATTTTTATCGATATCCGGACCAGGGCCGGATCGGTGACCGGATCGGTGCCCAGATCAGTTTTTCTCAAATTTTTTCAAAAAAATCTTTTTTCAATGTTTCCAAAATTTCCATTTTTATCGGTGTTCGGACCGGTGACCGGATCGGTGTCCCGATCGGTGACCGGAGCAGTTTTTTTCCAAATTTTTTTAAAAAAATCTTTTTTTGAGTTTCTTCAGTAATTCTCATTTTTATCGATGTCCGGATCGGTGCCCGGAGCGGATTCCAGGTTGGTGTCTTCTTTTTTTTCAAATTTTTTCAAAGAAATCTTTTTTCCAATTTTACCAAAATTTCCATTTTTATCGGTGTCCGGACCGGTGACCGGATCAGTGTCCGGATCGGTGACCGGATCAGTTTTTTTGCCAAATTTTTTCAAGAAAATCATTTTTTGAGTTTCTTCGAAAATTCTCATTTTTATCGATGTCCGGACCGGGGCCGGATCGGTGACTGGATCGGTGCCCAGATCAGTTTTTCTCAAAATTTAAAAAAAAATATTTTTCCCAATTTTTTCAAAATTTCCATTTTTATCGGTGTCCGGACCGGTGCCCGGATTGGTGCCCGGATCAGATTTTTCTCAAATTTTTTCAAAAAAATCATTTTTTGAGTTTCTTCAAAAATTTCCATTTTTATTGAGGTCCGGACCGGTGCCCGGATCAGTGCCCGAATCAGTTTTTTTTTCAAATTTTTCAAAAAAATCATTTTTTGAGTTTCTTCAAAAATTCTCATTTTTGTCGATGTCGGGACGGGTGACCGGATCAGTGTTTTTCTCAAATTTTTTCAAGAAAATCATTTTTTGAGTTTCTTCAAAAATTCTCATTTTTATCGATGTCCGGACCGGGGCCGGATCGGTGACCGGATCGGTGATCAGATCAGTTTTTCTCAAAATTTAAAAAGAAAATATTTTCCCAATTTTTTCAAAATTTCCATTTTTATCGGTGTCCGGACCGGTGCCCGGATCGGTGCCCGGATCAGATTTTTCTCAAATTTTTTCAAAAAAATCATTTTTTGAGTTTCTTCAAAAATTTCCATTTTATTGAGGTCCGGACCGGTGCCCGGATTGGTGCCCGGATCGGTTTTCTTTCAAATTTTTTAAAAAAAATCATGTTTTGAGTTTCTTCAAAAATTCTCATTTTTATCGATGTCCGGACCGGGGGCCGGATCGAAGACCGGACCGGTGCCCGGATTGGTGCCCGGATCAGATTTTTCTCAAATTTTTTCAAAAAAATCATTTTTTGAGTTTCTTCAAAAATTTCCATTTTTATTGAGGTCCGGACCGGTGCCCGGATCAGTGCCCGAATCAGTTTTTTTTTCAAATTTTTCAAAAAAATCATTTTTTGAGTTTCTTCAAAAATTCTCATTTTTATCGATGTCCGGACCGGTGACCGGATCAGTTTTTTTCTCAAATTTTTTCAAGAAAATCATTTTTTGAGTTTCTTCAAAAATTCTCATTTTTATCGATGTCCGGACCGGGGCCGGATCGGTGACCGGATCGGTGATCAGATAAGTTTTTCTCAAAATTTAAAAAAAAAATATTTTTCCCAATTTTTTCAAAATTTCCATTTTTATCGGTGTCCCAACCGGTGCCCGGATCGGTGCCCGGATCAGATTTTTCTCAAATTTTTTCAAAAAAATCATTCTTTGAGTTTCTTCAAAAATTTCCATTTTTATTGAGGTACGGACCGGTGCCCGGATCAGTGCCCAGATCAGTTTTTTTTTCAAATTTTTCAAAAAAATCATTTTTTGAGTTTCTTCAAAAATTCTCATTTTTATCGATATCCGGACCGGGGCCGGATCGGTGCCCAGATCAGTTTTTCTCAAATTTTTTCAAAAAAATCTTTTTTCAATTTTTCCAAAATTTCCATTTTTATCGGTGTTTGGACCGGTGACCGGATCGGTGTCCGGATCGGTGTCCGGATCGGTGACCGGAGCAGTTTTTTTCCAAATTTATTTTAAAAAATCTTTTTTTGAGTTTCTTCAGTAATTCTCATTTTTATCGATGTCCTGATTGGTGCCCCAAGCGGATTCCGGGTTGGTGTCTTTTTATTTTCAAATTTTTTCAAAAAAATCTTTTTTTCAATTTTTTTCAAAATTCCCATTTTTATCGGTGTCCGGACCGGGGCCGGATCGAAGACCGGATCGGTGCCCGGATCAGTTTTTCTCAAAATTTTTCAAAAATATTTTTTTACAATTTTTTCAAAATTTTTATTTTTATTGGTGTCCCAACCGGTGCCCGGATCGGTGCCCGGATCAGATTTTTCTCAAATTTTTTCAAAAAAATCATTTTTTGAGTTTCTTCAAAAATTTCCATTTTTATTGAGGTCCGGACCGGTGCCCGGATCAGTGCCCAGATCAGTTTTTTTTCAAATTTTTTAAAAAAATCATTGTTTTGAGCTTCTTCGAAAATTCTCATTTTTATCAATTCCCGGACCGGGGCCGGACCGGTGACCTTAACAGTGCCCGGATCGGTGGCCGGATCAGATTTTTCTCAAATTTTTTCAAAAAAATCATTCTTTGAGTTTCTTCAAAAATTTCCATTTTTATCGATGTCCGGACCGGGGCCGGATCGGTGACCGGATCGGTGATCAGATAAGTTTTTCTCAAAATTTAAAAAAAAAATATTTTTCCCAATTTTTTCAAAATTTCCATTTTTATCGGTGTCCCAACCGGTGCCCGGATCGGTGCCCGGATCAGATTTTTCTCAAATTTTTTCAAAAAAATCATTTTTTGAGTTTTTTCAAAAATTTCCATTTTTATTGAGGTCCGGACCGGTGCCCGGATCAGTGCCCAGATCAGTTTTTTTTCAAATTTTTAAAAAAAATCATTTTTTTGAGCTTCTTCAAAAATTCTCATTTTTATCGATATCCGGACCGGGGCCGGATCGGTGACCGGATCGGTGCCCAGATCAGTTTTTCTCAAATTTTTTCAAAAAAATCTTTTTTCAATTTTTCCAAAATTTCCATTTTTATCGGTGTTTGGACCGGTGACCGGATCGGTGTCCGGATCGGTGTCCGGATCGGTGACTGGAGCAGTTTTTTTCCAAATTTATTTTAAAAAATCTTTTTTTGAGTTTCTTCAGTAATTCTCATTTTTATCGATGTCCTGATTGGTGCCCCAAGCGGATTCCGGGTTGGTGTCTTTTTATTTTCAAATTTTTTCAAAAAAATCTTTTTTTCAATTTTTTTCAAAATTCCCATTTTTATCGGTGTCCGGACCGGGGCCGGATCGAAGACCGGATCGGTGCCCGGATCAGTTTTTCTCAAAATTTTTCAAAAATATTTTTTTACAATTTTTTCAAAATTTTTATTTTTATTGGTGTCCCAACCGGTGCCCGGATCGGTGCCCGGATCAGATTTTTCTCAAATTTTTTCAAAAAAATCATTTTTTGAGTTTCTTCAAAAATTTCCATTTTTATTGAGGTCCGGACCGGTGCCCGGATCAGTGCCCAGATCAGTTTTTTTTCAAATTTTTTAAAAAAATCATTGTTTTGAGCTTCTTCGAAAATTCTCATTTTTATCAATTCCCGGACCGGGGCCGGACCGGTGACCTTAACAGTGCCCGGATCGGTGGCCGGATCAGATTTTTCTCAAATTTTTTCAAAAAAATCATTCTTTGAGTTTCTTCAAAAATTTCCATTTTTATTGAGGTACGGACCGGTGCCCGGATCAGTGCCCAGATCAGTTTTTTTTTCAAATTTTTCAAAAAAATCATTTTTTGAGTTTCTTCAAAAATTCTCATTTTTGTCGATGTCCGGACCGGTGACCGGATCAGTGTTTTTCTCAAATTTTTTCAAGAAAATCATTTTTTAAGCTTCTTCAAAAATTCTCATTTTTATCGATATCCGGACCAGGGCCGGATCGGTGACCGGATCGGTGCCCAGATCAGTTTTTCTCAAATTTTTTCAAAAAAATCTTTTTTCAATGTTTCCAAAATTTCCATTTTTATCGGTGTTCGGACCGGTGACCGGATCGGTGTCCCGATCGGTGACCGGAGCAGTTTTTTTCCAAATTTTTTTTAAAAAATCTTTTTTTGAGTTTCTTCAGTAATTCTCATTTTTATCGATGTCCGGATCGGTGCCCGGAGCGGATTCCAGGTTGGTGTCTTCTTTTTTTTCAAATTTTTTCAAAGAAATCTTTTTTCCAATTTTACCAAAATTTCCATTTTTATCGGTGTCCGGACCGGTGACCGGATCAGTGTCCGGATCGGTGACCGGATCAGTTTTTTTGCCAAATTTTTTCAAGAAAATCATTTTTTGAGTTTCTTCGAAAATTCTCATTTTTATCGATGTCCGGACCGGGGCCGGATCGGTGACTGGATCGGTGCCCAGATCAGTTTTTCTCAAAATTTAAAAAAAAAATATTTTTCCCAATTTTTTCAAAATTTCCATTTTTATCGGTGTCCGGACCGGTGCCCGGATTGGTGCCCGGATCAGATTTTTCTCAAATTTTTTCAAAAAAATCATTTTTTGAGTTTCTTCAAAAATTTCCATTTTTATCGATGTCCGGACCGGGGCCGGATCGGTGACCGGATCGGTGATCAGATAAGTTTTTCTCAAAATTTAAAAAAAAAATATTTTTCCCAATTTTTTCAAAATTTCCATTTTTATCGGTGTCCCAACCGGTGCCCGGATCGGTGCCCGGATCAGATTTTTCTCAAATTTTTTCAAAAAAATCATTTTTTGAGTTTTTTCAAAAATTTCCATTTTTATTGAGGTCCGGACCGGTGCCCGGATCAGTGCCCAGATCAGTTTTTTTTCAAATTTTTAAAAAAAATCATTTTTTTGAGCTTCTTCAAAAATTCTCATTTTTATCGATATCCGGACCGGGGCCGGATCGGTGACCGGATCGGTGCCCAGATCAGTTTTTCTCAAATTTTTTCAAAAAAATCTTTTTTCAATTTTTCCAAAATTTCCATTTTTATCGGTGTTTGGACCGGTGACCGGATCGGTGTCCGGATCGGTGTCCGGATCGGTGACTGGAGCAGTTTTTTTCCAAATTTATTTTAAAAAATCTTTTTTTGAGTTTCTTCAGTAATTCTCATTTTTATCGATGTCCTGATTGGTGCCCCAAGCGGATTCCGGGTTGGTGTCTTTTTATTTTCAAATTTTTTCAAAAAAATCTTTTTTTCAATTTTTTTCAAAATTCCCATTTTTATCGGTGTCCGGACCGGGGCCGGATCGAAGACCGGATCGGTGCCCGGATCAGTTTTTCTCAAAATTTTTCAAAAATATTTTTTTACAATTTTTTCAAAATTTTTATTTTTATTGGTGTCCCAACCGGTGCCCGGATCGGTGCCCGGATCAGATTTTTCTCAAATTTTTTCAAAAAAATCATTTTTTGAGTTTCTTCAAAAATTTCCATTTTTATTGAGGTCCGGACCGGTGCCCGGATCAGTGCCCAGATCAGTTTTTTTTCAAATTTTTTAAAAAAATCATTGTTTTGAGCTTCTTCGAAAATTCTCATTTTTATCAATTCCCGGACCGGGGCCGGACCGGTGACCTTAACAGTGCCCGGATCGGTGGCCGGATCAGATTTTTCTCAAATTTTTTCAAAAAAATCATTCTTTGAGTTTCTTCAAAAATTTCCATTTTTATTGAGGTACGGACCGGTGCCCGGATCAGTGCCCAGATCAGTTTTTTTTTCAAATTTTTCAAAAAAATCATTTTTTGAGTTTCTTCAAAAATTCTCATTTTTATCGATATCCGGACCGGGGCCGGATCGGTGACCGGATCGGTGCCCAGATCAGTTTTTCTCAAATTTTTTCAAAAAAATCTTTTTTCAATTTTTCCAAAATTTCCATTTTTATCGGTGTTTGGACCGGTGACCGGATCGGTGTCCGGATCGGTGTCCGGATCGGTGACCGGAGCAGTTTTTTTCCAAATTTATTTTAAAAAATCTTTTTTTGAGTTTCTTCAGTAATTCTCATTTTTATCGATGTCCTGATTGGTGCCCCAAGCGGATTCCGGGTTGGTGTCTTTTTATTTTCAAATTTTTTCAAAAAAATCATTTTTTGAGTTTCTTCAAAAATTTCCATTTTTATTGAGGTCCGGACCGGTGCCCGGATCAGTGCCCAGATCAGTTTTTTTTCAAATTTTTTAAAAAAATCATTGTTTTGAGCTTCTTCGAAAATTCTCATTTTTATCAATTCCCGGACCGGGGCCGGACCGGTGACCTTAACAGTGCCCGGATCGGTGGCCGGATCAGATTTTTCTCAAATTTTTTCAAAAAAATCATTCTTTGAGTTTCTTCAAAAATTTCCATTTTTATTGAGGTACGGACCGGTGCCCGGATCAGTGCCCAGATCAGTTTTTTTTTCAAATTTTTCAAAAAAATCATTTTTTGAGTTTCTTCAAAAATTCTCATTTTTGTCGATGTCCGGACCGGTGACCGGATCAGTGTTTTTCTCAAATTTTTTCAAGAAAATCATTTTTTAAGCTTCTTCAAAAATTCTCATTTTTATCGATATCCGGACCAGGGCCGGATCGGTGACCGGATCGGTGCCCAGATCAGTTTTTCTCAAATTTTTTCAAAAAAATCTTTTTTCAATGTTTCCAAAATTTCCATTTTTATCGGTGTTCGGACCGGTGACCGGATCGGTGTCCCGATCGGTGACGGGAGCAGTTTTTTTCCAAATTTTTTAAAAAAAATCTTTTTTTGAGTTTCTTCAGTAATTCTCATTTTTATCGATGTCCGGATCGGTGCCCGGAGCGGATTCCAGGTTGGTGTCTTCTTTTTTTTCAAATTTTTTCAAAGAAATCTTTTTTCCAATTTTACCAAAATTTCCATTTTTATCGGTGTCCGGACCGGTGACCGGATCAGTGTCCGGATCGGTGACCGGATCAGTTTTTTTGCCAAATTTTTTCAAGAAAATCATTTTTTGAGTTTCTTCGAAAATTCTCATTTTTATCGATGTCCGGACCGGGGCCGGATCGGTGACTGGATCGGTGCCCAGATCAGTTTTTCTCAAAATTTAAAAAAAAAATATTTTTCCCAATTTTTTCAAAATTTCCATTTTTATCGGTGTCCGGACCGGTGCCCGGATTGGTGCCCGGATCAGATTTTTCTCAAATTTTTTCAAAAAAATCATTTTTTGAGTTTCTTCAAAAATTTCCATTTTTATTGAGGTCCGGACCGGTGCCCGGATCAGTGCCCGAATCAGTTTTTTTTTCAAATTTTTCAAAAAAATCATTTTTTGAGTTTCTTCAAAAATTCTCATTTTTGTCCATGTCGGGACGGGTGACCGGATCAGTGTTTTTCTCAAATTTTTTCAAGAAAATCATTTTTTGAGTTTCTTCAAAAATTCTCATTTTTATCGATGTCCGGACCGGGGCCGGATCGGTGACCGGATCGGTGATCAGATCAGTTTTTCTCAAAATTTAAAAAGAAAATATTTTCCCAATTTTTTCAAAATTTCCATTTTTATCGGTGTCCGGACCGGTGCCCGGATCGGTGCCCGGATCAGATTTTTCTCAAATTTTTTCAAAAAAATCATTTTTTGAGTTTCTTCAAAAATTTCCATTTTTATTGAGGTCCGGACCGGTGCCCGGATTGGTGCCCGGATCGGTTTTCTTTCAAATTTTTTAAAAAAAATCATGTTTTGAGTTTCTTCAAAAATTCTCATTTTTATCGATGTCCGGACCGGGGGCCGGATCGAAGACCGGATCGGTGCCCGGAGCGGTTTCTGGGTTGGGGTCTTTTTTTTTACAAATTTTTTCAAAAAAATCTTTTTTCCAATTTTTTTCAAAATTTCCATTTTCATCGGTGTCCGGATCAGTGACCGGATCGGTGACCGGATCGGTGACCGGAGCGGTTTCATGGTTGGTGTCTTTTTTTTCAAATTTTTTCAAAAAAATCATTTTTTGAGTTTCTTCAAAAATTCTTATTTTTATCAATGTCCGGACCGGGGCCGGATCGGTGACCGGATCGATGCCCGGGGTGGTTTCCGGGTTGGTGTCTTTTTTGTTTCAAATTTTTTCAAAAAAATCTTGTTTCAAATTTTCTTCAAAAATTTCCATTTTTATCAATGTCCGGACCGGTGACCGGATCGGTGCCCAAATCAGTTTTTCTTCAAATTTTCTCAAAAAAATATTTTTTCCAATTTTTTCAAAATTTCCATTTTTATTGGTGCCGGGATTGGTGCCCGAATTGGTGCCTGGATCAGTTTTTTTTCGAATTTTTTCGAAAATATCTTTTTTCAAATTTTCTCCAAAAATTTCCATTTTTATCGGTGTCCGGACCGATGTCCGGACCGGTGCCCGGAGCGGATTCCGGGTTGGTGTCTTTTTTTTTCAAATTTTTTCAAAAAAATCTTTTTTCCAATTTTTTATAAAATCTCCATTCTAATCGATGTCCGGACCGGGGCCGGATCGGTGACTTGATCGGTGCCCGGAGCGGTTTCCGGGCTGGTGTCTTTTTTTTCAAATTTTTTCAAAAAAATCTTTTCTCCATTTCTTTTCAAAATTTCCATTTTTATCGGTGTCCGGACCGGTGACCGGATTGGTGCACGGATCAGTTTTTCTGAAATTTTCTCAAGAAGAATCTTTTTTCAAATTTTTTTCAAATTCTACATTTTTATGGGTGCCCGGACCCGTGTTCGGACCAGTGATCGGATCGGTGACCGGAGCGGTGACCGGATCGGTGCCCGGAACGGTTTCTGGGTTGGTGTCTTTTTTTTCAAATTTTTTCAAAAAAATCTTTTTCTGAATTTTTTTCAAAATTACCATTTTTTTGTTGTCCGGACAGGTGACCGTATCGGTGACCGTATCGGTGCCCGTATCGGTGCCCGGATTGGTGCCCGGATCGGTGACCGGATCGGTTCCTGGGTTGGTGTCCTTTTCTTTCAAATTTTTTCAAAAAAATCATTTTTCGAATTTTTACCAAAATTTCCATTTTTATCGATGTCCGGACCGGGGCCGGATCGGTGACCGGATCGGTGCCCGAGCGGTTTCCGGGTTGGTGTTTTTTTTTCAAATTTTCTCAAAAAATTTTTTTTTGAATTTTTTCCAAAATTTCCCATTTTTTTGGCTTCCGGACCGGTGACCGTATTGGTGCCCGAATCGGTGACTGGATCGGTTTTTTTTCAAATTCTTTCAAAAAAATCTTTTTTTAAATTTCTCCAAAAATTTCCATTTTTATCGGTGACCGGATCGGTGACCGGACCGGTGCCTGGAGCGGTTCCCGGGTTGGTGTCCTTTTTTTTTCAAATTTTTTCAAAAAAATCATTTTTTGAGTTTCTTCAAAAATTCTCATTTTTATCGATGTCCGGACCGGGGCCGGATCGGTGACTGGATCGGTGCCCAGATCAGTTTTTCTCAAAATTTAAAAAAAAAATATTTTTCCCAATTTTTTCAAAATTTCCATTTTTATCGGTGTCCGGATCGGTGCCCGGATCAGTTTTTCTCAAAATTTTTCAAAAATATTTTTTTACAATTTTTTCAAAATTTTTATTTTTATTGGTGTCCGGACCGGTGCCCGGACCGTGCCCGGATCAGTTTTTTTTTCAAATTTTTTAAAAAAATCATTTTTTTGAGCTTCTTCAAAAATTCTCATTTTTATCGATTCCCGGACCAGGGCCGGACCGGTGACCGTAACAGTGCCCGGATCGGTGGCCGGATCAGATTTTTCTCAAATTTTTTCAAAAAAATCATTTTTTGAGTTTCTTCAAAAATTTCCATTTTTATTGAGGTACGGACCGGTGCCCGGATCAGTGTTTTTCTCAAACTTTTTCAAGAAAATCATTTTTTAAGCTTCTTCACAAATTCTCATTTTTATCGATATCCGGACCAGGGCCGGATCGGTGACCGGATCGGTGCCCAGATCAGTTTTTCTCAAATTTTTTCAAAAAAATCTTTTTTCAATGTTTCCAAAATTTCCATTTTTATAGGTGTTCGGACCGGTGACCGGATCAGTGCCCGGATCGGTGTCCGGACCGGTGACCGGATCAGTTTTTTTTTCAGATTTTTACAAAAAAATCATTCTTTGAGTTTCTTTAAAAATTTCCATTTTTATTGAGGTCCGGACCGGTGCCCGGATCGGTGGCCGGATCAGTTTTTTTCAAATTTTTTCAAAAAAATCATTTTTCGAGTTTCTTCAGAAATTCTTATTTTTATCGATATCCGGACCGAGGGCCGGATCAAAGACCGGATCGGTGCCCGGATCGGTTTCCGGGTTGGGGGCTTTTTTGGACAAATTTAAAAAAAAAAAAACTTTTTCCCAATATTTTCAAAATTTCCATCTTTATCGGTCTCCGGAACGGTGACCGGATCGGTGTCCGGATCGGTGACCGGATCGGTGCCCATATCAGTTTTTTTTCAAATTTTTCAAAAAAATCATTTTTTGAGCTTCTTCAAAAATTCTCATTTTTATCGATATCCGGACCGGGGCCGGATCGGTGACCGGATCGGTGCCCAGATCAGTTTTTCTCAAATTTTTTCAAAAAAATCTTTTTTCGAGTTTCTTCAAAAATTCTCATCTGGATCGATGTCCGGACCGGGGCCGGATCGGTGACCGGATCGGTGCCCAGATCAGTTTTTCTCAAAATTTTTCAAAAAATTATTTTATCCAATTTTTTCAAAATTTCCATTTTCATCGGTGTCCGGACCGGTGCCCAGATCGGTGTCCGGATCGGTGACCGGATCACTTTTTTTCCAAATTTTTTCAAAAAAATCAATTTTTGAGTTTCTTCAGAAATTATTTTTCCCAATTTTTTCAAAATTCCCATTTTTATCGGTGTCCGGACCGGTGCCCGGATCGGTGCCCGGATCAGTTTTTCTAAAAATTTTTCAAAAAAATATTTTTTCAAATTTTTTCAAAAAAATCATTTTTCGAGTTTCTTCAAGAATTCTCATCTTGATCGATGTCCGGACCGGGGCCGGATCGGTGACCGGATCGGTGCCCAGATCAGTTTTTCTCAAAATTTGTCAAAAAAATATTTTTCCTAATTTTTTCAAAATTTACATTTTTATCGGTGTCTGGACCGGTGCCCGGATCGGTGCCCATATTGGTGCCCGGATCGGTGCCCATATTGGTGCCCGGATCGGTGCCCGGATCGGTTTTCTTTCAAATTTTTAAAAAAAAATCATGTTTTGAGTTTCTTCAAAAATTCTCATTTTTATCGATGTCCGGACCGGGGGCCGGATCAAAGACCGTATCGGTGCCCGGAGCGGTTTCTGGGTTGGGGTCTTTTTTTTTACAAATTTTTTCAAAAAAATCTTTTTTCCAATTTTTTCAAAATTTCCATTTTTATTGGTGCCGGGATCGGTGCCCGAATTGGTGCCTGGATCAGTTTTTTTTCGAATTTTTTCGAAAATATCTTTTTTCGAATTTTCTCCAAAAATTTCCATTTTTATCGGTGTCCGGACCGATGTCCGGACCGGTGCCCGGAGCGGATTCCGGGTTGGTGTCTTTTTTTTTCAAATTTTTTCAAAAAAATCTTTTTTCCAATTTTTTATAAAATCTCCATTCTAATCGATGTCCGGACCGGGGCCGGATCGGTGACTTGATCGGTGCCCGGAGCGGTTTCCGGGCTGGTGTCTTTTTTTTTCAAATTTTTTCAAAAAAATCTTTTCTCCATTTCTTTTCAAAATTTCCATTTTTATCGGTGTCCGGACCGGTGACCGGATTGGTGCACGGATCAGTTTTTCTGAAATTTTCTCAAGAAGAATCTTTTTTCAAATTTTTTTCAAATTCTACATTTTTATGGGTGCCCGGACCCGTGTTCGGACCAGTGATCGGATCGGTGACCGGAGCGGTGACCGGATCGGTGCCCGGAACGGTTTCTGGGTTGGTGTCTTTTTTTTTCAAATTTTTTCAAAAAAATCTTTTTCTGAATTTTTTTCAAAATTACCATTTTTTTGGTGTCCGGACAGGTGACCGTATCGGTGACCGTATCGGTGCCCGTATCGGTGCCCGGATCGGTGACCGGATCGGTGACCGGATCGGTTCCTGGGTTGGTGTCCTTTTCTTTCAAATTTTTTCAAAAAAATCATTTTTCGAATTTTTACAAAAATTTCCATTTTTATCGATGTCCGGACCGGGGCCGGATCGGTGACCGGATCGGTGCCCGAGCGGTTTCCGGGTTGGTGTTTTTTTTTTCAAATTTTCTCAAAAAATTTTTTTTTGAATTTTTTCCAAAATTTCCCATTTTTTTGGCTTCCGGACCGGTGACCGTATCGGTGCCCGAATCGGTGACTGGATCGGTTTTTTTTCAAATTCTTTCAAAAAAATCTTTTTTTAAATTTCTCCAAAAATTTCCATTTTTATCGGTGTCCGGACCAGTGACCGGACCGGTGCCCGGAGCGGTTTCTGGGTTGGTGTCCTTTTTTTTTTCAAATTTTGTCAAAAAAATCTTTTTTCGAATTTTTTTTAAATTATACTTTTTTGTCGGTGTCCGGACCGGTGTCCGGACCAGTGACCGGATCGGTGACCGGACCGGTGCCTGGAGCGGTTCCCGGGTTGGTGTCCTTTTTTTTTCAAATATTTTCAAAAAAATCATTTTTTGAATTTCTTCAAAAATTTCTTTTTTTATCGGTGTCCGGACCGGTGACCGGATCGAGCGACAGAACTGTCGTAAGAAGAGCGTAAGAACAAGACTGACTACGAGTGGAACAATTTCCTCACCTTTAGTACCTTCGAATAGGAATTAGACTTGACGAATCTTCTAGAAGGACGATGGAGAGAGACAATAGAGAGAGAGAGAGAGAGAGAGAGAGAGAGAGAGAGACTGGATTGTAGAGCAGAAAGAAAAAGAAAAAGAGATGGATACCTAATCATGAAGAAAGCACTGGAACTGTATAAAAGAAAATTAGATGTCACTAGAAAGAATACTATCGTAGTTATACTGGGGTAGATGGGATGGCCAGTGAATCAAAAGAAAAAATCGAACGAATTGTGTCGAAATAGTCCTATTGAAAAGACAATGCCTGTTCATCTTAGTCGCTCGTATGTAGGGTGGAATAAAGCCTCGTGCTGCGACATATTGTCATAATAGGCGCCACGTATGAAAAAAAAAACATACGTATGTGTACGGGGAACGAACACCACCAAAAAATGTAACGCTACAAGTTTTAATGTAAGATGCCAAGAATTGTTGTTTGAACAAATATTTCCACAATTCTGACTGTAAACCTTACAAACGCAATTGTCTTGACGCTTGCAATAAAGGGCGATATCACAAAAAAGAGTTCGTTCTAACCGCTAATATAAGTTCAAATTATGTGTACGTATGTATGTGTACTCTTGGTAGTGCAATTTCTGCGGAAATATAGTTCATTAATACAGAAAGCACCGTTTAAAGGTCGTTGATCCGCTAATTGCGCTGGGAGTCCGGACTATTATCGTAATATCTATCTCGAATTTAAACCAGTTCACGCTAACACTTGCTTCTTTTTATTATAGCAGTACGGACTGCAATATTTTTTAATTATTACTCCGGAGTAGTGTATTTCGGAAGTATATCTACATGTAGGTATTTGGTAGCTGGAGTTTCTCCACAACAACTTTTATGGAGGTTTATATATTCGCTGTGGCCAGGTTCTGCCAGTACCCAGTTTATTCGCTCAATTATTGTGCGTATATCATGAGATATACTGCGAAGTACAAAAATGTACGTCGTTGCAGTTACCATTTTAGTTTGATGCTTTGGTGCTCGCGTCTTCAGTGCAGTGCAAGTGATCAGAATGAATATGCATTCAGGAACATTTGATGGTGAGTTAAAATCATTCATAAATATTATGAAAAATCAACAGTTTGATCCTTTCAATAACTTTTCATTTCCATCATCGTACATCCTCAAATTCATTTGAGAGAGTGCTCCAGGAAGTCGGCAAGGTCAATTACTCAGTTACTTGGATCCTCTTGTATATAAAAAAAAAAAAAAAAAAAAACCCACTTCTTGAAAAACATAGGGTTAAGTACAAGTCTGGCGTAGGACTGGATTGTAGACAATTCTCTATTATGATGTCATTATTAGTCTAGTTTTAGGAGTATGTTAGGCTCGACGGGCTCAGCTCACTTCAGTCTACTTACGGGTCAAGGTAACTGATGACATCATCAAGGGTGACTTTTCGACAATTTTCCCATTGGTAGTTCCAACAAGGAACTCGTTAAGGTATTCTCATACTGAGGCAGAGGACTAAAGGACGCACAGGCTTTCTTTATACTGGGCCTCATACACAGTGCAATAGTGGCCTCCTTTATACTAGAGCTAACATTTAGTCGAATTGATGCGAGACTGTAAGTTTCGGCTATCCATTATGACGCTTTTTTCGTCCTAACATATAGTATTGAAGGCTTCGTTCTTGAGATTCGGAGGAAAGACGGCTTCCTTGATGCATTTGAACAAAGAACTTGGGGGACCAGCTCTACGCGTCAAATTGGTTTTGATGAAAATGAGAATTGAATTCAAAATTGGTGCTCGTTTCTGAGTCCCTTCCCTATAATATGATATGGCTCGAAGGTCATCGAAATTTTTCCAGGTTCCTTTCTCATCATATTATGTGGGCCAAAAATTGAAAGGTCTCTCTCGAAAATCAATGTTTTTTTCAAGTCCCTCCGCTGTCATTGTATTAAAAACCGAAAAGTCGAGATTTTTCTTTCGAAAATCAAAATCCTTCAAGGCCCTTCGACTGTTATATCGTATTATGGCTCGGAGATCGAAATTTTTGCAAAAGTTGTGACGTAGCCAAACGCGACAGAGTTACACGTAGGTATGTCAACATATAACCTTGTACGACATTTCCCCTATTATGTCCACAATTCGTGCGCTTCAGGAAGAAGTCCCTAAAATAGAAGACTTGTACACCACAAAATGAATCCCATGATGTTACGAAGTCCCCCATCAGGGCGAAGGGTCGAATCTCCCTGCCTAATTATCCGAATAGGACATGCAGCTAGCTCAGAAGGGAACATGGGAAGACTCCGTTCCAGTGACGTAGGTAACGTTTTGAGCAGATCACCGATTTGTACTGACGCAAGTACACAGAGAGAGACTATCTCTCTTGGAGTGGAGATTGAGACCGGGATAGCACCGACGTAGAATGACGACACAAGTTATCGATGTAAACTGAAGTGGAAGATGGTTCTAACAAGCAACCACCCGAAGTAAGAAGAAAAGAAAATAATGGGGCGTAAATAAAAAAAAAAAAAAAAAAACCCAACGAGACACGAACTGAAACTATTGATTGGTGCTAGACGTAAAATATTGAAGACAGAAAAGATTTCCCTGTATGACTTTGTTACGAATAGCTTTTCTCATTCAAGTTGTCAGAAACTAGGTGAAGTTGAGGTCTGAAATACACGAAACGGCATCCTAAAGAAATATACCTGAAATAGAGGATCCAGAGTCCACAACAGCACCACCGTATGCACCCCTCCCCCATCAAAATCCATGTTCGTAAATAATAATAATAAGTAAAATCCGATCCACAATTAATTTGACCACGTTTACTCGAAAGAGATAAAGTAAGACAAATAGGTGCTAATCACTTACTCGAATAAGATGCCTTCTATGACATGGCTAATATTATAATCATTTTCGTATACGAAATTTTGTTCAAAGTGACGAATCGATGAATTTTGGATGGAGATTGCCTACGATGCCGTAGAGTTTTCTCGATGTTGATTGGATTTGGATCGTTGAAGTTATCAACTAGAAGTTTCCGTGGCTTTGACCACTATATACGGTTGAAACCTAATTCGAAAGTCCCGAATATGACCCAGACTTGGAGTTGTGTCTAGGGAAGATGTCATCACCCTTAGCATCTCGATACACGATCAGGGTCCTCTTTCTTCTCCATTCAGAGCGCCCTTTCTTCGTGAAGTTTTAAAATTTTACGTACCTCGAAATTGACCAGTTTTCGATGCTCGCGTGAAATAAGATTCAGAGTCCTCACTTGCCCAAAAATGAAAACGTTTAAAACCCCTCCAATTCACGAAATTTAAATTTACATTTTTCGACTGGTTAATGGGCATAAGAGGTAACAAACATCGGCAATTTGATCGAACTAAACCCAGTAAAAAAACGTAAATTCTTGGGATAAACGCGTACGTTTTCGTCAAGTTTTCGATGTATTTGAAAAACTTCATCTCGAGGGTCAAACCGGTAACGTACATAAAACACCATACTCCGACAACGACTGAATTGTTCATGCTCGAGCTGGGCCGAGGCACCGCTCGCGCTTTTCAAATTCTCAATAGCATGGTACGCTCCAATCGGCTCGCGCAAGATAACGGGAAAAGAAGGGTTGGTAAAGGATAATAAGAACAAGATAGGAAAACGAGACAGACGCAAGTAGAAATTGAATAGGAAAAGGAAAAGAGGGAAGGATAGATAATGTGTTCACGCAAGCAAACCGGCTTCGTACGTATGCTACCCGTTGTCGAGTACGAGCTCATTCACACTCTCACTTACAAGTTCTAATTCGCGGAAAGTGACCACATTTCAAAGTCCCTTTATTTATGGTACGCTCGAGAGTCGAAAATCCCTCGAAATTCGAAATTGTTTGAGCCCCTATGCGGTCATATTATGCTATGGCTCAAAGGTCAACATTTTTGCAAGTTCCTTTTCTATCATATTGAATGTCTTGAAAGTTGAAATTTTTTCCAAGTCTTTCTGCTGTGTCATGTTAAATGCCCACGAAATTTTACTCTCAAAAGTCAAAATTTTTCAAGTACCTTTACTGTCATCATATCACGGCTTGAAGATTAAAATTTTTCGAAGTTTTTTTCCTATCATACATATAACACAGGATTCTTTACGTCCCTAGTCTTCGATGTCACGATCTGATGACCTCATAGATCAGTTTCCATCGGATGCCACATGGCGCATAGCAAATTTTCCGAAACATTCTCTCATAGAAGAGGTTCCCTGTCAGCGGATTGCTGCCGTCCGAAAGTCAGAAGCTAAATTCAACCAAACTTTTTGGCCTTTCTCTTAACTTTGAGAACCACTTTGAAACTTGAACAAAGCTACAAAAATAAGAAAAATTGGTTGTGGTTCAGTTAAGGTTTTAAGCTGTTTACCAATAGGAGCTTGTGTAGTGCAGTTATCCAACGGAGATGAACACAAACTGGAGAATACCCAACTTCCGCAAGTGTGACAGAGCCCATTTCTCCAGAAGCCAACATCCGACAGCCAAATTTTTCAAAATGCTTCAAATTGGAAGCTGGTGCGGGCAATCATCATCCTTCACGGCGACGTCAAAAACAAACTGGGTTTCAATAACTCCCTCTGAACAGAGAAGGTATTGCAGCGAGCTGAAGGCCAAGAGCCGAAAGCCAAATTTAGTCGAATTATTTTAGCCTTTTTTTAGCTTTGAAAACCACGTTGAAACTCAAACAAAGGTACAAAGATAAGAAAGATTGTTTCTGGTTCAGTTCAATTGTTCATCTGTTTAGTATAGAAGCCTAGGTAGATCAGTCTAGAGATGAACACAAACTGGAGAATACCCGTCTCCCACAAGTATGGCAGATCCCCAATTCTCCCGATCGTTTTATTTGAACTCACTTTTCTCTGTAGCATTGATTAGCCGAAAATCAGCAAATTTCTCCGACAGCGAAAATCCAGAAACAAAATTTTTCATTTTTTTCCAGAG
Source organism: Aspidiotus destructor (assembly GCA_035079395.1). Classification (NCBI taxonomy): domain Eukaryota; kingdom Metazoa; phylum Arthropoda; class Insecta; order Hemiptera; family Diaspididae; genus Aspidiotus; species Aspidiotus destructor. The sequence continues at coordinate 124,471 of JAVHKZ010000029.1, forward strand.
GAATTTTAAGGCAAAAGCTGGCGGCAATACTATGCATATTATGTGTCTCTGGAGCAGAAATGTTACTTTCTGTGTGTCATCTCACTTTTTTTTCTTTTTTTTCTTATTTTTCTGTTTCATATTTTCAAATTCATTCCTGGAATTGCACACCATCAGCTAGTGTTTATCTGCGGATCTTTTTTTTTTTGAGAGCTGGGCACTGGCGCCTACTGAAAAAACGGGACGCTTGAAATTTTTTTGAGCTATTTGGAAAAATTTCGAATATTAAATTAGGAAAAGAAGGGGCTGGCATGTCCCCCACCCCTCCTTTTGGTTTGTCCGAAAATAGGGGTTGTACAAGCAAAAAAACGTCAATACAAACCCCTACAAACGATTCAGCCGGTTCCCATCCCCCAATTAGGAGAGGTTGGGCTGGCATTTCCCCCATCCCTCCTTCTGATTTGTACAAAACGACCCCTACAAACGAATTACCAACTATTGAGCCAGTTTCATCGAAGATGGATTCAAAATTAGCTTCAAAAATGAAAATTGAAATTCTTTTGATGCGAATATTTATAAAGCGAGGGGATTTTGATTCGTTTATTTCTATTTCAGATGAATTTTTGCCACTGCTGGTTGAGGTCTGACGATTTGGATCTTGTGGTTCGTAAGATGATTAGACGTGGAATGAAGGAATCAAACTGATCGACTGTGTTTTGTATTTCTGGATTCAGAGCGGTCGATCTTTTCGTGAGAAAATTTTGAAATATTACAAATTGAATAACATTAAAAAATTACAACACAAAACTTAAAAGTCTATAATTATGCATAATTATACAAATAGAAAAATTGTTCGCACATCAGAATAACAGTAAAAAATAAGAATAGAAAATCAAATGAAAAAGAGTAATAAAGGTTCGGAAAAGAAAACACGAAAGAGAATAATATAATTGAGTTGACTAATACTGTTTATCACAACAAAATAATTTTTCCCTATAATATGACTGTTGTAAATAATGAAAACAACTTGGAATGACTTAATCGAAAAAATTGAAGGTACAAGGAGATAAAAAAATATTCAATCACTGTACAAATTGATTTATCGTATAGGTTGGTCAAAATAAATTTTAAAATGAGGTACGGACTGTGTTCTATGAACTACCGGTAGCTACAATTTTTGGGTATGAAAATTAAATAGAAATACGATTTAAATCGCATAAAAAGTAAAAATAAAAAGTCGACATAATAATTCGAAAAAAAAAGAAGAATGTGGACTCAAATGTACAGAATTTCAAACTATAAAAATTGTAAGAAATGCTAATGTTTTAGCTGTGGTGAACTTTTCACCATCGACGGCTTTGCGGGTTGCTGGGTGGGAGTCGAGTACTAAGGATGGCACATGAATCTCTAATATGTCAACGATTGGGGCAGGAGATAAGCCGTCAACATGATTACGTTTCTCAGGGCACTGAACGCCGGAATGAAGAACCCTGCAAGCGCAAACCATGGAATTGAAATGAAGAAATTTGTATATTTTGCAAATAGGGTGGATTGTGAACGACCTGCTTTAAACAGTGATTGAAAGCTGGGGCAAGATGAAAGTGAGCATGGTACCACATCTCTGCCCTATTTTCAAAGATAAACTAGTATTACATCGTTTGAGATCACAATTAATTTTATGCTTCACCATATCGTACCGAAAGGCCCCTAAATAGGACTTTATCTGACCTCAGACATTGTCAATATTTTGATATACCAGTGGTGTGACTGCGTAATCTACTCGAAGTACTCAATCTCGAAGTTGAGCCAAAAATAGACCTTTGGATATCACTTTTAACAGGTGTGCAAGAGTTTTTTGTACTCCTATCGCGTCACATTTCGGTGCTTATCTCTTGAATTGAGTCTTCGCCACATTTTTGCGTATTCAATGTTTTACTCACATAGCCTCCTCCGTTGTTATTTGTTTCATCATTTAGATATTTGCGACCGTCAGACGGACTGATATCTAGAAGTCTGCTGTAACCATTATCATTCATATTGTTGTTCTTTCGAACTCGAAGTTCCTGATATAATGGACCGTTGCTGCTTTGGTTAAAAAGATTATTTTGACTGCTCGAGTTGACGGTAAAATATGCATTGTTGTTCACGCAATTGACATACTTGAGAGGATATTCGGCGAGCGTTTCATCATTACTATTTTCATTCTAAAAGCAGAAGATCATATAAAGTTACCACTCATAAACACCGGTGGCTGACTTGTCAGCGAGTATGAGAGTATGGGGCTCTCCTCTTAAATCATGTCTACAAGCCATTATGAGAAATAGTGATTTTTGGCATTACTTGGAGGGGGCAAAGCGTCACTTTAGGATGTATTAGTAGGGATGATACTTACCATAGAAAACAATGATAGACGTCTGAGAGAAGAAGTAGCTATTCAAAATAAAGGGCCAACTTCAAGATGACGGATTAGCTTTGTTTTTGTCCTACTATTCAACTCCTTTCATCAATTTTTCGCAAATACCGCAAAAAATTGATAAAAAATCTTCCTCATAAAATTTGTTGTAGAAAAATTCCTTCCTATCATATCAGCTTGAAGAGTTTGTTGCAAGTTAAGAGTTTTTAGGAAAAATGTAACTTTTTGCAAATAGCTCGAAAAGTCGAGCTACAAGCTTCAAAGAAAAAAATTTTGTCGCGAAATTTTCTACTCAATAGTCCACTTGAAGATTTTTTTCAAGTTTGTCGAAAATTCTGAGCTTTGGGAAGGCAATCGATTGTTTCCGAATAATATATCAAGTTCCAATAAGGAGAAGTTCCGAACAAAAATATTTTTCATAAAATTTACTTCATAATGGACGGTCTGACTTTTATTGTCAGTCCAATGATTATGAGCATTTGAAACGCTTCTAAAAGTTGTGACCTCTCGATCTCGAAAATATGAACTTTACATCAAAAAAATATGCCAAAGATGCGCGAGAAAATGGGTCAACTATTTTCCCTGGAAGTGCCACTTTATTCGGCAAGGATCAAGTATGAATTTTACATTGAAAGCCTGCCTTTACAGTTTTTTAGGACTGTACTACTATATTTGTATTTGAATACTTGTCATACTTGTAAATTGTGGAAAATTCTCCATTCGGTAAATCAAATTTTATTACTCCCTCCCGCATCGTAACGCATTTTCTTCATTGGCTATGTGCCTAAATAGCAATTTTCAATATTTATACCCACTATTCTCGTGAATACACATCCTCCTGAGCCCTACAAAAACCCACCACATAACTTCCATCTGGTTTCTTTGCCATACGGAGGTCAAAGATGATAGCCGCCAAAGTTGCCACAAAACTTTTACAAATCAAGTCCCGTTTTCTCCTCACAAAGTCCACTCCCATTCGACTCAAACTTATTGACCAATCAATCACGTAAGGCGAGATTGAATTCCAACTAATAAATTGGCTCAAATTAAACCACCAATTTCCTCTTGTACTTCATCCTACTAAGCATCATCAGCCGTAACAAAAGTTGCTTCGTTCGTTTTGCCTACCTACTTTCTCACCTCTTCCTGAACATTGTAATCTCGACTCATCCTTTTTCGTGTGCTCAGTTTTGGCGTCTGTCAGCCACAACTACCAGATTTCCATATCTTCATTGAAAGAATTATCGTCTATGACCTCCCATGCGTGAATCATCATATCCCACCAACAAGCCGCCAATTACCTCCAACTCATCTAAAAATATTGCACCTGAATGCCGTTAAGAGCTCGCAAAATGAGAAAAAAAATATATCAATAAAATTATATTTATTACATACTTTCTCTCGAAATTGAAACGAAGCTCACAACTTACAATAAACTTTTTATGCTCATCTTTAGCTTTGCAATAAAGTTTAGGCGTATTATGTACGTTACAAATTTCATCAAAAATATTTCTGATTTGAAATTTTTCCTTATCAATGCTTGAGTTTGCGAGGTACTTGGAAACAATTGCTTCCCTTTCAAAAGCTCAAAACTTTCAACAAACTTAGAGAAGTAGATTTTGTAGGAAATTTCACGAGAAACCGTTTCTACTTGAGACTCTCTTCATTGAAATTTAATTTTTCAAAATGGATACCATCAATTAATTGTTTTCAAGAGCTCACAACTTTGAAAAACTTTTCAAGCCCATAAAATTCAGACTGTTCATTATGTAGTAAATTTCGCGAGAAATATTTCTGGTTTGGAACTTTTTAACAGGAAACCTGTTTTATCGAGGAGGGGGGGGGGGGGGGAAAGCCAGCCGGCCGATCTTGGAGGTCAACAATTTTCCATAAGTTTTCCAAGACTTCCTTTTAAAAGTAGTATAACAGAGCTGGCAGATCTACGGATTGTTGGGTCTCGAGAAAATGTAAATTTTTCAACAGATTCTGCGTAAAATACAGATTTCTCGTACTCAAGAAAAAAGTACCTTAGTCACCCTCATGAGAGATACTTTTCTCTTACTCGTTATAGGCTAATAGTGCGATCCTGTGTAACTTTGAGTTGATTAGGGGAAAAGTACCTCCGTCATGAGTATGAGAGATACGTTTCTCCTGTTGTTAAATCACTGAAAGTTGGTAGAAATCAATTTTTAGGTCTTAGAAAACATGGTGAATACAGATTTTTGAAAATATCATCTGGCAGCAGTGGTATAATAGGAGGAGTCCTAGTCTAAGTATACTTTTCTTAGGTGCCCCTCTCATCATACGTTTGGAGGTCGGTGTACACCTAGAGCCTGATTGAAACAGCTCCTTCAAGTAACTAGATATGCATACTTCATACACCAATTGGTTTGGCCCCTTCAATGAGCCAAGTATGCAACGCTTTGAACACTGTAGAACTTGGAAGGCCCTTCTAAAATACCCCATAACACAGGTTTCCTACCTCCCCTCGTTCAATTCCCATTGAAGAACCCGTGAATTTTCTTAATAAAGCTCGATTTTTATGATACTTGGAAGCAATTGGATTTCCTTCTAAGAGCTCAGAACTTCTGACAAACTTTGAAACAAACGTTTGGCAGTCTATTTTTTAGAAAATTTCACGTTCAACAGCTTCTGTTTGATACTTCTTATTTTATTGGAGCTTGATTTCTCAAAATTCAAGTACCATAAATCAATTGTAGTCAAAAGCTCACAACTTCAGAAGGCTTTTCAAGCTCATAAATTGGACTGATAAGAAAATTTGGTCTGTCCATCATGCG